>VWZZ01007011.1:0-43248 GCA_013399095.1 Psophia crepitans | reverse complement strand
GCAAACTTGCTGAGGGTACACTCCGTTCCCTCATCAAGGTCACTGATGAAGATATTGAATAGTACCGGACCCAGCACCGACCCCTGAGGGACTCCACTAGTCACAGGCCTCCAACTAGATTCGGCCCCATTGACCACAACCCTCTGACATCTGCTCTCCAGCCAGCGCACAATCCACCTCACTACCTGATCATCCAGGCCACACCTCCTCAGCTTGCCCACAAGGATGCCATGGGAGACGGTGTCAAAACCCTTTCCTGTGAGGGTAGTGAGGCACTGGAACAGGTTGCCCAGAGAAGCTGTGTCTGCCCCCTCCCTGGAAGTGTTCAAGGCCAGGTTGGATGGGGCTTTGGGCAACCTGGTCCAGTGGAGGGTGTCCCTGCCCATGGAAGGAGGGTGAAACTAGGTGACCTTTGGGTTCCCTTCCAGCCCAAGCCATTCCATGATTCTATGATTATACATACCCTGCCTGTCCCCCTCACCTTCTGATTGCAATGCAATGTACACCTCAGCACTTGGAGCATGGGGCAAGGGACTTACCCATGAATCTTGCCTTTGGTGGTCATGGCTAAATTTTCTGCAGTGAGTGATCAATACACAGTGACGATAAGGCCATGAAGGGGAAGACTCAAAGGTGCCCTATGAAGGTGTCCCCACCACAGATACTCCTCACTAGTAGCCCAGGATGGTTTTAATCTGTTACTTCCCAGCTACCAAAAGGGCTATTCTGGAAACTAAGCCTTGCTATTTGCTTGTCCCAGGAGGACCTTGCAGCAAGACACTGACATCTGCAATGGCCTCCTCTCCACAGTCTTTCCATGTTGCGAGCTGTAGCCTCCCTGACTTCAGGTGTATATATCACTGCAACCCATGTCTTTATACCCAGGAAAAAATAGTGCTGAGTCAAGAGAAAACAGATCATGAACCCTGCCTCATCTATTTTCAGCACTTTTCCTTTTTATTTTTTATTAAATGAGATCAAAATGAACACAGCCAAAAAATCTGCTGACGTCTGGGAAGAGTTTGACTGCAGTGTTGGATCTTCGTTTCCTACTGGGGTTGCTTCACTGCGCCCAGTGTTTTCATGAAGCTGAAGTCGAGGCAGCTTTCCAGCTCACACCCACTGTGTATCAGATTTACACAACGACAGCTTACAAGCTGGCAGGTAGCTGACTTCATTGTAGCTGCAATTTTATCTGGAGTTTATTAGTATTTCAAATGATTTTACAGATTTACTCAGGCAATTTCATGCACTTGCCTTTTAAGACAGGTTTTCTTTGCTATCTGTGCATATATTCATTTGAGAACATCTGTATTTTTTAATGCAGAATCAGAGTCTACATTTTTATTTGAAGCAAGCCTTAATGCATTGCTCAGTTGGAAAAAAAAAATAGCAGATTTTCTCACATAATGTCTGTGTTTCTTTTTTTCCAGTTGCAGAATTTGCCTTCTAACCCTAGGGTACAATCATTGTGTGGTAGTGTACTGTTTGTTACTGGTAAGGCTGTTGGCCACCGAGTTTGCCCAGTACGCATAACCATTATGCAAAGCTGCGCAGCGTGTGGTGAATACAACTTAACTGGAAGTGTGGTCCTCAGCTAGACACTTGTTTCCTGTGGCTGTGGGCTCTCCTGACTGAATTTCTTGGTTCAGACAGTGGTCAGATGAACAAGAACTAAATCACCTCAGCCTGGCATCTTCTGCAGCCTTTTGCCTCTGGGAAAGTAGACCTCTTCTTCACCACAAGCCATTTCCAGTGCACGTGCCGGGAGTGCAGTGGGAGACATCTCACTTTATGGATACTTAGCTCCAGACTTAGGTCTGGACATTTCGATGGAGGAAACAGAGTATACGGGCAAAATGGACCACTACGTCATCTGTATGCTGTGTTGCTTACAACAGAGAAGAGTTGTGGGGTGCAGTATACCTAAGATAGAGTATAAATGATAGAGAAACTGTTCAGAGGCTGTTCTAACTTTCCTCAAAGGCATGCACTGCTACAGGTGCTGCAGGGTGTGGGGCTCACTGCGCTGACATACCACTGCTCTTGCTCTGTCCTGAACTGAGAGAAGGGCAGAGTAATCCACACTCACGGGAGTGAAAGTAAAACAGAGGGAAAATATGGCAGAATCAAAATTCACCATTCATTTACCTTGAGTGGAACCGGTGTGTCCTCATTAATAGCGGATGTTATTTTGCACAGCAGCAAGTACAACAAAATTAACTAAGGCAAGGGAGAATCCGTGTACCATGAAATTATGTTTCTGTGGACAAGCTGAAGATTCCCTCATGTTAAATATTAAAACTGCTAAATGTTTCCACATGCCAGTGTCAACAAAACAGTGTTGTGTTTTTTTTTCAAAATGGCACCTAGCAATTTGTACTTTCAGCAAAGCATTGCCCAAAGACTCTTCGAGAGTCGTGGTTCATACCTCTCCAGATGTGCTCTGTATCTTGGCTGCAGAAGAGCAGCTGAGGACCTGCACACTGCACAGCAGGATGCATTTCTCTGTGAGAACAATTCCAGCTTATAAGGTACTGCTCCCATGTTGCCTAAACCTCATTCCCACAAGCCACCCCTCATCTGCAGGGGCAATTTTGTGCTGGGGCAAGCAAAGAATGGCGGTGGTCTTCCCAGGACTCCTGTGCCATCTGCCGTGTTTCTCTGCTCCTGCTTGTCTCAGCCAGCCGGGGCCGGTGAGTTAAATTAACCCAGGGAATGGTATGTACTGTATGCCCAACCACAGTCCTCTTCTGCGTCAACACCTTTGGCTGATATAATATCTATGAGGAAGAGACACAGGCATAGAGCTGATACATGTCTTTGTAAGGATACTCAAAAAGGATAGAAACTTTACAGTTTTATCTACAAAATGCCTGAGCTGGGAGAAAGTCACAAGTAGTACTTTTCTTTTTTGGGTGTGAAGAGAGAGAACAAGTATTCCCTTTTGTGCTGTATTCACAGTCCCTCTAGATTATCCTGTAGTACCTTAACTTCAGCCTTGGCTGCAACACTCCCAGACCACAGTGACAGGCCAGCAAAGGGCTTGAAGACAGAAGGCAGAGGATGGGCATCACCTCCCACAGCTGATGTTCAGCCCATGCCTCATTCAGCTCTTGCTGAGTCCTCTCTGCCTGCCCTTTTCGGGATGATGGGGTCCATGACTGTCCCACTACTGCTTGAGGGGAAATAGCCAGTCATCCCCAGCCCACCATGTTGGCTCCTCTCCAGATGTTTTATAAAGCAAACCAGTTTGAACCATGCAATGTTGCTGTCAAATAAGTATCTTTATTCCAATTCAACACAGAGGGAAACCAACGCATAGTGGAAACGGTCACGGGACATTTCTTGTAATGGAAGGCTGTTTGCCATCTGCCTGCTGAAGCATGCTTTAATTTGTTCTATGTTTGACTTGGACTCGTATAAAATTCTTATAATGGTGGATTTTCAAATTATGCTGGAACCTAGAGGCCAGAAGGAAAAGCTGACCAGCGGCAAGGCCTGAATCGGAGCTGGAAATATTTTAAAAGATGTTTTTTAACTTTGAAGTGATCTTTGCAGTGAAAAGGACCTTCTTGGGTTTTTTTTTCCCTCCATAGCTATATAGACAACAGGTTATGTTAAATCACACATATGTTTGGGTTTTTTTACATTAGTTGACTGCTCTTTCACATTTTAGAGTGACCTCCATTAAAAAAATAATCATAAAACCTGGCACATGATCAGTTGTAAATAATTCAGAGCAAACCTGCACTATTACTTTAGAACCATTGCTTTTAATAGAAAAATAGGACCAAGAAGAGCCTAAATGTCCAATTGTACACTTTCACAGTGACTATCCGTAACATATTTTGTACTACAAGTTCTCTCAAATGCCATTTCCAGTGTACTTTATCCTGACCTGTCATTTTTCATAATTTACTGGTTCATCCCAAGATCTTTCTTTCATCTTTTAATATATCTGTGAATTTCCTGGATAAAGGTAAATCACTATTAGATCATCATCTATCTCCACATCATGAAAGTAAATTCCTTGACAACACTAAGCCAGCATTAGTTGTCCACAAGCCATTAATCCAAAAAGCTTAGAAAAGGTCAATTTTTTAAGCTAATAGTATAAAACCGACGTAATATAACATTCGGATAGAAAGTTTAGGAAGTCTCTTTTGCAACTTAATTTAAATCCCCTGTAGACCAAAACGTCTGGATAAAGCCCACAAAAGATTAAAGACACTGGAGGACCCGATTTTCTAACCCATTGCATTTTCTATCCCCGTGCAAATCCACACAAATCTTTACCTCTTTGAAGTCACTAGCAAATCTCTTGGTCTTTTCAATAGGACTTACAACTTCACTTCTGGTAATTACATCAGCCTGCCACTGTGGAACATCACTCCTGGGAAATGTTAATAATATAAAGCTGGCCACTGCCAGATCCGCTTTGTACCAAAGCCATTTAATTTAAGTAGTTTTGTTCTTTTCCTTGTTGGAGACACGAGGCTGTTACAGGCTTCACGGATGCACAAATCGTCTCCAGGAAGGGACAGGCTGATCCTGACAATATGTTTCAGAGAGCGGATCGTGGCTAGGCAGACAGCTCTCAGTGGGTCTTCCTTCTCCAAGGCACGGCTTTCCTCCACCTGATACTGTCTCTGCACATGCCCTTCATAAGACTGTTCTGCAAATTGCTGCTATCAGCTACATATCTCTCCCTGCTTCCCCCTAGGATCCGTGTTTGTGCCCAATGAGCCTCATCAAACCTGCCAGCCTGTGCCTTTCCCCTGCCCAGCTCAGATGCTGTCTGCATCTGCCATGCTCCCAGGGATGCTTCGCCTCTCTCTGTGCACCCTGATGGCTCAGCAATAAATGGCTGGGTAAGAAAGTAGGTCACCTTTTATCAGCAGCCTGGGCACTCTGACAAATCTTTCCTTTGTGAACATCTCCAAGTTAATACGTCACAGTGGCAGGTGATGCTGGCTGAGGAACCTGTCTAGGGATACTTCCCTTTGCTCGGTACTCCAGGTCCACGTAATGAAAGGCCATCTTCTCATGGCAGCCTGATGGGCAAGGAAAGGGAAAATTAAGATGAAAAATGATCTGCAAGCAAGGGAAACACAGTGTTGAGTCCCCTTGTCTTGTTGATTAAGCTTCCAGCCAAAATATTCCGTTAATGGAAGCTCTGTGCTTTGGGTTTTGTTTGTTTGTTTTGTTATATTTCTCCATTAATTTAGATACAGACACAAATACACAAAGGAAAATCAAGCAAAATGAAAGAAAATATTTGATTAAAATTCTAGGGTTTCTGGTGGATCTTAAGAAAGCTAAACTGCAAACAACTGAACTCTGCGATGTATATATTGCCAAGCTGTTGTCTGAGGTGGAATTCACTGTAATCCCATCGCTGAAAATTGCCCAAAGGCTCTCTTCTTCAGTAACAATGTGCCTTCCTACTTAAAATGGCACATTTTTATGGCCTGGCAAGTTGTTAAAGCAAAAAGCTTCTTGTGTGCTGCAGGCTGCTGTTACTATTGCTGCTGCCATTTCTTTTCTCTCCGGGGGAACTGTTGACAGAGCAGATGATAAGTCAAAGCCCAGATGATGATCTGGGTGTTGACAGATAAGATCAACAGGTTTGTTGTCTCAACCCAGGCGCTGTTTATCCAGTACAATGGTGGGCTAATTTCACTGGCGCTGGCTCTACGCTCATGCCCTGCCATGAAGGAGTTATTACAACTCCACCTGAAAGCCCGTGCTGTTCCTCCCTTTCCCCTGTCCCTCCCACCTTTTCTCCCCCCCCGCCAGGTAAATGTCAGCTGAAATACCAGATGCAGCGATCGCAGGCTCCATGGTTCGCTTTGACCTATGTGGATTTACTCAGAGTACTAAAATGATGCCGGCCTGCCGTTGTATCGGCTGCGGGTGCTCCTCGCTGAACAAGAATCCCTGTTTGCAAGCTTTAAGGCGTATCGCTCCCTAGGCATCAGGAAAAGCATACACTGATAAACTAGTAGAATTTGAGGCTGGAATTACTCTCAGTGACGTATTAAATCCTGTGTTATTCCAACACCTTTGATGACTTTACAGTGGATGTAGTCTTGCGCTGCTGAAGGTAAAATTTGTCCTGTTTTCTTCTCTTTAATCACAAACACAGTCGTTAGGGAACAGCAAATCATTTGCATGTCTGCGCGATAAAGAATTATTACACAGAAGAGATAATTAAAAGCATCGTTTCATAGTTCTCATTTGAGTCACTTAATTAGTTTTGTTCCCAGGTGATAAATGAGGGCTTTGCCAGGAAAGATACAGTGTTTTCTCATCTGTAACCAGAAAGAATTTTCTGAATTATGTCAAATCTCTTCCTACTATCTTCTTTGACAAGTGCTTTGTAATTTCTTTACTTCTCCAGAAGATATCTCCCTGAAATCATCACGGCGAGATAAGGTCTGTTCCTCAAGTGTCTCCCTCACACCTCTCCATTCATCACGTCGCTCTGAGATTTATGCCTTTGGCGATAATCCCAGAAAGATGCTCACTTCTTAATCTCAGCATCAGAAATACGTCTGAAGCAAGCTCCAATCCCATCAGCAGTGACATCGATTAGGAAGTAGCTGCTGGAAAGTGATGAATATATAGAGGCACTTTTTGTAATGACTGTAAATCATAATTAGAGCTGAATGGAAAACATAAGTAGCTTGTCGAGAAGATGAATTTGCATTTTCTTTATGAATTCCCTCTGATAATATCTCTGTTTCTTTCTAATGTTTGTGTTGCACAAACACCTGAGTGATAAGGATTTTTCTACCCACACAAGCCTAGGCTTGGTGAACCAGACTCAGCGTTGCTCCTGATGTCCCAAGAGGCAGAAGGGGAGGCAGGAAAAGCATCTGCCCCTCACTGATGGACCCTGCTGGAGGGTTCTGTGCTTCCAGCCACTGTGGTGGCAAGTGCCAGCTCCGGAACAGGTACAGAGCAGTGAGTTACATATAATCTAGGAGCCTTTGGGGCTCCTCTAAAGTATAGGGGACAATCATTTGGGTGATTGCCCCAGCTCTCCTGCCTTAGCTCCTGTATCCATTCTTGTGAACTTCATGCTAAGCAGAGCAGCCTGATTTTGTGGTCACATGGACATTATGTCCTTTAACTTGTGCCACCCTGGTTTAGATGCTGTGAGGCATAATTGTTTTAAACTCCTAGGATAAAGGATAATGGATGCTTGTTACTACAGGATTACCATTAACGTTTGCTATTTTATTTATAGAATTATTTTGCTGTAACTTCTGGTAAGCCATTTCCCCTCTTTTTGTGAAAAAAAAAAAAAAAAAAAAAAAAGGAGGTTGAGCCTGCCTATGCTAAAAATCGTAACAGTCAGCTGTGTTGGGTTTTTGTTAATAAACATTGCTAACTGGAAACTTAAACTTCTTTTATTTATCCGACTGAGTCAGAACTTTAAAGCAGAAACTAGCTTTGAAGTGGGGCCCAAAGTAAGAAAAAAACCCACAACAAAACCTTTAATGTTTTATCTGCAGGTTTGCTGACCAAATCCATCTGCTTTATTTGACAACTGATAAAGACTGGCAGGTGCTCTAATGAGCCGTCTTTGGCTGCACTTGCACATCATCCTTTTGAAACCTGCAGCGATGTCATACTCCAAATAGCTGAAGGATGTGATTGACCTCAATGTCAAATGTCTCAGTGGATGTGTGCATGACCATTCTTGTGAGTATGTGTAAAACACCCTCCCGCACCCCCCTTGCTGCCGCTGCCTGACCCCTGCTCCTGTTTGCCCTACACACACGCACACCCTGCCACTGTATTTTGTTTTTTTTCCTCTTCCATTTGGAGCCCAGTCTTTCCTGCAATGGGAATTAATCTTGTAACAGTCCACATCCGAAAGACAACTTGCAAAATGGCCCACATCACTCCCAGGCCTGGGCTACAAGGGAAGAAAGGAGCTGCCCAGTGCCCTGGTCTCTGGGTGCTGTTCTGATTTAGGCAACAGATATTTATCATTAAAAAGAAACAGCAAGATCTATGGGAAGAAGTAGCATAAAATCACAGATCACGAAGAATAACTGAGGTTGGAAGGGACCTCTGAAGGTTGTCTGGTGTAACCCCTGCTCAAAGTAGCCCTGGTTTCAAAGTTAGTATCTTCAGTATTCACATCTTCTGAGACCAGCTCATGTATCCTCTTCTCTCTGCTTTGCACCTACCAGCTGGGAATAGCTTTTCTCTCTTGTAGTCTAAATGGACAGCATAATCAGGTTAAAATTAGAGCAATTGTTCTCGATTTGTATCTAGCTTTTGAGCTTCTTCTATTTTTGACTTGTAGAAGGACTTCTGTACCCAGACACTTGTTTGCTTTTTCAGCTATATCAGCTAGTCTGATAAAAATATTACCTCCTCCTGCTAATCCTGCTTGTATTCTTAGACTCTCCCAGCAAGAACATTATCTTCAGTGACAGTTTTAACTCAGCAGTGACCAGAGAATTTTTGTCCCTGAGATTACATACATTTTATCTCAGACAAGCTGCTGAAGCTGTTATTGGAATAAGCAGACTAATCCAAGATTCAATACCACTATCTGAAGGCTTAAATGCTACAGAAATGAAAAGAAAAACTGCAGTAAAGTGGCCAGTGCAAAAACAGTGATTCTCTGTTTTGAACATAGTTGAAATTCATTTGTCCCAGTTAACCAGCCCATTTTTTGATGGGGTAATAAATGTATACACTTTTTTGCTGTTGTTGACAACATGTTTGGTTTGCCTTTGCAAGTGAGAGGCGGGAAATACTAGGACAGCAGGCTAAAAGAAACAGCATTGTGCAGAGATGTCAGTGGGAAGATGCGCTTTGACTAAAGTTCCCTTATCTTAATTATGGTAAATGATTAAAAGACATTACTTCACTCTAATTCCTATACTGACAGTTTCCTCTTAAAAGTAAAAGCTGAACAGCTGATACAAGAGCAAAGCAGTTATCTTTAAATTAGTCTTCACAACCAAAAATAAAATAGGAAAACCTTGTCAGTTGTTCATTTTTACTGGGAATAGTATGGGAAGCCTGGAGTAGACATTTTGCTATTTTGTCCTGCTGTTCCTGACATGACTAGGCACATACACCGCATTTTTTACTGGAATATACTCTTGCTGTGTTGAATCAAGTCAGAAACTTAAAAAAGCTCCAACCATATCACCCTGAGCAATCCTTGACCCTCACAATTACATTTTCAAATGGTTGCTGAAAGAAAAAAAAATTAGGATGAGCTGTTCAGGCTGCCCTGAAAGGAATGCAGATTCCATCAGTGTCCATTTGCATCAGTCAGTGGAAATGACCCCAGAAAAATGTTCTCAGAATTAATTGCTCAAGCTTCACTTACTGGATTAACCACACTTCTTCCTGGTGCCATGTTACTATTGGTTACGATTTAGACCAGTGGATCCCTTCACTGTGGGTATGGTCCATCCTCCACGTAGTTCATAGTCCAACCGCAAGCCAAATTAAGGACAGGAGAAAGGACCTGTTACCAGCATTTACAAACAGGGAGCTGAGGCAGAGAGGGAGATTAATGTCTCAAGAGGCACCTCGTGACGGATTGAAAAAAGCACAGAACTAGATAGGTTTGTGTCAAGAAAGGAGAATATGAGAGGGCAGAAATCTCAAGCTCTAGAGCTCTGTCCTGTGCCTCACACTGAGAGTAGCCGAAGGAGCATCCCTGTTCCTGGAGAAAATCTGATGCACTGGGCAAAGTTACCCCTCAGCCATAAACCTTCCCTCAGGACAATACCACTTGAAATCGCCCATCACAAAAGCATGAACACCAACAAGGAAAATGTTTTAGGGGTGACAGCAGGCCTACAGAACAGGCAACCTGCAAGTTCATGGGAGGACTGTCGGATAGGGTAGCTCACGCTGCCATATATGCCCCTGCTTTACAGTAATGGTTCCCTGTAGCCTCTCTTCCTTCCTCTCCTTTTTGCCCTACTTCCTCCAGAATAATGCTGACAGTGATGCTTAGATGGTAGAAATAAGATCAGGCATTGTTATTTCCCAGAATAATGAATTTTGTGAGTTGCCTCTTGGACATTGGAGTTCACAATTTGAAATGCTGAAGGACAAGTTAAGAGCAAGTAGGCAAATGGAATTTCTTCCCCTAGTTTCTCCTCCAAAATATTAAATTTAAATATGCCAAATAAGTGGAAAACTTATAATGCAAGTGCAGTTACAATCCTGAAGGACAAAGGAAAGCAAAATGCACTGCTGTTCCTGGAAAACTTGTGTCTCCGGGCTGGCCAGATAACCTTAATAACTTCCACTAACCCATTTGAGCAGTTGCACTCAATGTATACCGAATTAATCAGCTCTAAAGAGAAGAACAGTTCTATCCAGGAAAAATAATCAATCTCAGGCAAACAAAGCAACTAATGAGGAAATGAGTGGCTGAGATCACACTGCAATGCATTTTGATTATAATGCTATGAGATATATACATCTGGTCATAGGCTGTATTTGTCCAAACAATGGTTGTGTTCTTCCCTTCAGGTCTTGCCTTAAAATCTGCCTCAGGCCATTACTCTTTCATGGTTGAAAGACTCCAGCAAAAATCACTTGCTCTGAGCAGGAGGCCCAGGCGCAAGGCACAGCCACCGCCCATTTGCAGCCCTTCTTTGCAGGGTGGGTGGTGGAATCTCAGTGCAGATCCCACTGAAGGACCTGAACTAGGAATCAAAAAAAGCTGTTGTCTGTAGTGGGTTGAGCACTGCACATTTCTCAGCTGCACACAGGATACCATAAAAAGGGTTACTACTCGGAGTCATATAAGGTTAGTACATCAGACGTATGTGGAAACAGCAGCATGCTCATGTCCAAAGTATTCCTCTAACCAAGTACTTCCTATAGATTTTCTGCAACAGAGACTTACTCACACCTCTAACCAAGAGCATATGGGATGTCCTGCTGAATTCAGAGGATGGATCATAAGCCTCATGTTGATAAGGTCAGGGTCCATTGTTTGGTCTTCCATCTTTGGAAAAAGTGAATGAAATAAAAGAGGCAGAAGTATATGCAGGGGCAGAGTGAGGAGGTATAGCCTTCCATAGATCACAAAAGATCTGGTAACCATACCTTTTGGAATATACATAGAACCTGAGTTAGCAAGGATGATATACTCTAAACTCAGATCGCAAATGAGGCCTGACATACACCCAGATTTCCCTGATACACCTCATATCCTACCAAATTTGCAACATCCAGAGGTGGGCATTTCAGTAGTACAGGCATTTTGGGTTCTTGCCAACTCTGTCCCAAACAGACTTAACCTCTGTAATTACCAGAAATTTGCTAGAAGTATTGAGATTGTTTTAACCTAAAGTCTTTTGTTTATGTCTGCATTTCTCTTGTATCTGATCCTTTGCAATTCAGAGAGAGACACAGCTGCAGCCCTAGAGCAACCATCTTGTAGCTTCTTGGTTTGGTTTTGGAGAATACAACTTGACATACTGAAGCAATGCAATATGGGAGAAGCCCTCACAAAATTGCTTTTCCAATACTGGTGTGGCTTTTGCTGCTGGTTTGCTTTTTGGTTTGGTTTTGTTTTGTTTTGTTTTAAATAAAAGGGTTTGGTATTGACAAGCATGGTCCATCAGAGAGCAGTGGGCTCATCGTGTGAAATGGACCCATTGAATCTGCCAGTGGGGACTGAAATATACACTTACTGTGAGTAAGATATATTACTTTTAGGAAGTTCAGTTGCTCAGAACTGGTAGCAGAGGTAATCAGATGCTGCACAGAAAGCTGCTCAGGTCTGGGTGGCAGAGTCATAGAATCATAGAATCATTAAGGTTGGAAGAGACCTCAAGGACCATCCAGTCCAACCGTCCCCCCACCACCTATTAACCACTAAACCATGTCCCTAAGTACCACATCCAACCTTTCTTTAAACACCCCCAGGGACGGTGACTCCACCACCTCCCTGGGCAACCTGTCTGCAAGTTTAGCCAAGGATTTGTGGATTCCTCAGGCGAAGCCATCAGCTCTTGCAGATTTCGCAACCAGAGCAGCTACAAGAGAAAAGGAGTCCATGTTTTCTCAGAAACAGACTCACGGCTACTTGACAGCTGTGGATTTCCTTGTTTTTCAGCTCTCCTCCCTACTTCATTTTAAATTTAAAAATTAAGAAAGCTGAACATCAGGAAAAATCAGTCCTTATGGTCCATGATTAGGCTTAAAACATAAGAACCGCATATAAGGACAACGGATTTCTCTCCTGTTCTGCTGTGAATCAGCTGGGGATTCCTTTAACAAGCCTGATCACAGCCAGCCACTGCCCTTTGGCCTTGTTATGGCATCCCATCACCCTACATCTTCTGGTCCCTACTTTACTCCCACACATAGACCTCAGATCCTCTTCCCCTCCTTTAGAGCAACTACTTCTGAAAAGAAAGCCTGCAACTTCTCAGGCAAATTCAGAACAAGAGGAGAGTGAAAAATGAGGGGTAGAGTGACTATCGTGGGGTAGGAAGCAGGCTTGGGGGTATTCTCAGACTGGAGACAGACAAATTCAATTATGTGACAGACATAAGGCTGCCACCGAGGTCATGCACAGAGGTTAATGAAATAAATGAAGGGGAGGGCCTTTGCTGGTAGAGGTCTGTGGGTAAAGCATCTATTACCAGCCTTCTCCTGAAGCTGCAGCTCAGGACACTGGTGCTCCACCATCCTGGCGTCCCTTGTACATGGTGGTGACTCCCAGACTCTGCCTTGGTTTGTGTCCGTGCTGGACCCTGGGGCAGGGAGAGAGCCAGCAATGCCTGGCCCTCAGCACAAGTCTGTTTCTTCATCCTCCAAGCTGCTCCATTAATGAAAATTGAAAGCAAAATGCCTACACTCAGGGCAGTTTGATATGCTTTGGCACTAGTGGTAGCAGCACATAAGATTTTTCTTAGAACCATGGATGCATGGACACGACCCATCCTGTCCCATGTACATCAGTCCTGAGAAATGAATGTGGTAGTGGGATGATGAGTGGAAGCAGCCAAGTTTTTCAAATTTGAGTCTATCCGCAGGCAAAGTTCAGGGAGGTTGGGGCCCCACATCCTAACTGTCCAATAAACCAACCTAGAAGATCCTATCACAGGCTTTGACTGAGGTTTATTTCATAGCTGGGCACTTTTATCTTGACAGGTAAAATGGCCTTGAAGGAAGAAAACAATGACTAAGCACAGACTTCCACAGGAAGAGGTGCCCAGACCTTTATGTAAAAGCTGCAGCTCTACTTTTTCCTTGTTTAGAAGTACCTTCAAGTCAAATCAATACAGTTGTTCCACACGCTTGATTCAGACTTTAAATGCTCTCTTGGTGATGACTGCATTGCCACAACTACCCCTACTGAATAAAGAGACTTTATTTAGTGTGGTCCACAATAAATACTATGTTGTGTTCTCAAATGACAGAACTGTGCTACCAGCCTCTTGTTGGTTAGCCTCATTTTTCATCTAAAGATGGCTGTGTACTAAACCTCACATCTGTTAAGTTGGTGAGGTATTGTTCTATTTTATATAAAACCTGTATTTTAGGAGAATTAGGTCCAGCAATCTAGCAGCAGCTCATGAGCAAGAAATAGGCAAACTCAATAAACCTACTTCTCTTTAATTGAATAAGAAAACTGCAGAAAGAAGATAGAACTGCTAATAGGGTAAAGGTAGGAGAAGGAAAGGTGCCTGCTAAATACTACCTTGTCAACCAAGCAAGGAGACCAGTGAGTGACTGTGCTGCAGTTAGAAGAATTGGATATACATGTTTGCACACATATATGGAGGAGTAATATGAAAGGTGGTGTGGTCCATTTACTTTGATGTCTACTGGAACCCCGAGTAAAGAGCAAAACAAACGAGAGATGCAAATCTGAATTTTTATACTCCAGAGTTACCTGTTACTATAGGATTTGAGCCTCCTGTGGTGTAATTCTGGCTGTAATTACATAGGAACAGCATTTGTGGTAGCGTCAGGACAAATATTACCTGCATTAGGTCTTGAACAAACATGAATGCAGAAGTGTAGGTGTTCTCCCACTTATCATGTCCACATAACACCACTTAATTGATTTCGCTGTGTGCTATAGGCACCCAAGGATTTGGAAAAATTGTGTTTTGAATGCCCTCTAGTGGCTTTTGCTGCTGAAAGTTTCCTTGCTCCTTGCTTCGTGGTCCCAGAAGCCTGTGGAGTGGGGCTGCAAAGGCAGGAGGGTTGGCAAGAGGCAGTGCCAAGCGAGCCATGTCGCTGAAGGCACGGATGGGGTCTTGGGCTCCATTTTGTTCAAAGAAGTTATAGGTCACTTATAATGATTTTTAAGAATTCATTTAATACTTGCAGTCATTAACTTTTTTTGGAATTTGATTTGTCATAGAGGGGCATAAACTCTCTAGCCGTCTCCTGGAGGGAGCGGGGGGGAGAGGAGGAAATACTATGGGCTGTGTTTGAATATGTCCAGCCACGATATTTACTCCTACACCCTCTTATGTCATTTGCCTTGCAGCAGTTCTCTTTGGATTTTGTACAGCTCCAATTTAGAGCTTATGCCAGCAAATTAGCATTTTTGGGGCAAGAAACATTCTCAGCGAAAATTGCTTCTCTCCGGGCTGCCCCTGCGTGCAACGGCAGACCCAGCCTGGCTTTGTGCGGCACGCCGGGCGTCTTCACCGCACAGAGAAACCAAGCTGTCTGGGGGAGCTGCGCTCAAAACCGTGCACAGACACAGTCCTCAAAGCTTTTCAGAGCTGGCCCTATTGACTCCTACCAGCAGCAGATGCAAAATTAGTCTCTGTGTTTTAATAATTAACACCAGTGATAAAAATTTACAAGGTATCACCGAGGTAATGTAAGACCATGTCTGCTTGAATAAAGTTTGTAAACTAGACCTCTGTTTTTCCATCTGCTTTTTGATCTGAAGCCTATCAATATAGTAATCAGCAACAAGCAGGAGGATGTGTTAACATGTTCCATTTGTTAGTATTGCTACAGGCGAGAAAATACTTGAACTTTGAGAAAAGAAGCAAAGCCAAAACAATAGAGTAAGATCAAAGTGAAATCTCTGATGATTTTTCTTTTACAGAGAGTTTACTTCTTTTCCTCCTCATATTTTCAGAGATGTTTCTGCTCTCGGAGGTCACCCTTAGCTATTCTTTGGAGAAAGATGACATGGAAACATTGATCCAAGCATTAAAGAGATCCCAAATGGGATCATCATGTATGACCAGACCTGAAGACAAAACTTCTGCTTCGATCAACACCAACTGTTCCCCTGCACTTGTTTTGCATGCAGGAGCGCTGGCTGCGAGGCCAGTGCAGCAGAAGCAGCCCTGCAGGTAAGGTGTGTGAGGCATCACAATACGCACTGAGGAGGAGAGTTTCATGGAGTGTTCAGCTTTTTCTTCTTTCAGATACTGTGTGGCCACACAAACGAATCACAGTTCAAAGGACAGATCACTTCCCAGCTGCGCCTGTCCCTTACCAAAGTGGATTAATCCAGCAAAGCAACAATTCCCACTAAAGGCAGTTGTTTACATGCATCTGGACTGACTGTGTAACCTTTCTGAGACCGAGTCCACGGGCAGAAGTGGTCACCAAATCGGTGGATATGAAATGAGTACCACACACTAGCCATCATTCATCCATCTTAATTTTCTTGCAAAAATGGAACCAGTAAAGTAGATGTTACAATTAAGTACAAAATTTTAAGGTGAAGAAATCGGTGGTGCATGTAGCTGGGATGCTGGATTGGCAATAGGAAATCAGACTTCTTTTGTCTTTGCTATCGGCCTCACACAAAGGCAAGTCATTCTACTTCTGTGCCTCAGACAGGGAGTCCTGTTCTAAAAATGCATATAATGACACGGTCTCCTTCGGGAAAGAGCATGGAAATCTGCTGAGGGGAAGGGCAGTATCTAAATGCTAATGGATATTATGATCATATGGCAATATGACAGTAATAAGAGGACAGGACTTAGGCTGATGTGCCAGGAAACACAAAACCTGCTATTGGTCCCAGGTTTCTGATCAAAATCTTTTGATGGTTAAATATCGAACACTTGAAGTGCACACAAATACTTTCAAATGAGCTGTGGTCCAAGAAGTTACAAAACAAATAACTGCAGTAAAATTCAAAGAATAAACATGCTGCAGAATCCAGCAATCTGGTCAGACTATTCTAGAAGAGCACAAGGTAAAAATCAATAAAGTTGGCTGTTAATTACCAGGTGCATGTTTAACTCCAGCTGCAAAATAATGACAAATGGAGCCCACATATGGGTCTTGAGCAGCACCCAGCTCAGGTGATTCACATCACGCTACACTACATTAAATCTTCATATAAGTATGTCTGCTGCTGGGTAATCCTGATTTCAGTTTCTGGTCAGAAACCAATTGGTAGAGTATGTAGAGAGTGACTCTGCCTGGAAAACCAGGGTTGGATAGTCCTTGGTGGAACTTGTTAGAAGCAATTCTTGCTCCTCAGCTTTCTGATGGGATGTGCGCTGCATCTCTCAGGTATGTGTAAGCTTTGCCATGGTTTCTGAAGGATCAGAAAGGTTGGTAGTGTATTTCTGTTGGCTAGAGGGTGTGAGTTGACTTTGGCTGTGGTAGGAAATGTGGTGTTACATCCCTTATGCTATGGATGGAAAGCTCATGCTTGAGGGGATGTACCAAAGAATGGGAACTGCAGAGGTAGGTGTTATTCTGGTGTTCCACTATGCATTAGTGGACCACTGGAACCATTATATGTGGCATGGCTGTCTCTGTAGCTTCATCTGTGTGTCCACAGGCCTGTATCTCTGTGTTGGAGCCGATGGCTGCAGTCAACTCTGCTTTACAGAGAACTGATATGGTTACTTGGCTCCTGCTAAGCTGAAAGTGTGGGGTTTTCCTGAGCAAAGCTGTAAGTTCTGTGTACATTGAGGACTACAAGAGACCCCTAAGATACAGGGATCATGTACCTTAAACCTGTATCCTTTCCTACTTTCTTCATCCATTTACTCAGTTCACTTGCGTTTAGATCAACATTTATTTTCTATCCCTATTACTTATGTGTTTGACTAATATATATTGCAAGACAAAGCCATTTCACTCAACTACAGCTTTAAAAAAAAATAAAATCCTTCCAATATTCTATCACACAGTTAACCTCAAAGTTGTTTTCTAGAATCTCACTATCTCCCTGCCTATCATGGTGAGATTTTGATTCCCTTATAAAAATCTAGTTTGCTAGTAACTGCCACCTGCCTAACTTTTACAACTTCTTGTTCAGATATGCTTTGTTTCAGTGCTGATTTTTAATTGCAGTCTGAGGTTACCTGACAATTGTTGCTTGACTGGTCCTGGCACCTACACAAAGGCCCCACCTAGGGCTGACATGTGAGCGAAAATAAGGTATAACCTGATTCCATTGCGATGGGCTCATGTGCACATGGTACTGCTGCTGTTTTGCAAGCTTTGGCAAGACATCAGCTACATGAAG
Source organism: Psophia crepitans (assembly GCA_013399095.1). Taxonomy (NCBI): domain Eukaryota; kingdom Metazoa; phylum Chordata; class Aves; order Gruiformes; family Psophiidae; genus Psophia; species Psophia crepitans. The sequence goes on along the minus strand of VWZZ01007011.1, from coordinate 25,745 downwards.
GGGAAAGTCAGGTCTCTTACTCTTTTTTGGAACACTATAGGGGAAAGGACTTGAGAGATAGGGAGAGCATTATACTGTACTGCAAGGTCTTTTATCATTCACAAAGAAAAACCTATATTCTCACTTTTGGGTACCTAAAGTAATTTCAAAATTAATAATAAACTGCTAAATCAACTTCAATTCATGTAGTGTTTTGACCAGAAGTATATTCTGTGACAAACAGGCAAGCTAGAGGCTTTGTTTTGCTTCTCCTTTACTTCTAGTGAATACCAGTTTTCCCTTGTCCAGGTTCAATGCTTGTAGGTGCTATCTGCTGCCCATAAACTGAGTTAATCTTGGTATAACCCATCCTCCAACAGGGCTGCCTCTGTTTCTTGGAGCCTCAGTAGAGGATTCCCTTCATTCTCAGACAATCCAAAAATCTCTGGTCTCATTTTCCAAATCATGATAAAGAAAAAGTAGGCATACTGTACTAAAAACACTAGGCACTGCATATTTTAGTATTTTGACTCTTTAATGCAGCTCAAGGTGTTATTTATTCCTCAACCTCTCAGCTCTTAATGTCCCTTGATTGTGTTTTCAAGCTTTGTGCCTCACCAAGGGCAAGACATTAATTTATTTCTTTTGAAGTGCAATTAACGCTTTGAAAATAATACCTGACTCCAAGGTTTTTATGAAAAGTAAGTCCACAAGCATTGTGGAACTTCCTAGGATCGCTATAGCCAGTGAGACTGGCTATTTGTAAAGCAGTTAAAATATCTCCAAGTGCAATATGGGCCCTTCAGACCTACCCGCTGCTAACCTGTTGGTAGTTTTCAAGTTTTTTGCATTGTGTGCTGGGTAGCAGAAAGAGAAAGTTTAGCAAATGTTATTGCTTCGTGCAGTATCTTAATACACATCTACCACCCACTGTGCATATCTAATGTGCTATCTACCACTGAGTAGGGCCTGATATTGCACCATAACAAAATTTAACAGCAGTTTGGAAGAAAAGTAACTTATGAGTAGATCTGTGTCTCCCCATCTCTGTCAGGCAGACACACTGAAGTCCTACTTGCCCTCCCAGGTCTGATGCATTCACTGATTTATACTTGTGATTACTGAACTGATCCGTTCCAATATGCTTTGCATCATCTTTGGAAAGCTAAGACTTTGGTTTTCCCAAGTCACTTGTGTTCCTAGACCTTGGCTATTTTCAGCAGAATAGCATCGGTATGGCTGAAAAATGCTATATACAACTGGCAGAAACAGAATTAGGCTGAGCAGACTAACCTTTATGCTGCTAGGCTTACTGTTTATGCTTACAGTTGCCCTTTATAAACCATAGGTGTCAGTTGTTCCAAAATTAAGCATAATACTTTGCTCCAGGTAGCAACTTAATCACCTGCCAAGCCTTTTACATTAGTTAATAATATCACTTAATCTGTTTCAGTAATTTGAATATTGTCAGCACCTGAAAAAGTGCCTATTGCGAAGTAGCTGCTCTAAGGATGCTTAATCTCTTTGTAAAGTGCTTTTGAGATCTACTGATGAAAGTTAGGTGGTAGTACTATTATTGTTGTTGTTGTGTCATAAGATCTGGGTGTATACTACAAAATATTTTCTATGACTACTCATTTGAGTCTGGATTTTAAAATGACTGTTCTAGCCAACTTGTATTTCTTTCAAGCTTGCTTTCACAAATTTTGCTGACTGGTGAGCTTACAGGGTATACATTTGAAGTCTGAATTCTGCAAGCATGTGCTTTGTATGTCTGATAGCAGAGATGACTGCTTCATCACCAGAAAACAATGCCATGCAGAGTGTGACAGCAGAGGAAGATCAGTCTTTGTACAGTGATGTAGCAGCTAACAAACAGGTGATGGATAAACACATTTCAGCTTTCTAGTCAAGAACAAACCCAAATATCTCCCCTAGGTTAAGCTCTGCTTGCCAATATTTATTGGACTGCACCACCAATGGCCCATGGCTGTGGTCCTTTCTGGAGCGAAGCTCAGATGAGATGCCTCTGGTCCCCATACATGCTGTGCTTTGCATGGCTGAGGAAGAGGATCCCTGTCTGTTCTGTGAAGTATTTCAAGTCCTGCATATGCCAACAAGGCAAAACATCGTAATTAGTCACATATTTCAAGTCTTTTGCTCTTTAGGCAACAAAGTCTGTGTGAAGAAACCACAAGGGCTTGGTCAGATCCTAATAGCTGTGTTTACTGAATATACCTAACAAATGTAGGAGGCTAGAAACCTGCACAGATGAGCTGGTTGGTTTCTGGCACATTTGGTAAGAGAGCTGTGAGGGGCCCAACTGGCCATTTAAAGGCAGAGTATATGAGTAAGAATGTTATGTATGGGTTTAGTGGTGTTCTTGAAACCTATAGCAGTAGGACGCCAACATAATTTAGTTCCATTTTGAAGCTTCTTATGTTTCCAGAATGATACAAATCAGCCAACGTATGTATGCCCAGAGGGTCTACCATCTAGTTTTCACTAGAAATGGTTGCTCTGCTCTTGTCTGGTAATATAGGTCTGGCACATAAGACCATCACTGTGTCCTCCTGAATAAACTATCCTTTTCTCTTGTAATTTTTATCATCCTAACCTGTACATCTCTAAATGGGCAAGTATACAGTGGGGAAAAGAGAGGACACTGCATCGGGTATGGGTGGTTTTGTGCAGGTATCACTGCATGGCTGGATCCAGGAGTGGGTCTTTCTGAGGTTGGTGAGACAGGGCCTCACTGATAGGTGAGCCTTCAGCTCTGCTTTTAGTGATATTCTTAAGGTATGAACAACTGGTTGATACCTGATGCACTACAACAATATATACATTAATAGTAGCAGAACACACATACTGGAACTGTCCCAGGTGCCCTATGTTACCCTGCTGCCTGGGGAGGCACTGCAGGTTAAGGAAGCTGCATGTGAGGTGATTGGGAGCAAGGACCAAACCTCAGCAGAAGAACCATCTCAGTGGTGCTGTAGGTACAAGGTTGCTTTCTCATCGCTTCCTGTTGTCCCACAGCTTCAAGTCAGGCCCTGAAGATGAATGAGCATTTTCCAGGGGTTAGTGATGCATGTGTGGAGAAGACCACAGAAATGCACAGGGTGCAAAACTAAATCCATTTGACTTATGTACCTCCATGCTGACTGCTAAGCTCTGCTATGGGGATGCACAGGTTGATAGGACTCAGCCCCTTCTCTGTGCAAAACAGCCCAGCAAAGTAGCTGACACTTGCCCAAGTGGGAACAAGCTGACCTTGGGCTTATCAGCTCCTCACACAGAGCAGCCCAGCAATCCTGTATGGGCTGGGTAAAGGTTAGCATGGGGAAGAGACTGGGGCTGCAGTGAGCAATGCTTCCCTGGGTAAGGCTCTGGTTTCCCACTGTGATGTGTCTTTAAGTGGTGAAGGGTGAAAGCATCCATAGCCCACACCCCACCCTGAGAATTCCCCCTGTCTCCTGGGCTCTTTGCTTGCTTTCCATGGAGGCTCCTTGAAAAATCAAGGTCTGTCAAGTCAAAATGAGAACAACAAAGCAAGAGGATGCCTCGGTGCTTACTCTCCTTTGTGTTGTGCTTACTCTCTTCTGGGTTGTGGTTGACTCTGTGAAAGAGCCTTGCTCTGTTCCAGGGAAACAAGGGCTGTTTATGTGAGGGGAGAAAAAAATGTGCTAGTAAAGGATTAAATATTTAATAGTCATAAAGGAGAAGATGTTCTGCAATAAGTATCCACACCAATTGACTAGCTTCTGCTGTTTTGACGATCACCAGGTGTTCTGCAGTAGCATGATCTGCACCTGCCTGTGTTGTTTCAGCAGCACCGAAGTGTTCTCCTCCCCACCGAGCTGTCCCTTGCCTTGAAAATCTCTCCTGAGAAGGCTGGGAGCAGTTCATGTTTGGTATGTTGTCATGGAACCAGAAACCCCTTTGGGCGGATAGTTGTCATATTTGCCTGTTTGGACAAATGCGGGAGTGCTCCTTGGCAGCTTTTGGCAGGGAGCTGGCGGCTGTCTGGGGGTGCACAAGGCTGCACGGGGGGGTGTGCGTGGGGCTCCCCCTGCCCACGCTGCACTCCCCGGTGCCAGGGGCTCGGCACACCCGGAGCTGGGCCAGCTGGCCAAAGCTGTACCTTGGTCCGGTCTTCTCTCCCGCAGGAAGCGGCGTGCTCCCTCCGAGGTCAGCATGCCTGCCGAGCTCGATGCAGGGAGCGGGTGTGCGGACTTCAGCTTGTGGGTCTCCACCGCAGCGAGGGGTTGCGGCAGGCGTAGCGTCTCGCTACCAGCACTACTGGCCGGCCTTTAGGAGAGACTGTGGCTCAAGTTCAGGAGTGTGTTTGTCTCAATGTCCCTCGTGTTTGGAAAATTAACCTTTTAACACATGTATCCTTTCTGGCACTGATTTCTATCTATCAGACTCTAAGCACTTTTGATACTCTTTTTATAATGTCTTCACCCTTCTATCTTTAATTCTGTTAAATATCCCATCGGCTCCGTTGGCTCCAACATGCTGGTCAGTGCTGGGACATGGATAAGAAAGAATGAGGAAAGCAGCTGATGCAGAGTCTGGATTTGGTTGTTTGTATAGCTATAATAGTCCTGTCTTCTAGCAAATTTCGTCACCCAATTTGTCTGTCCTCGTGCCTAATCTTCTCCTGCTCCAAGCCTGATGCTTTCCCCAAGCGTGCTACACCCTCTGTGTTTCAGTACACTGACACCCCTATGTACTGTACTACTGAAGGCTGGAGGAAGAAGCTGTCATTCCTAATATACTTTAAGTCATTGTTCCTAGAAGCTGAGGGTGAGGTCAGACCTAAGAGCGAGGCCAACCGCTGGTGTGGGGGCTGTCTCCCCATCCCCCCCCCTCCTAGAGATGCAGTTTCACTCCTGCCCTGCCCCAGCTCCTGTCTGTTTCCACAGACTTATTCAGCTCACTAGACTGTCTGCGGGTTGTTTTCCCCACCCTCCCTGGGTTAGTTTCCTGCTGGATTACTGGCTTGAATTGGTTTATCAGCCCCATCAGCTGTGTACCAGTTCCAGCAGCAGAGAGGGGAGATGGGTTGGGGTGGATCCCCTCTGCCGTGGCGTCTGCAAGCCTCGATATTAGCCCTACCCTACCATCCACCACACCCTCAGATAGAAAAGTGAAGGACACTTCGGCTATTCCCAAGATAGATGTCTAGATAGATAATAACAATAGACAATAAAAGCTGTGTAGCGTGCACAAGCGTTTTTGGCAGAAAACAGCGATTCGGATACTGGTGCCTGAAGAGGAATGCTAGGTCTAGCTGTAAAGACAAACCCACCGACAGAGACACGTATTTCAGTGCCCCCTCGCCCCTCGCTTTGCTTTCTGTTGAACTTCACCTTGATGGACAGAGACTTGTCTGAATTAATTGCATCCTATTATCATAAAGGTGGCTACTTCGTAACTGCTGGTAATTACTTCAGAAATATGCTGCTGAAAGATTGGCACATCTGTCACAATTGCCGCTCCTCCCATCATTCCATTTCAAAAATACATGTGTATCTATTCAAATTTGGTTTTGAAATCAGATTATTCTGCTGTGTTCTTGAATCTTGGCTCTGAATTCAGAAAGATATGCATGTTCTCAGATATATTTTTAAGGAATAAGCTTTCCTCTTAAATTCAGCTTGTCCCTTTGCTCTTTTCCTTCCTTGCTGAGCTGGACCAAATCTAGACTTTCAAAGGTGCAGGTTTAAGCAAGCTTCAACTAAACTTCTGTAAAATCGAATGCAGCAGTAAATGGGATTATGGTTACCAGAGAATTTAATCTTGTCTATGTTTTGAGACACTAACAATTCCACAGAAGCGGCCAGTTCCTATGAAGATATGTGAACTGCAGTGACTCGAAGTCCATAAAAATTTGAGCTTCTAATACTTATAAACTGAAGGCTGAATATACTTTCTTGCTTAGTCCTTGGTTCAGGAAGCATTTAATAAATGGGTAATCCTATTTCTGTTCAGCAGGGCATTTAATTTCAGTAGTGCCAAAGGAAAAAGGCTTTACCTTATGGTGGTTCTTAATGTGGCTGAGAACTGAAGGACATCATGATTTGCAGTTTGAAATCTCTTCTGTAATGAACTGCTTTCATACTTCACTGTAGTGGGCATAAGACCAAAGTTCATTCTCATTTGCTCATAGAATGGTTTGGGCTGGAAGGGACCTTCAAAGATCATCTAGTTCTAACCCCCCTGCCATGGGCAGGGACACCCTCCACTAGAACAGGTTGCCCAAAGCCCCATCCAGCCTGGCCTTGAACACTGCCAGGGATGGGGCCTTCACAGCTTCTCTGGGCAGCCTGTTCCAGTGCCTCACCACCCTCACAGGGAAGAATCTCTTTCTAATATCTAATCTAAATCTCCACTCTTTTAGTTTAAACCCATTCTTACTTGTCCTGTTACTGTACTCCCTAAGAAACAGCCCCTCTCCAGCTTTCCTGTAGGTCCCCTCTAGGTATTGGAAGGCTGTGATCAGGTCTCCCCGGAGCCTTCTCCAGGCTGAACAAGCCCAGCTCCCTCAGCCTGTCCTTGTAGGAGAGGTGCTCCAGCCCTCTGATCAGCTTTGGGGCTTGATACTCTTAATAGTTAATGCTAAGCTGCTAAAGCCTAAGCATCTGTAGGATGAACCTTTTTCACAATTTTCAGATGGTCAGGTTTTCACAGGTGCTGAGCATTTCTGCTCCTGGCAGAACTGAGAGGCACAGGCATTCCGTAGAACAATAAGGGATTTATAGCCTGTCCCTGGCAACCAGCTGCCAGCTTGTAGAGGCAGTTGGCCACCTCTCTTAGTGTTTCCAGTGGGTTACAGGACAGTAAAATAAAGCTTGTTCCTACAGGGCTGAAATTGTGCTCTGATCTTTTTTTAAGAGCCTGCTTGAATTGTCCGCAATCTTCTGTTTATCAACTATTGCTAAAGTTCATTTATTTATAACCATGACAAATAACCCTCATGTACATTCCTCCAGTGATTTATTGTGCAATTGTTTTGCATTCCTGAAACATAAACCAAACCATCAAAGACATGATGCAAGATATTAATTTTTGAGAAACAAATGGAGAAGAATAATTCCTTGAAATGGACAAAATATAAACCAGCTGCTCATACACTATGATAAGATTTAAGCTAAAAAGTTACAGTTCTGATGAGCTCTCCAAGAAAAGTGCAAGCTGTTTTATTGTAGACTAGATAATGATTATGCCACTTCATCACAATGTCACTTAGGTCTCCAATAATTCATTATCTGGCCTTAGAGACTGGGCTCTTGCTGGGCAGCTGTGTGCTACAGCCTGTGTCCCTCGTTGACTTTAATTGCAGAAAGTGGGTCATGCAACCTGATCCAGTTTCCATTATGGGAAGAGGGCTGGATCAGGCATTTTGTGTGATGTCAATAGTCATGTTTATATCTAATCTCCACTTCTCCATTCTCCGCTCTTGTAACGGTGTGTACACCAGGAAGCAGAGCTGCAATTAGAATACCATAGGAAAGACATGGAGGTTGTACTCCTCTCTCCCAAGGTCTTGGGAGACACAGAAGGCTGGGCCTGTCCAAAGAGTGCCTACTGTGCAAGGAGATGGTGTTTTCTTTAGTGGCTCTTATTTTGTCTGTTGCAATTTAACTCAGGCAAGGAAAAGCTCTCAAGCTTAGGGCTTTTGTGTATAAACAAGCACTTTGTGTTCACCTAGAAAGCACAGGGCACCCAGTGCACTGCACAGAGGATTCATTTAAGACAAGGTTGGGACTTTCACAAGTATTAGTTTTGAGGACCCTTGAACTCGGATGACTCCCTCAGCTGGCCCTATGTTGTTTGACCAATATGCCATTAGACATATGTTGAATATTGTATGGGCTGTACGGTTACGTGGTCACCTGAGTAATCCAGGTTCTAACCATCAGGATAAGTAAGCAAGCACGCAATGCTGATTGCACTGCCATTGGTTATACCATTAGCTTATTCAGCTCCACCCCAATCCCACCACCAAGCATGGGCACACTTGGGAAGCCTGCTGGGGTTGTTGGGATGTGCCTGTGACCTCCTGGGTTTCTGACCCCTCCCAGTGGGCCCTGAATGAAGCTTTTCTTATTGTCAGGTGCATTTTCCAGGGAGTTCACCCCGCATCCTTCTCCTGGAGCGTCCCTTTTCTGAGATCTTTTATATTTGACTCTTGTTTGGAGGACCTTAGTTATTCTTGTAATCCATGCCCCTTCATCAGGCCGGCTGAGATCAATCACTGTGTTCAAGAGCTACCCGAGAAGGACACACCTACATCTCTGCCGGCAAATGCCGGCACACGCCCATATGAAAATACACATGAACAGGCATATTATGATAGTACACACCTATTTTCCTAGAAGACAGATGAAAACCCTCTTTGCCTAAAGGCTGAGAGCCCACCCTTGCTATTGCAAGCACAGTCAGCTCGCTATTCAGGAAGTCTGTAATGAAAGTGCCTCTGAGTGAAAAAAAATTAAATGCCTGGCTAACATTAATGTAATCAAGCTTCACCTCAGCAAGAGCCGAAACAATGTACAGAGCTCTGACATTACTGGAAATTTGTGAAATGAGCATGCTGTTTCTTGGTTGTTTTGTTCTGTTTAATACCAATTGTTTAAAAAAGAAAACTTTTCTGAAAAAGGAAATCGAGAGTGTTTCTCCATCCCTACCGTTGCTGCAATAACAGGAAGCAAAATTCGCATATACAGAGCTTGACAGATAAGAGCTGAATGGTAGTTTGTTTTTCATAGCTGGTGGCAAGCGACCCAAAAGAAAATCGAATTGCTTGCCCTTCTAATTCACAGTGAACTGAGCCCTGAGTCACCTGGGACTTGTGCAGGCACCAGGATGGAGCTTCCCCAGGGACAAGAGCTGCAGGAGACCTCTGTTTTGAACTGGCAAAGCAGCTCTGAGCTGAGCAGTTTGTGGTCATAAGTTGGCAGCTGTAGCACCATCTGTGGAAGGTGACCTGGCCACTTAGAGGGAAGGCAAGGGTGGCTCTGAGCAGCTGGCTGTGCCTCAACCAGGGGTTTCTCTAACTTAGTCTCTTGCTTTTCTGATAAAATGTCACACAATCAGAGGAGGGAAATTTTCATCTGACTGCAAGAAAAGTTGTAATCCAAGTAGCATATCTGCTTGTTGCCTTGGCAGGAAGGTCAGCTGGTGGTGGTCTTCCCTCACATGGCAAAGCTCCGCAGCATCTCAAACTCTGCAGCTGGCGCTCCGCCTCGGCTGTGAGATGAGGCGTTTTGCAGCAGCAGCAGTGCAGGGAGTAGCTGAAGGCATCGCTATGCTTTGAGGTTTTGGGACAAATGCAGCAGCTGCATGGTTCTACTAATGCTATCAGCAGCAAAGTAATTACTAGACTTGACTGCTTACATGTCTTTTTTGCAGGGGTCAGAGTGGGTTCTCCCTGTTAGGAGGCTCACATCTCTCAGGTGGTTTCAGACTATCTACAGAGTTAGAACAAAGGTGTTCTGCTCATGTATTCCAGCTAAATATAACCCTTGGAGGAGAAAATGAAGGTTTAAGATGCTACAGCCACATTTCTACAGCACACCCGGGGTTGTGCTCCACAACGTGCTCTGCGAGGAGCTAAGCAAAACTTGGCAGTTTCCCTTTAGGCTCCTGTGTCTTGTCGCTTCTCTTACATTCTCCATCTAGTTTCTTAGGTTAGTATGTAATGTTTTGTTCTACGTTCATGTTTGCAGAGCCTGGAATAATATCAGTGGATTTCAATTAATCCTTCCTTTTCACCTAGCCTGAGAGCTAATCCAGTTTTCTGACAGCATGTTATTGTCAGCTAAAGCGTACGCTTTCTGAGTCGGGGCTTGCTCGCCGGCTGGTACCGTTTGGTGTATGTGTATGATACCGTGTCAGTAAAAGAAATGCAAGATTACATCTTTAGCAGTAAAAACCAAAGCATTTTAAACGACTGAAATGCACTCTGACCATTGTCTTCTGTCAAGTGTGGGACCAAGAGGCGAGCGCTTACTCATTTCTGGGGTTGTAATAGTGGAGGGAGTCTTGAACAAAGCCTCTGCAAATAAAGACCTGTAGGAACTCGGGATTCCTGCCCCAAAGAATTTCTTATTTAAGAAATAATGGACTTCTATGTCTCACCTGAAAGTCCAATCATGCAAGGTGTTTAAAGGGCTGAAATTAAGCTTGATGGGGTTGCCTTATTAAACCATTCGCCTGTTATTGCCTTTAGGCTGGGCTGCATTGCAGACGTGTTTGCTGGCTTAAGTACTTTGAACCAGTTTGCCTGTCTTGACATAGCAGAAAAAACCTACTGGGGTTTTTTGGGGGTGGTGGAATACTTTGAATAGCATCAGCCGGCCTGGGATTCCTATCCATGTAAGTTGTGCAGTGCTTAAAATGCAGAGATAGAAAAATCATCTGTGTTTAATACAGACTGGCAGCTCCCTGCCACTGGCCTTGACACTCTGTCCTGTCCACTTGCCCGCTGTGCTCCCAGTTTCCTCCATGGTGTCCTCTATCCAACATGTTTCTTACCTGGGAACGCATCTTTTAGCTACCCTTCATTTACAAGCATGGAATAAATACTTTTTCCTCAACTACAGAAACAAGCTCCATTTAAATGTAATGATAAAGCAACGAGTGGCTTTATTACTGATGCTACTTTGGCCACTTGTGAAATGATGGCTGCTGCTCTGCTTGATGCCTGGGGTCGTTCGAATTTTGATCAGGTGGGGTGTAGCTCGGAAAGCTGCTTGTGGCCATGACACATGGCTGAGCAATTTTTGCCACATCTTATCAGGGAAATACCTACAGCCCAGCCATTTAATTACTGTTGCTTTTTTAAGTTAACTGGGAAATGTGTCATCTTTAAATAATGTGTAAGAAGTATCCGAGCTGGCAGTATTGTTTGTGGAAGGCAACCACTGCAAATGTTTGGCATCTCCAGTATTCATGTTCATTGCTTGCACATGGACGGTGAGATGTAAGTGCAAATAGCCGTAGCAGACTGGAGCAAAATTATACGTATCCTAGATGGCTTCTGAAAGCATATAGGTTTGCAGGGATTTTTAGTGTAGACACCCACTGCAAGAAAATAAGAAATAAAGCCAAATCCTCACCACGGGCCTCAGGACAGAACTTCAGAGCAATACCTCTCTACTGGTGAATTGTTCTTTGAGAGCAGTCAGCCTTTACTCACCAGCAGGTCCATGCTCCTTGCTGTCTGGTCGCTAACTGTAAGCTTCAAATGACACCTTCACTGAGACGAGTGCAACTAAATTGTCATTTATAGATACGGGCAGCTAAACACTGGCTGGAGCTGAGTCAACACTTCTGTGGTGGTGTGCAAGCTGGGCAAGACCCACTGCCACTTACCACACTGTGCTGAGAAACCTCAGCCAAAAAAATCCAGCTGTTGACAAGGCTGGAGAACACTCGCTGCAAGTAACGAGCAGCTCTGTGAAAACAATTCTTGATTTATTAATCATTGGGAGCTTTCATGATGCCCAGTTTAATAGAATTTAAAGACGAGAGAAGATTAAGTGAGTAACAGGAAACATCCTGCAAGAATTTCCCCCAGAGCGCTGTGGGCAAGGGAATGAAGCGGGAGAGGGAGCACCCACGTGTGTGCCGTGGAGGAATGCATGTCTCTGAGGGGTGGTGCACGCTCCCGCTCGCTGCATCACACACCAGCACTGCTGGGAGAAACCCGGGCTCGCAGGGGGGCGGGTGGGTAAATCCCACCTTGCGTTTGATTCCGGAGGCACGGAGATGCGTGTTGGTCTCAAATCATTCTTTTCCCCTCCTGCAACAAAACCTTCCTCTGGAACTCTGCAAGTAAGGCCCCATGTGGGTAGCGGCTGCGAGGCGCGGGATTTTCCGTGCAATGCTCCGAAGCAACATAACTCAGCAACAAATGTCTTTTATAAAATACAACGTTTTCCTGACCTACTTGAAACCAGCTTAGTGACAGCACACCTACCCAGAAAAAAGGGACTGTCTTTCTACATGTGCTAAATTAGCATTTTTATTTGAAGCATAAAACATTGATGAGAAACAACAAGCTGTAGGTATAAAAGGTAGTTAACCAGAGAAAACAAGCCTATTGCTTGTATAGGGAAGCCTGACAGAGTAAGTTATCAAAAGCACAGTGATGCTTGAAAAATGCTGTGAGAATTACAATAATTTTGTGCCACATAAGTGGAAGTATGATTCTCCTGAGCCACAGAATATAATAATCTGAAGTAAATCATTCCCTCTCTTTTCAGACAAGCACTTTTCACTGCCAAAGGGACAATTGTACCACGGGCAGGGGAAAATAATTACTCTGTGAAACTGTGAATAACACTTTGTCTTCAGATATCAACTTCAAATTGCCATATCAAAGAAGAGTCCTCCTAACATCTTTTTAATTAATGGCCATTAATCTTGTGACCCTACTGACAGTGCCAAAACGAACAAATAAGGATGTTTTTTTATTCCCAAAGGAAGTGTAGTGTTACAGAAGCCGTGTAGCAGCTATGCACAAGGCCCCATAGGTGCAGGAATGAACAGAATTGCCCTGTGAACTTGAGACTGTAACCAGTACATCAGTGGGAAAAGGAGGGGGAAAGCATTTGAATTATCTTCCCAGCCTCTAAAATGCTGAAAAACAATGATAATTCTCCATTATTCTTACGTGATAGGAAAATGGAAAAAGCTCAGCTTGCGAGCAGCAGTATAGACGTGTGGCCCAGACCTTCATGAAGTGCTTGTATCTGTTTGCCAAGCAGTAGCACAGTCATACTGTTTCGTCCCCTGTGCATCTGTAGCTCTTGTATTAAATTGATTCATTTTGTGGGTTTTTTTTAGTGTTTATGCTTGAGATACCCCTTAAGATAAGAGAGTGCTAGCCTCTACAGTCAACAGGAGAAACACAAAGGACTCCTCTAAGGTGAAGGAGAGGTTATGGAGCAAAGAACTAACCTGTGCCTACTCTGTTTCCAGCTACAGTCTCACCTGCTGAATTGCCCCTCTCCTTCCTCCTTTTCTTCCTTTGGGGCAGCTTTTCTTTCTCTGGAGGTGTGAGAACTGGGAACTAGCAATGCTTCTGGTTTCAGCAAGCCTTGGGGAGCAAACAGTGGTCATAAAGCTGTAAAGTGGGTCTGGGCATACTCAATATCCAGGATGTGCCCAGTTACTTCGCACATACACCCCTGACGCAGACTGGGACATGTCCCACAGCAGAACAAGTAACCAGACCATTCACTAAGGGAATGTCAATGAAGGATAGGAGTAATTCCTCAAAGTCTCCTTTTTCTTCCCCCCAAACTATTATACTCACATATATTTGGTGAAAACCTGAAAAATCTGAGGTATTGTAGTAGAAAAGCAAAAAATCTCTGCAATGACATAATTTAGTGCTGCAAGTGGCAACATGAGTGTTTTATGCTCCCAACCTTTCTTATGTCTCCCGTGAGGTACCACAGCACAGCGCCTCCTTAGCAGTCGTACGGCATCCTAAGGGGTAAAGGACAACTAGGGAAAGAAAGCTGAGATTTTTAGCTCAGTATAGATTCAAAATCATAGCACTTTATTATCAAAATCACTTTTTTTTCTGGGTGAGGAAAGAAAGGGATGAAATATTGTGATTTTCAGCCAAAGTACCTTTGGCAATTTTCAAGTGTACAGGTTTTCAGTGAAAAAAAAAAAATTGCTATGTGTGACTTTTATGGGGAAACAACCAACTATATTTTATAACTAAAACTTCATTTTTCCCCCCCTCATCAGATAATGTTTGTGATAACCTTTAGATGAAAGGGAACTTCCCATTCCCAATACCCCAACTCAAAGGAGAATTGATATCAGTGTGAGGTTTTGTTTATCCAGAGATGTCAGGGCTTTAAGTCTGTAGAAACAAGAGGCCCTATTACTTTTTTACTTGTAGATGTGCAACTGATGGGTGTTCAGCCTCCAGGAGTTTAGAAGACTGAGATAAGGTTTCAGATAAACATCCAAATGTTTAGATTTTTATCTAACCCAAAGCTCTGAATCTTTAAAGGATTACCCACCTCCAGGGATAATCCTGTAGTGATTTCAACACCTGTAGTGAGTCAAAGTGAGTTCAGAGTCTCCTGCCTACAAGAAACAGTTCAAGCCCATCCTATCATTTGTTTTGGATGGCTAAAACAGCCCGTGTCAGATCTGAACATGATTAGCTGGGCACTCAGATTTTAAATTACTCCATCACAGGTTAACTACAAATAGTCATCAATAGGATAACTTATTACCAAAGAAAAACAACCTGTGACACTTGGCTTCTGTGCAGAAGAGCAGATATGCCCTGAATGTTTTTACGGTGAATCAGAAGCTCTAAATACCTCGCAGTTTTATAGCTATTTAAATGAGCTGCTTTTCTGCCAGCTTTTTGCTTTGGAAGCAGACTTTGCTGCCCTCTCTTGCAGTTATCATGAAAATGTGCTCATGTTGGCACACAGCAAGGCTCCACTGTAGGTTAGTGGGACTTGATCCTGATTGCTGTCCCCAGATACAGAGCAAGATGTCTCATGAGTGTCCATTTCCATCTGTTACCTCAAGTATATTAGACATGCTTAGAGGGAACCCTTTTTGCTCTTGTTCCAGCACCTGCACAGCGCAGAACCCACGGTGGGATAGGCTGTATGCTCTTCTCCTCCCCAAGCAGCAGTTTTTCCAGGTGCCCTGAGGAGCAATTGGACTTTGAGCTTCATTGAACCTTCTCTGAAATGAAGCAGTAACTCTTATCAGAGTTATTAGAATTCTTTCAGCCTATCTGACAAATTATTCTGGGTTTAGTTTCGGTTTTAGATGCTATGATCATGCTTTGCAAGCAACCAGGAATTGGGAGAAAGTGAACATACCTATGCATGCACACATATGCATGTCTATGGTGCACAGTATTTCACCATGGATCTGAAAGTGCTTTACAAGTATTACCTGATCACACCACAAAAATCTCCTTTTCCATATGAAAAAACAAAATAAATATATCAATGAGTATTATTCTGACAACAAAATTATAGACAGAATGCAATCTTCCCTGAGGCCTTCTGGCAAATGCTTTAGCCTAATTTGGGCTGTCTCCTGTTAGCCTGAAAGGAAGGTAGGGGTTTCTTAATAGAAGGATTGCCCAGTAGACTGAACCTTTGGTTTGTTGGTTTGGTTTTTGTTGGGTTTGTTTTGCTATTTTTTTTTTTAAATCTAAGTAAGATTCATTTAAGAAGTTCACTTGCTGTAAACTAATATATCTCTGGAATCAGCCACTGGCTTTGATCACTCTCCTGAAGTACAATGGCATTTAGGGAAAAGCTGATCTTCTTTTAATCACTGGTTCTTCAGCTCACCTTTGTAATTAGAAGGAAAGCTTGCCTCAACGGTGGTCAGGTGGAATGCATAGGAAACATATGATTAAATGGTGATTCTAAGTTTAGCATTTCACCTCTAGAAAGCAAAACTATCGGGTGCAAAGAGTTTTCTGTAAAGTCAAGAGATGTTTGAAAGATGAAGTTAATTAACAATGCCCTACATAATAAGCAAAAACAAAGGATGAAATAGTAATAAATTAAAGACAGTTGGGATCTTGCTGTTGCACTCAACAGGAATAGACTTTCAACCCTCCATTTTCATACTGGGTCTTCTCTACAGACTTCATTTGGTATTCATGGTGAGGTGAATTGCAGAGAACTTTATCAATAAGGTAGACAAGTACAGATTGGGTTTGCTTTCCTATGCCAGTCCTATCTGATCAGCCTGCACCCTAGCCTGTTGTGCATCCTACTGCTTGGTAACTTCAGACAAATCTTTCTAACAGAGTCCTGGTGATTAAGTTCTCCTTAATGTGTTGTAAATCCCTGGAAGTGGAGGAGGATGTTTTTCTGGAGAGAACAAAATTGTTTTTCCTTCTACATAAAAACTCTTCTCTAGTCACTGTGTTTATAGGGTTACTGGCAAGCAGACTTCTGCAAATGTATATGTTAGGAATGTTTGAACTTAGGAAAAATAAAGATATGTTGCACCACAAAGTCAACATCTAAATTATATAAAGATGGTGGTCTGGGCAGTAATTTCATCCACATTACTGTTGTTATCATAGGATACCTGCTGTTTGCATCTTTGATTCATTGGTTATTCCCTCACTGTTCCAAGAGAGATTTATCCTTGGTAGGAATTTAGCAAAAGTAAAGGCAGAAGTTACTGCGTGAACAGGCAACACTGTTTTCTTTATATTGCATACTGGGCAACCTAAATGAAACTAAGGGTTCCCAGGAGATCCTCCAGGTTCTTCAGCCAATGATTTCCATACCTCTGTGATATTCTCACCAATCTGTTTCAACCTAGTATTTCACATCAAGTGAAGTAAAACCCAGTGTGTACCATCTGAAGAGTGCACAGAGGACTTGATATAAACCCATTCACAGCTTGCTTTTCTGAAATTATGTTGAGCAAATTCTTGCCTCATGCTTATTTGTGTTTGTAATTGTAGCTCAAAGGATCATTAGGAAAAAGGTCATTTGCTAAAGTAGATTTCAGAGTCTACACAACAAAATATGATATACATAGTCAGAACAGGCTTTCTGAAATCTGACAGATAGTCAAGTCTGGAATATTTTCTTTCCCCATTGAGAGGAATAAAATGTGCAGTCTCAGTTTTTACCTCTAGAAAATTGTCGTTGGACCATGACAATGGTCTCCAATGGCAAAGCCTTGGTAGGAAAACAAATACTGTATTTTTTCCATCTCTTTTCAAACCAGTTCAGAGTAGAAAGTGTTATTAACAGCAAATCCCCATAACAATTTATTTACGCATTTGATAAATCACTCAATCTCTAGGGAGATACAGAGAAAAATTTAGAAGTTTCTTTAACTCAGAAGTTCTGGATTAGATGCAGAAGCTACCTGATTTGAGGGAAGAGATCATAGAATCATTGAGGTTGGAAGAGACCTCCAGGATCATCTAGTCCAACCGTCCCCCCACCACCTATTACCCACTAAACCATGTCCCTAAGCACCACATCCAACCTTTCTTTAAACACTCCCAGGGACGGTGACTCCACCACCTCCCGGGCAACCTGTTCCAATGCCCGACCATCCCTTGTGAGAAGAAATTTCTCCTAATCTCCAACCTAAACTTTCCCTGGAGCAGCTTTCAACCGTTCCCTCTTGTGCTGTTGCTAGTTATCTGCAAGAAGAGGCCGACCCCCAGCTCGCCACAACTTCCTTTCAGGGAGTTGTAGAGGGCAACAAGGTCTCCCCTGAGCCTCCTCTTCTCCAGACTAAACAGTCCCAGTTCCTCATAAACAGTCAGCCACTTCTCATAAGACCTGTGCTCCAGCCCCTTCACCAGTTTCGTTGCCCTTCTCTGGACATGCTCCAGGGCCTCGATGTCTTTCTTGTGGTGAGGGGCCCAAAACTGGACACAGCACTCGAGGTGCGGCCTCACCAGGGCTGAGTACAGGGGGACGATCACCTCCCTGTTCCTGCTGGCTACACTACTCCTGATACAGGCCAGGATGCCATCGGCCTTCTTGGCTACCTGGGCACACTGCCGGCTCATGTCCAGGCGAGCATCAGCCAACACCTCCAGGTCCAGAACAAGTACATAGAAGATGGACCAGATATCTGGATTTAAAATGTAATGTAGATTAAGTTCAATTTTTCAGAATAGTTTCCCCTATTTCGTTTCTCAATTTTAAACTTTCATGTTGGTGTGACAATTTCTTTTGAAGACAAGAATCTTTATAAAAGTCCCTTCAGTTCCATTTATTTCCATTTGCAGAAGAGCGACGTGTGGGTCAGAAGGCCCCAGGAGTGTGTGACTTTTGGCAAAAGGCAGCCAGCCTTTTCTGAGCACAGTAAGCATGCGATTACAGTTTGGAAAGGTGAGAAAGAAATTGATGAGCCCACAGAAGGAGCAGAAACACGTTCCCTCCTACCACCTCACTGAGTCTTCGTTTTGCTTTGCTCATCCTGCATCACTGTGACTCTCATGAAATCAGCCAAGTGCCTCAGTAAAAGGACTGGAGATACTGGGCCTGGTCTGTAAGGTGAAGTAGCAGGTGTTTAGCTGAAAATGTCAGGAAACAAGACAGCAAACATATGTACGTTAGACCTTATGAACAAATCCTCAGGCTGCATGGTGAGGAAACACAAATGCCACTCTTTCAGAATGGGTGCTGGCAGAGCACTCACATTGCTGAACTGACTCCTGAGTGCAAGACAACAGCTCACATGTGGTTAATTACACATTTTTAGGGCACATATCAGGCACCAATACGCAAATAAAATATTGAAAAGGGGGGTGCTGCTGTGAGTCCCTCATACCTGACTAGTGAAGCCAGCAATCCAGCCATCTCAGCACTGGTACAACAGTGCTCCCTTTTACAGCTTTTCATGCTATGAATGGAGTCTAAAATATCCCCACCTGACAGGGGACAGTAAGAGAGGGAGACAGGGAAATGAACAGGAGTGGGAGGAAAAGAAAGACAACAACGTGGTGCTTTGAAAAGGTAGGCTTGCCTCCAGCTTAACTTCAGACCCCGCTGAGCTGCGTAGTGGCTCAGCAGCTGGGAGGTGTTCCTAATGGTATCTTACGCTGTGCTGGAGTGGCTTCTACCGCTGCGACACAGCCACGCTGCTGAAGGCTCTGGGGAATTACCTTGGTATTTAATTTGTTGTTATGAAAACAGTGAGTTTGACTGCAGCAAGAATAGTTTCTTCCCAAACAGTTACCAGAATCCTATTGTTGTTCTCCTCCTTGTTGACCTTTTTGCTGGTTTTGCGATTATAATAATGATTTTCCCGTCTTTGCTATCTTGAATTTGTTTGATTTATATTGTGCCAGGAATTCAGAAGGGGGAGGAAAAAGCAGCTCATCTCAGGCGGACAGAATTTCTGCTAAATGTAGGATTTTAGAAAAGTAAATTTTCTGAATGGAATTGTGATGGGAAAAGTAAAAATTTCCTGTCTTTAAACATTTTAATTGTATATGGCCATTAGAAACCTAGGGTCCATTTTCAGCCCTGGTATTATGCTGCTACTACACAAGCTGTTCAATTGTGGTGTGTTTTTTTTTTTAAATTACATTAAAAGCAAATACTACTTCTATTAGAGTGTAAAGACAGTGGAAAAAGTCCTATAATTATTTTTGCATCTGTAACTTTGCTGAGATCAATTACTTCCTTGCTTAGTTTTGTTCTCTTCTGTGAGGGTATTTACTGGACTTTCTACTCTAACTGCCCCCTACGTAAAATTCTGAAATGAACGGAAAAGCCCTGAAAGAGCAAGTCACAAGTCTGCTTCGGATAGCTATAAATAGGCTTTACTCAGGATCCTGCTTGCGGCACCTCTGTCTGAAAACTCTCATTGACCTCCCGTGAAGGTGAGGGCCAGGTAAGTCTGGTTTAGGCCATGCTTTACTCGCTTGTGTCTCAGGGGATAATGGCATGATGAAATCATTTCCAGTTCTATTCCCCTGTGTCTTCAGAAGCCCAGAGCTTAATTTCTCTTAAGTGTGCCCAAGACAGCAGCAGTCTTAGGAAGGTGTTATCTTGTCTGGTGCAGAAATTGAATTATTGTAAAATTAGCTGGCTATGAAATATGGCAGCAGGGTAGCTGCATGAGCTCCCCCTTGTCCTCTGCTAATAGTCCGTGACACGGGTATGAGGGAGAATGTAACTGTGCCTCCGTGTCCCCTGTTGCATTTTAAGAAGTCTTGCACGATATCCAATATACCAACAGCAAGCTAAAAGCTAGTGAAAGTGTCTGCTAATGTAGACACCTTTGTGTGAATTTATGAGGCTATTTTGAAAGCCAGTTACAACAATGAAAGAATATTAAATGATTCTTACATTTCCTACCATAAATACTCTTTATTGTAGATAGCTGACTATATTTGAGGTAACATTTGCATACAAAACTATGCACCAGTGTGATAAGATAACATAGTCGTTACGATGCTGTTGGCTGTGTTTATACAGTATGTTGCTTCAGTTCCTGCACATTACTGTTCCTTTACTACTTATGAATGTGTTTAAAAAACAAAACCAACAAAACACAGAAAAGTATTACTTTTTCTTAATTTGTGTATGAAACTGTATGTTATCTGCACTCTGCAAAGTTTACATTTTAATTGACATTTCTTATCTGCAAGGATGTACTTTTCTACAATAAGGGCAGTGTGCCATAAGCTACTTATGAAAGTCCTATTAGAAGACAATTACTTTAACTATTTTAAATATATTAAGATTAGAGTACTGCTAAAAACTTGCTATCCACTTCAGGAGTACAAAAAAGACCTCGCCATCCTACACCCAGTTCTCCCAAGAGAGCTTGCAATCCATAGAGACAGCGCCAGCAGGGAACAACTCAAGAAGCACGCAGGAGCTGAGACATTAGTGCGGCTTCAAGAAAACACTCACACAGTCTTGAATATGTTTTATTAGTACCTAGATGAACAAATTATAGAACTATCCTGTCTACTGTATGTATTTTGTTCTTAAATGACAGTAATGTAACCGAAAGAATGCAAATATTAATTGCTGGTTTGCTACCACCTCTTCATAGGATCATAGAACATTTTGGGATGGAAGGGACCACAAACATCATCTAGTTCCAACCCCCCTAGTGCCATGGGTAGGGACACCCTCCACTAGACCAGGTTGCCCAAAGCCCCATCCAACCTGGCCTGGAATGCTTCCAGGGATGGGGCGTCCACAGCTTCCCTGGGCAACCTGTTCCAGTGCCTCAACACCCTCACAGGGAAGAATTTCTTCCTAATATCTAATCTAAATCTCTAGTCTTTCAGTTTAAACCCATTCCTCCTTGTCCTGTCACTCCCTGCCCTTGTAAAAAGCCCCTCTCCATCTTTCCTGTAGGCCTCTCTAGGCACTGGAAGGCCGCAACTAGGTCTCCGTGGAGCCTTCCCTTCTCCAGGCTGAACAAGCCCAACTCCCTCAACCTGGCCTCGCCTTCCAGCACTGGTGTCATTTTGACATATTTCTGTAAACAACAATGCTTTTCTTTATAATGTGTCTTGATTTTTGCATGTAGTAGTCATACTGTGCCCACAGACTCTGTGAAGATGGACTTCATGTGCCTCATTACAGACTTTTTATTAGTTTGTTGCCAAAGGTACCAGCTTACATTGGTATTTGCAGTGTAGATTTTAACATAAAGTAGCGAAATAGTTCAAAAGCGAGGTGCTACTGTAGTTTAATGGAAGAGTCCAAGCTTTGCGTGAAGAGGCCACAGAACTGCGCTCCACCTCATTTGTCATTTTGCTCCATTTTCCTCGGTGGCACCATCTAATACTCATCCTTGCAGCACAGATGGAAATGACTCAATAAATCTCCACCTAGGGAATATCAAAACCTAGACAGAGTTGAAATATTGCTGAAACAGTGAGAGAGATTTAATGTAAAATCAGGAAAATGAGTCCAGTGGTGGAACAGAGTTAGTGAGCCTGTCTTCCTCCTCCCTTGCTCTCTCCTGGGTTGCCTGAAACCCACATCAAGCATGGGTGTTCACTTATTTCAGACTCCTGGAATTTAAGTTCGTGCACTGGAAAGTGAGAATGGGTTTATGGAGCCATGACTCATCCCAAGGCACAAAAGAAAACACTTTTACCAGCACTCTGGCCTCGTTCAAAGTCCATTTCTCAGAGGTGGTCTTGCAATCAATGGCTCAGAGAAAACATTTGGATCCCTGCTGCCAGATCCAGACAGGTGGATGCTGACCCAACCAAGCTGCTTCTGGCAAAAAGCTCCATGCTGCAAGACCACTGAGACCTCAGGCCTCTGTGTGGTAAATGGTGAGACTAAACCAAACGCTATCCTTCTTAATGGCCTTTTGGATGCTGTACTCAGACAGTCAAGGCCCAAAATATTGTCAGAGCAGAAGGCTACTCTATGTCTATTGCCAAACAAAATGCTCGCAGGACTCTGGTAAGATTTCTGGGAAAGGATTTTTTTCACAGAAAAGTAGTCTTAACACTTTGTGGAGTGACCGTCAGGTGTGACTGGTTTTATTTTAAGTTTTTTCAGTGTTTTCTTGCTGTGTGCCCACCATCACATGGAGAAAGCAGATGCAGATGATCCACTGAATTACCAGGTGCCACAGGAGAAAAGAACTAGAAGACACGGAGCTCTTCCCACCACCCTTCACTGCCTTTCAGTATAGCAGTGCACAAGTTAAAAGAGATGAAAGAAAGACACTTGCTTGAGATTGCACAGGTGGGGAAGGGATGTAAAGCCTGAGCCCTCAGCCCAGCCTCCAGCTGATGTTTTCCTCCTCACGTGCCAGCACTCAGTTTAGAAGCTGCTTAGTTGCATGGTTCAAGGCAAGAGTTATCTTTCAGTTGTGTGTTTATACAGCACCTAACACAGTGAAGCCCTTCTCCTTGACTGCAGCTTGGAGACGTTATCACAACACAAATAGTAAATAATAATCATGTTAAAGATAGCACTGAATTAAACCAGAGCAATAAGTCTACTGGAGGCCAAATGGTACACAGTGCCAGCTCAGGCAACTGGCTCACAAAACTGCAAGAGAACATTCCTCCACAGTAAAATAAACACTATTCTTTTTCTCTTGAGCTAGATAAAGCATTGTGTGTTTCTGATAAATCCATATGGTTTGCTTGCTTGCAGAGAAAAGCGTGAAGAACAACAATTCCCCAGATTTCTTCCTCAGAAGCTGCATTATCAATAAATGCCTGTGATATCAGTCGGGTTCTTTAGCCCACACATCCGGCCAGTATCTTAATTGCAATAACTTCACGTCCCAAAAAGCCAATGCAGTGATATACATGGGACCTGATTCCAACCCCTAACCTCTCAGAGCCCGGAAAGTCTTTCAGCATTCCTGCAAACTTACATAAGAGAGAAGGAACAGATAACATTGTATGTTCACAGTTAAACATGCAGGATGCTTGTGCCCTCTTGCAGAAAGGAGTGAAAGAATGGCTGCTTAGGAAGTCGTTCTGAATTAGAAAATGGCCTTACAACTCAAGAATTTGAGTGCAAAACCAAGGACCCCTGGGACTGTCCGAATTGTTTTTTCAACTCTCAAAAATGACTTCATTGCACTTTTTTCTACAGTCTATGACAACCAAAAACCTACTGAATAAACAGACAAAATACTGTATGTGGTCTTTATATATAATGAGCTAGGCCTTACCAGCAGCATCATATGAAATGGACAGAGGACAGGCCTGACTTACTCTTAAGTAGAGAAGGAAATTATCTTGACTTAAAATGTTTTCTTTAATTTAATTTACCTTTAGAATTGAGAACTACAGACCAGAACTGGGAAGGCAATATATGGCCCTGCACATCTCTTGGGAAGGAATCATAGAATTGTTTAAGTTGGAAAAGAGCTTTAAGATCAAGTCCATCCATTAACCTAGCACTGCTAAGTCCACCACTAAACCATGTCCCTCAGCACCACATCTACACATCTTTTAAATACTTACAGGGATGGTGATTCAACCACTTCCCTGGGTAGCTTGGTCCGATGCTTCACAACCCCCTTTTTTTGAAGAATTTTTTCCTAACATCCAATCTAAATCTCCTCTGGCACAACTTGAGGCCATTTCCTCTCATCTTATCTCTTTTTACTTGGGAGGAGAGACTGACACTCACCTGGCTACAACCTCCTTTCAGGGAGTGGTAGAGAGCCATGAGGTCTCCCCTCAGCCTCCAGGCTAAACAACCCTGGTTCCTGCAGCCACTCCTCATCAGACTTGTGCTCCAGCCCCTTCACCAACTTTATTGCCCTTCTCTGGACACGCTCCAGGGCCTCGATGTCTTTCTTGTGGTGAGGGGCCCAAAACTGGACACAGTACTCAAGGTGCATCCTCACCAGAGCTGAATACAGGGGGACGATCACCTCCCTGCTCCTGCTGGCTACACTACTCCTGATACAAGTCAGCATGCTGTTGGCCGCCTTGGCCACCTGGCAACACCGCTGGTTCATATTCAGCTGGCAACTAAAGAGGTGACTTTGTGGAAGGCAGTGCCTGTCTCTGGGTCTCTAGGAGGGTGTTGGTAGCATGAGGGTGAAAGGAGTCCTATCAGTGTAATTTTCAAAACACCTGAATTTTCAAAACCTTTTATAAGATGCCACGCTATAGATTATTAAAGAGAGTAACTGACCAGAGGATTATGGTCAGCAGTGGAGAGTCCCTGGGAATGGGTGCTGCATATTGATTGATAATGAAGAGGAGAGAAGGGAGTAAATGGTAAAATGTGCAAGTTTGCAGATAACACTAAGCATTTCTCCATAGGAGAATGCTGTGCCAGTTGCAGAAGGACCATATGCGTGTACAAAAAGGTGGCAGATGAGGTCCAGGTAAGTAGATGAAAGGTAATGCATCTTTGGAGAAATAATCTAAACCGTGCCTTCATGATGCTGAACTCAAGTAGCTCCAGTATGGGAAAGAGACCTTGGCATCATCAGTGACAGTTCTCTGACATCATCTTCTTGGGATGCAGTGGCAGCCAGAAGAGCCAGCAAAGCACTGGCCATAACAAGGAGGGCTGTGAACAATGACAGAAAGAGTGCCATTCTCCTGCTACAGAAAATTGCTGTAGTGACAATAGCTGGAGTATGTTCTGCAGTTCTACATCTCAAGGAGGATATAGTGAAGCTAGGCAAGATCCCCAGAAGGGCAAGGAAAACAGCTCAGAGACTGCCGATCGGATGATGTCTTACGAAGAGCGACTAAAAAGATTGAATCGCTTTCATTTGGAGACCAGAAAGGTGGGGTGTGAGGGGGAAGATGGTAAAAACTTACAGAATTACAAAGGTGGTGGATTAGGTGAACGTAGAAGGTTGTTTACCAAATTCCTTATTGCTAGAACTGGGTGATGCCTGCCGAAACTAGCAAGAAATCAGTTTAACACTGATAAAAGAGTATACTTCTCTTATGTGACTGGCAATGAAGTTCTGGGATTTGTTGCCACAGAAAGCTTCAGGCAGGCGGTGCCTGCAGGTTTAGAGAGAGAGCAGATAACTCAGTGATGGCAGGTTTACAAGTAAAGGCCAAAGGAAACTGTTCGCTACCATCCCTAATACATCCAGTGTGGGTCTTGGAGGAGAATGAGCAGAAGAGACCACAGAAAGTGGCTAGATCTGTCTGCTGACTTTGAATAGTGTGGCCTGTTTATTGCCACTGTGAGAGATGCAGTATTGGGCTAGACGGACTGCTGGTCTGATCCAGTGTGTATCTTAAGTAGAGACAAATCAGTAGTGATTTTCAAAGCTACGGACGGTAAACAAACCCATCTTTCACTAGTGTTTTATCTAAATCATTTAAGCTGGTTTAAAAAGCTCTGCTCCACTTCACACACCTGGCAACTCCTTAGTACTGGATTCACTGGGAGCAGCCAGTGCCATTTGCTGCCAGGTGAGCGTGGTCTGTTCCCCTTCCCCTTGTTCCTTTGCTTCCACCTGCTGTTTGTTTGGCAACAGGAGCAGTACGGTGCTGTTTCTCCATCAGCTTGCAGCCAGAACAGTTTCTTTTGGAGTTACGTGAGTATGAAACAATTGAAAATTTGATTTATTGTTTTTCAAGGAGAAGGGAGGTAGAAAAGCATCTATCTGCCGATGTGCAGCAGCACTGTTATGTAAGGTATGGCCTCATATGAAAGACTTTCTGTGTAGGAGCAATGAGGAAGAGTGCTACTGCACTCAAATAGGTGGCCCTTTGGTTACGTTTTTGTCCTGGCTGTGGCCAG
>VWZZ01007010.1:62731-105480 GCA_013399095.1 Psophia crepitans | reverse complement strand
ACACTTCTTGAACTCAGTCAAGACCGATGCAGTGACCTGGGGAGCCTGTTCCATTGCCTGAACACCCTCTCTGTGAAGAACCTTTTCCTGATCTCCAACCTAAATCTCCCCTGGTGCAGCTTCATGCCATTTCCTCAGGTTCTATTGTGGTCACCAGGGGGAGGAGATCAGCACCTGCCCCTTTGCTCCCCCTCATGAGGAAGCTGTAGGCTGCCATGAGGTCTCCCTTCAGTGTGCTCTTCTCCAGGCTGAACAATCCAAGGGACTTCAGCTTCTCCTCATACATCTTCCCCTCTAGACCCTTCATCATCTTTGTTGCCCTTCTTTGGATACTCTCCAATAGTTTTATGTCCTTATTGTACTGTGGTGCCCAAAACTGCACACAGTACATGAGGTGAGGCCGCACCAATACAATGTAGAGTGGGACAATCACTTCCCTAAATCAGCTTGCAACGCTGTTCTTAATGCACCCCAGGATACAGTTGGCCTTCCTGGTAGCCTGGGCACACTGTTGGTTCATATTCAACTTGCTGTTGACCAAAACTCCAAATCCCCTTCAGCATGTCTGGTATCCAGCATCTCATCGCCCAGTCTGTACGTGTAGCCATGGTTGTGCCTTTCCAGGCACAGAATCCGGGACATTATGGACATTATGTACTTACAGTTTAATCTGTAGGAAACAATTTAAGAGTATTCTGTCATAGTCAAGAAAAATGCTTATTCAGTTTAGGATTAGGAAAAAAATTTCTCAAAACAGGATTAGATGCACAAGCACGTTTCTCCTCCTCAGTATGATCTCTTAGTAAAACTAATACAATTCTGCCTTGTGCAGTCAGTGCACTGATAACCAACGCACTCTGAGTAGTTAAAAGACAGGAATTGTACCTGGGGCATTGGAAAATCAACTTCTATGATTTTTAACCAGCTCAGTGTGTCAATAATAATGATTAAACAGACAATTTGTAAATTTGATTCAAATAGGTTTAGAATTACAATTAGGTGAATAATCTCAAATCATTGTACTGAACAGAAATGTAACTTCAAGGTTTTGTTGTATGGTTTCCTAAAGGCGTGGAAAGTCTCAAGGCCTCTGTAATTCTTAATTATATTATCTGAATATCTGTATATACACAAAAACTAAAAAAAAAAAAAAAAAGAAAAGAAAGATCACTTCCTTGATTCCTTATAAACGGAAAGAGTGCTTTTTCCACAACTTGGTGATATTCATAGGGAAGGCACCCATGCTTATAACAAATTACTGTTACAGAATATATCAATTGTACATTTACTTCAGTAGTCTTTCTTCACAATTAGATAGTACTAACTTTCATAATTTCCCAGTGAGATCACCTCTAGCTAGCATCTCAGTAAGTAGCACATATTTTAAAGCTATTTAATGCAAATAGACTTTAAAAAATAAGCTTAAAAATTTATGTTAATTTAGTAAGCTATTTTTGTTCTTATATTTCAGTGTAGCGGCTCTCATTACTGACACAGATGCTTAAATCTATCATGTGATCATATATTCCAGTAAAAATTCTGTATTAAGTTCTATATTGTCTTTCAGCCTCATGTAAAGATATTGTTGTAACTTGGATAAGATCTGAGTGTTTTCTTTTCCCTACAAGTAATTATTTGCTTCTTCACATTACTTGTTTTCCATACTAGTTTGTTACTTTATGTGCAGCTATATATCTATCAAGTTCCATAAATCTTCCCTCTAAACATAACTCAAAAACTTGACTTTGCCAATCTAATGTTTTCTTTTATCTTTTTATTTCCTTCATGTTGTGTTTGTCTGCTGCAATGATAATTTTATATTGTATTTTATAGCTCCTCCGAAGAGTTACATTTTATGAATTCAGTAATCTCTTCAAGTCTTGATTAGTATTTAAAGAAGTTACTGGGCACAGCCAAGACAGTATAGACCTCAAACTCTGTAAATATGTATTTCTCCACTTCATATACGCTGTGTGGCTAAATTTTTGTTTATGTATTAAACTGCAAAAATTGCTGAAACTGAAAGTTACAGAATTACTTTTGCTGGTGAGAATCTATGTCATTGTTATGTCCCCAAAATTATTTTTAAAGTCTGGAAAGTGTGTTTGAAATATGATTTCTCAATAGGTGTGTGAAACTTTTAGCTATATATTTTAGGGTTTACTTGTGGAAAAAGAATAAAGTAGAAATATCACAGGATAATTCATGGTTTTGGAACTGTTCAGACCATCTTCACTGTTTAATGGCTGCTGCAGAGCATGCCTGGAAGCAACAACATTCACATTCTGGGATCTGAAACATATTCCTTGCACTGACAATTTCACAATTAGGTTTTCACAAATCAAGTTTCACAGTTGTCATCCTTTGATTGCTCTTACTATTTGCTGAAAGCACTTGAAAGTCTCCTGTTCAGGTTGCTGTAAAGTTGACAATACTTCCTGAAATTCTCTTTTGTGATTTAATTGTATCATTCTTAGAAAGGCACTCTAGAGAATCATGTTCAAACTGAATCTTTCGTATTAAAATAAGAGTTTTCAGTAGCTGTACACAATGGTTGTTCTTGTTTTTCATGCTGTGTTGAGAAAATTATCTGTAGTCCTTTAGGGTTGCAAACAACTTAACAAAGATTGAAAACCTGAGCTCCTATTTAACTTCTCAAAGCAATATTAAACTACTGCCTCTCCTTGTTTTTTTGCAGTTTACCTTGGTGATGTCCTTATTTTAGATATGTTTATGTACTGTACTTTTTCAAGTACTGGTCATGCAGTTGTCAAGAATAATGTGACCTTAGTCTTTTCTTGTGAAATACTAATAAACAGCAAAAGAAAATAAATGTGCATAGTCATGTCTTGGGTTATCCTTGCTGTTGCTGACTGAAATGAGAAAAAAGGAGACAGGAAAAGCTGAGAGAGAAGGGAGGGAAAGGTGTATAATTTCTCTGTCACTAAAGAGCAGCAAGATTTTATTTTATTTTTTTTTTACCAGTGAACAAGTAATCAGGAAAAGCACAGATAAACTATGATTCATATATATGGTATTTTCTAAGCTACTGTGTATTGAGTCTCAGGAAGATTTCAGCCAACAGTACTGGAGGAGAGTTTGGCAAGGGAGTGGGACAACCTAAGGGCAATCAGGAGCAATCTGATAAGGCAGTTTATCACCTACTGGTAGATGCTTTGATAGAATGTTCATCCACTACTTCACTATCCCTGCTCAGTAGGCGTGGAAATAACTGCAGCCTGGAGCAAAGACCACAGAGAAGATCTGATACCCTCACTCGACCCCTGCCAATATACAACAATTTCGTGCACTTTCAGAGGGCACTTGATGTAGGTTTAAAGCTTTACTTAAAATAAATCTAATCTTATATGTCTTTGTAATTAGTTTAACACAAGTCTGTGGGATAACAAAATGCCACCAAAATATAGATCCTGTTAGTGGAACATGGGAGAACATCAGGGTTTCACAAAGAAATCAGAACACATCCTAATAAAACTCAATGGGAAGCCAATTCTCATCACACAATTTAATTTTAGTCCTGAGATTAAAAACAGGGAGAAAACTCACAATTCATTAATTCCTGCAGGAAACCAACTCCAGATTTAGGATTTGAAAGAAGAAAAAAGAGGGAGGAAAAAAAAGAAAACTGGAACAAAAACATATATGGAGTTAAAAGTAAGTTACACATTTTCAGTAAAAATATTACTTTTAAAAATAGAGGTTGCTCCATGCTGAATGTTGTATAGGACACCATTTATATTGTTTCAAATGTTCTTACCCTTACAGACTAAAAAATCAGGTATCTTTATACAAGGAATTTGTTCAGTAGCTTTAAAATTATCTGCTCCCTTAATGGTTGAAATTGACACATGTTTATGACAGATATGTACAGAAACTCAAATATTAATGAAATAATAAATATAAATAATAGACCTCATATTTTGAAAGGTTAAGTTAAAAACATATTCATCTTGCTCAGTTTTAGGGGTTTCCTCTTGGTTTTCACTTTTTTCCTCATGGTTTTTCTTGTAGAGTGAGGTTCAAGTGAAACATAAATCGGTGTTCAGTTCAGAGATTTTAGTATGTCTGGGAGGTTTATCCAACCAAAATACAATGACAAATATTATTTGGCAGCTCTGTAGATTTATGTTTAAGGCTTGAAGTGTAGGGGGTTTTTTTAGAAATATATAAACATAAACACAAAACAAAATGTCATAGGACTCTCTCAAAGACGAATCCTGCACGGTATGCAGGCAATGAAATCGCCTTAAACTGTTTGACAAAGATCAGAAGTTCATTGCTAAATTCCATCCCTACTTTTATATACAGAAATATAAAATTCCAAGTACTTTGCTGTTGTTAAACTTTTGTTTCCCTGTTTGATATGCAGGATGAAAAAAAGAATTGGACTGGGAAGTCTAGGTCCAAAAAAGATTCAAAATTCCAAAGAGAGATTTAAAATTATACATGTGAGACTGAGATTATGAAAAAATCCTTGCACAACTCAGAAGTACTTAAATTCCAAACTCCTCCTTAATGGACTGTAGAGTTTTAAACTGCCTACATACAACTTCTGGACTTTTACTTTCACAGGGCTGGGAATACCCACGTGAGAACAGTGTACCTAAATTACACACCTAACAGGAGGAATGCATCATTAGATAGATACATGTTTGGTAGAGAGGGAATAGCAGCGGGTTTGATTTGATAATTTCCAACATAAGTGTATAGTTCCTCTAAAATTCAGTGTGAGTCACATCTACAGATCTTAGGAAATTGCTTGGTCCTCCTAAATTAGGACACACAGCTCTATCTATTGATCCAAGAGGGTTCCAGAGGAAAACACAAGATCTTTAACTCCACTTGGAATCTGACTTCCTTATCCTCTTTCCAAGTCTAGTAATCTAAGCAGGTCCTGTCAAACAAGATAAAAATGTCAATATCGAGCAGTCTAGAGTATTCTGCAGAGAGACAACCTACAAGGCTATCTTCTTATGGAAGAGTGGAGGGGGTTGTGGTCTTTGTTTCCATAATTGCTTCTGCTTTTTAATATCTAACACAAAATGTATATACCTGTCAGGGATCAGCATCTCAAATGCCTCTTCTGTTCCCTCTCAGTTGAGAAACTCCCTCTGACAGCAATTCAGACAGCAAATTGTCAAGGTGGCAAAACAGTATAAGAGAGGGACAGTGATCAGCTATTCTAGCCAGACCTCAAACCAGCAATTTCTGCTGTTAGTAATGCTGAGACAAGAAAAATGGAGAGGCTTCCCTGTCTCCTTTTTCTACAATTCCCTCCCTGCCAGTCCATCAATTGTACTTCGGGTTGTGAAAGTCCTGTTTTAGATGGAGCCCTAAATCTCTGTAGTATGAGCTTTTTGACCATGACCTTGAAAACTCTTGCATAAGTTGTTATCCAGAAGGAATCTAGGATTTCCAAAATAATATAAGCTGCCTCTGTCTTTTGGTAGCTGTGCCTTTTTTGTGAATTACAGCTCTGAGGCTTGTCCATATATGGGGTTACTCACTTATCCCAGGTACCACATAAATTCACCAGCTTGGTAACACCTGATCTCACAAAACATAACTTTCATGATGTAACTAAAAAATGTAAAAAAAATCAAACAAATGACCAAAAAAAACCAAACCAAAAGACCCAACAAAAAAACCCAAACCCTAGCATTTACCATGCTTCTCTAATGAAAATCTGAATCATCTTTAGCCATCTTCTATAGAGAGAAAAAACCTTTTCAGATATTCTGGGAAGATATTCAGCGTCAATCACAGAACGATAGAATAACTCAGATTGGAAGGGACCTTTGGAGACCTCTAGTCAAAACTTCTCAAAGTAGAGGTAAGCTGTGAGATCAAACCATATTGCTCAGAGCTTTGTATGGTTGAGTAAACTTCTCAGAATGGAGACTTTGAAAAAAAAAAAAGCTTTCTTTGGGCAACCTGCTCCAACGCTTGATCATTTGCATGGTGACAAGATTTGCCCTTGTATCCAGTTGGGTACGCACTGATCTTGCTATTTGTGATAATTTCAATGAATATCTGTTTTCTCATACTCCTGCCTTCCACTGCTGTGAAGAGCCTGGTTTTTTCTTCTTGATGCCTTTCTCCCTGGTATTAGAAGAGTATTGCTCAGTTCCACCAAAGCTGCCTCTTTTCCAGCTAAGCAAGTCCAGTGCCCTCAGCCTCTCCTCATCACATGTAGCAGCACTCCAGGCAGTCTTTGAAATGGAAATATATCACATGGCTCAGAAGATTGGATCTCATGTAGCAGAAATAGCTAAAAGAAAAAACAACTTACATTAACAGTCTGAATTCTGTGTTTCCTGCTGAATGTAGTTTGTTAGCAGTGTAATGTTTAGTTGTAGTAGGTCAAATTTTATCCTGTTAGACTGATAAATAAACAGTTGGCTTTAAATCTTCCACTGTAGTGTTTTATGGCATCCATTTTACATGCTGCAGCTGTCCTTAAGAGAATATGAAAGCTAGAGTGATAAAAAAATTAGAAATGAGAGAAAATAAATAAACATACTTGTTCAGATACTCTGTTGTTTGATCAAAATAAGAGAAATTAAGTGATTGACCAGAGTGGAATCAGCAGTCACAGAACTTTTCATGCTGCAGTTTTGTGAATCCCTATTTCTGAGTTAAGTCAACCAGAAGTGAAGTAAATTATGCAAAGTTTTGCATAATGCTCTACCAACTAAGGAAAGCCATAAAAGAATCATAATCTCATCTTTTCTCAGCTTTGTGGCTGTTAGCATTTTCTTGTGCTCTTAGTACTAGTTCTATGAATAGAATAGAATAGAATAGAATAGAATAGAATAGAATAGAATAGAATAGAATAGAATAGAATAGTGCTCTTTGGTTTTGGGAAAGGAAGGGAAGATGCTTAATGCAACTTTTTGGGAAAGGAAGGGAAGATGCTTAATGCAACTGTTTTGAACATATTTAAAAACCCACACTTACGGGGTTGCAATAATCTGTAAAAAGTATCACAGTAGGATGAGACAGCCCCTTAGCTTTCACTCCTAGTATCAGATATCTGTATGTTTTGTATTGAGAAATTGATATGAAACCATGTTCATCTTAGGAGAAGTGCATCCTTTATAAAAGCCGGGCTGCATGTACATTTAGCAACTATTTTGTGAAATGTCTGGTAGTTAAAAGAAGTTCCCACAGACAGCTGAGAATGAATCATGAGAGAAAGCCTGTAACATTCTCCTGTCTTTGAAGTCTTTACAGTCTGCACTGGAAATGCTTTCAGCCAACACAAACTGACAATTTCTGATTTTAAATACAGCAATCCAGCTGAAAGCACATTCAAAAAGTTGTTTAAAAAGAAAAGAAAATACTCCTGTTTAATTTGTACTTCCAGTTTATAAGGTGTGGATATCAAAGGATAAAGAGCCTACAAACAGAATGGAGGACTGAGGTCCTGTAGACTGTGTTACATAGGAAGAAGCTCAGACTTGGAGTCAGGCTGAGTTCTATAGGTTGTCTTGATCTACAGCGTTAGTGTAATGTCATACTTGAAGTGTTTGTTGTTTATGGACTCCATGGCTAGAGTCATACTGCTGTTTAGAACTGCTGAACCAAGTAGCCCAACAGAGGCAAGGCTGACTCAGCTCCATGCCCAGATCCTACCAGTAGCAAGGCTGGGCACGTTTTCTCAATATACACCCAGAAAAGTACAAGTATTTGATACACATACATGCCCACCTGGCCAGCCACACAGATCAACACAGACAGAAAAAGCAGCATTCATGCAAGCACAAACAGGATCAATGGCCTTATCCTGTTCCTCTCACTGGCTGAGCAGGCTGAATTCCATTAGTGAGAAATGTATCTATATAGATATTGTACCTGTATATGTATAGTATGGATTTCCCCAGGAGCTGGACTTACTTTCACAGTCTATGTATTAACTAAACCCTATATCCTCATTCTCCCAGCTGCTGGCACCTGGGTACTCAAAGCCCCAAGGCATCTAACCCCACCTCTAGCTGCTGGCGCAGACCTGCCTTACATCAATGCACACACATGCAAGCACACAGTTGATCCCTCCAGTTACTGTGCTTAGTCACCCAGTCTACTGAGCAGCTGGCCTTTGGACCCTCCCATCTCCAGTTGCCTCATGAGAGACATGCTCACCTGTAAATGGGTCTTTCAGTCAAACTCTAGACCTCAATGTTTTTCCAGCTGGCCATGGTTTACATGCAACCAGCCCTTTTTTTCCTCTATGTCTCTATTTACCCTTCTTTGTTCCTCACCACACCACCTTGATCCCTCCTCTTCCCTGCCTTTGGTCCCTCCCTGTACTGGGTTTGCATGGCAAAGTTTTGGTAGTGGGGGATCTATAGGGGTGGTTTCTGTGAGAAGCTGTTAGAAGCTTCCCCCACATACAATAGAGCCTCTGGCCATGGTTGAGTCTATCAGCGATGGTGGTAGCAACTCTGTGATAACATAGTTAAGAAGGCAAGGGGGAAAACACACACCACCAGCAGCAGTCAGAAGAAAGGAATGAGAATATGTGAAACAACTCTGCAGACACCCAGGTCAGTGAAGAAGGAGGGTGAGGAGGTGATCCAGGTGCTGGAGCAGAAATTCCTCTGCAACCCATGGTGAAGACCATGGTGAGGCAGGCTGTTCCCCTGCAGTCCATGGAGGAAGGATGATGGAGCAGCACCATTTGTTTGCAGCGCAGGAGGACCCCACACTGGAGAAGGTGAATACCTGAAAGAAGCTGTGACCCTATGGGAAGACTACACTGGAGCAGGCTCCTGTCAAGACCTGTGGACCCATGGAGAGAGGAGTTCACACTGGAGCAGGTTTGCTGGCAGGACTTGTGATCCCATGGGAGACCCACACTGGAGCAGCCTGTTCCTGAAGGACTGTCTCCCATGGAAGAGACCCACGTTGGAGCAGTTAATGAAGGACTGTAGCCCGTGGGAAGGACTAATGTTGGAGAAGTTCGTGGACCATCTACTGTGAGAGGGATCCCATGCTGGAGCAGGGGAAGAGCATGAGGAGTCCTCTCTCTGAGGAGGAAAGAGTGTCAGAGACAACATGTGATGAAGTGACAACAACCCCCATTTTCTATCCCCCTGTGCTGCTGGGGGGGAGTAGGTGAAGAATTCAGGAATTAAATTGAGCCTGGGAAGATGGGAGGGGTGAGGGGAAGGTGTTTTAATATTTAGTTTTTATTTTCTCTTTACCTTACTCAGATTGGATTGGCAATGAATTAAATTAATGTTCCCCAAGTAGAGTCTATTTTACCTGTGACGGTAACTGGTGAGTGATCTCTCCCTGTCCTTATCTCAACCCACGAGCCTTTCATTATATTTTCTCTCTCCTGTCCAGCTAAGGCGGGGAGTGATAGAGCAGCTTTGGAGGGCATCTGGCCTCCAACCAGGGTCAACCCTCCACAGTCCATAGAAGGTGTTGTACCATCCTACAATATTCTTCCCTTGCATCCCATAGTGTGTCCCATACTCCTAGGCAGTCATGGCACTCGAGGAGAGGAGAGGAGAGGAGAGGAGAGGAGAGGAGACTAATAAAGGGTACCCATGGCAGGGGGATTGGAACTAGATGGTCTTTGAGGTCCCTTGCAACCCAGGTAATCCTATGATTCTATGATATTTCCTCTGAAAAAGTTGAGAAAACCTGAGTTTTACCCTACAGAAACCAAGAGGGAATCAGAGGGCCTCAGGCATTCCACAAAACTAGGTTCTTGTTACGGAGATTAACTACCTTAACTTAGTAGAAATCTGAACAGCTTGCAAATGTGCTACCGGGCAAACTCCCATTTAATGAAAGTTTCTCAGTCATTGGACCAAATTTTTCTTGTACAATTTTGCTGAAGTTGCAGCAATATCAATGAAGTAAGATTCTGTGTCCTGCTCTGTGTTTTATTTCAAATGAACATACTAAATACAGAAAAATGGAGAGTGTGGGAGAAGGAAGTAAAGCATATGAAAACAAGTCTCTTAGAACAGGAAAGAATCAGCGTAGCTTTCTTCCCAAATCAAAATCTGCTGAGTTTATTTACACTATCATTTTCTTCACATCTACTTCAGCATAAAACAGCAGAGCTCATTCTGTGCAGAGATATCCTAGAGATGTCCTAGAGATATGATGTTCCATATTCTTAACCACTGTCTTGTGCAGTAAATTATTGTAAGAACAATACTCACTACCTTTCATTTGTCTCATTCTTGTGAGCAATGGAGTGAAAACTCAGTGTCTCTACAAACAGAAATTCTGAGTTTGATGCATATGTGCAACAGCATGTGCTTTCATCTGCTGTATGAATAGTCCTCCATCCTCCAGCAGGAGGAGAATTGGCAGCAAGCTATGAAGAGAATTTCATCTGTCTAGTGAACCAGGCCTCCAAGGAAGTGAAGAAGCTAGGCTCTCTCCTTTTTGCCTATTTTCTCCACCAAGAGCAACTAAGCAGGTTAGTGTTTTCAACCCAAAAGTGAAGTTGGGACCCAGAAAAAGTTGTAATTTATGTATATGAGAGTACATCAAAAGGAGCTATCCTGAAAATATATTATTTAAACTGCAAAAACAAGTGTTCGAGTGCTAAGAACCAGCAGATTCCTTTTCCCTGTAGAAGCTAAATTAAAGCTTCTTGCACATTTCTCCTACACAGTGAGAAAAAGGAACCCTTTGTGGAAGTAGTATCCTCCCGAGTAATTAAGAACATCCTTGACAGAAAGTTATGGCTCCAGAACTGCCACTCTTGCGCACACATAAACAAACGCACACACTCATCCCTCCTTTCCCAGGCTTCTTGCATGCAGCAGCCATTCTCACGTACAAACCCCTTTCCCAATACACTTAAGTTGAGCCAGCAGTCAGTGTATCTTAGCTCTGACAACTCCTTGTAGTCTGGTAAGAAAATATTTTTTCTAGTGACTTGGCCAATTAGCAAGAGAAAAATCACAAATTATTTTGTGATTTGTAAAAAATCTTACTGTGAAACTCTGCATTAGAGATTTTAGATGCTTCCCAGTTTCACAAACCATTTTGAGGTAGCTAGATATTGGTTTCAGAAAAAAAAAGTGTTGCCCTTTTGTTGTTCCAGCCCTGGGCAGGAAGTGATTCTGTGTCTACTGCCATACCAAGCTTAATGTTTCAGTGTCCAAATATATTTTCTAATCCTTTTTTTTCTTCTGTACCAATGCAGTGGCTTAACCTTTCTGCACATTATCAAGTGTGAAGATCTCTTAAAAGACTGAAACTCCATTTTATATGAAAGTTAATTACAGTTTGGAAGAGATAAGGAAAAAAAAAAAGAAAATCAATAACTTCTGACAACGTTGTGACAGGCTTCTTGCATATGATGACGTAACGATAGCCTTTGAGTTCTACGTGGAGTCAGATGATGGCAATATCAAAAATATCTTGACTATACAAATATGCATATTTGTCAGAAAATTTTTTATTTTACGCCACAGGTGCAAACAGTAAAGGTGACACAATTCCCTGGAGTTTTCCTATCTCTGTTCATGATATCAGACATAAGAGATTCTGAAAGAAAACTTCAATATTTTTAGGGTAGCTTTTGTATGAATTCACAATAACTTTGAAAAAAACCAAAAAAACCAACCATCAACCAAAAAATCCACTATTAAAAGTCAGGTAGTAATATTGCTTTTTCTTATTCTTGTATGTTGCTTTAAAATAAACAGCATATAACAAATATGAGATCACTGCACATCAGAAACCGATACGATCATTTTTGTAAGCAAACAATTTCTGTAAAATGAAACTTGGTTTTGTGTTTTTTACTTACATGAATTTTATGTGTTTGCTAAATTAAAATAAATTTTAAATATCTTAAATGTAAGGCAATTGCACTAATTTTCTTGTCAATGGTAATAATAAAACGAAACACATGTAAACTTCCAGTTCACAGTCAACTTAGTGAACATTTTCGTTAAGAATATATCAAGGAAAGGTCAATTTTTACACATGAATAACTTGAATTTGTATTTCAGATTCATATGGTTTAGTCCCTGCAGCAAAACTTTCAACTGAGCAGAAAACATTTTTCCAATGAACCATTTACTAAAATAATCACATAAATGTAGTTCTAACACTGCATGAACTACCACTGTGACTATTTGCCATGATTTAACTTTCAAATTTGAAATTGGTGACATGATGACAAAAATGACAAATAACAAAAGCAAATACATTACAGGAAAGGGCAACATTCTTTTTGTAACTGTCACAGAACTGTGTCAAATGAACATATAGCTCCTGTTGAGGATAATTATCTCATACCTTTGTTCAATTCCAGTTTCATATGGTGTATAATAATTCACAGCTCTTGGAGAACAAGTGTCACCTCCCCAAAAGAGTGCATTTGCAGTCGTAGATACTCCTTAATATTATTGCTTAAAGTCTTAATTCTCCACATTTTGTTTTGTAGTTTAGTTACTTTTTCCACTATTTGTTTCCCAATATATTTACGGTGTATTTCTAAATGAAACAGGCTTTAGTAACCTCAAACTATTAAAAATTTCTCACCTTCTTTTAAAATATTCCTTTGAAAATGAAGAAATAAGGAATTTTATGACATCTTATTATTTATTATAATCTAATATAAAGATTTCTTAGTATTGTTTCCTTAGTATTTTTTAGTCATTAAAAGAAACTATTGACTCAAGATATTTTTCCACCTGTGTAGAGAGAATTAAAGAACATGTATAACTTGCCCCAGGAACAGGCATTCTTATTGTTGTGTCGTATAATTGTTCCACAAAGAAGAACATATCTGATTTAATAGAACTGCAGATAGGCCGACAGAGAATCTAAAGACATGACATGATTTACAAACTATTAAGGAGCTTGCCTCCTATTAACTCCTATTCTAAATAGACTTAAAAGCCGCACTGGAAACAATTTTATTGATAAGTGTAGATTTTTTTTCTTTGTGAAGGACTGTAGTTCCTGAAGAGAATTTACATGATAGTTTTCTCCATTTTCCAAGCCATGAGGTAATGAAACTATTTTTTTTAAATAGCAAGATAAAAAGAAAATCCATTAAAACTTTATTGTGAGGGAAGCTAGGCTTATGAAAACTAACAAATAAACAACACCCTCTCAACGTTTTTATCCTGAAATGTGACTTTTGAACATACCCAAGCCATCTAAAAAACCAGAAGCTTCAAGTATTGAAAATGTACTCCCCTTCAGAATGTGAACATATGTTTGAATATGGCCATTTTGAATTATAGAATTCCTAAATTTTTCCACTTCATTGATATGTTGCCTAAGACAATGAAAAGGAAAGCTGTTTTCTGATAAACTGATATACATACATAAACTATCTTTAATGGAAATGAACATAACAGTTCTCAACTTAATAAACAACATGCATGTGAAAATTTGAATTAAATATTTGAAAATATTAATTGCTGGAGGATTTTTTTAATTTCCTATTATTTTTTATATGTTCAAAGTTATTATCAACATCTCTCTTTTCATGCAGCTTATTAAACATTAGATACAAAAGAACGTGGTTTTGTTATGCACAAAACTAACAAGAAATAAACTTTTAAAGACATGAATCTTACCGTGATATTCACCTTTTTGCAGTTTATGACAATATAATGATGAATTGTCTTGCAGTAACACTCACTGAAGTCATGAAAGGTTAATAACTCATTTAAACATTCATTACATGTCCCTATCAAAGTCATCTTAATTTCACAAAGACATCTAAGTTTCTCTTTAGGGAAACACTCTCTCAGGATTCAAGTGTGATTCTTTATTAACAAAATGGCAAGTGCAAAGTTACATGTCAAAACCCTGACTGATGATGCTGCAAATTGGTTCTTCCACCAAAGCAGAAGACTTTAAATTACTGCTTTTTAAAGGTGTGCTCCCTCAAAGGCAATTAATGTGTCAGTTGTCAGTCAGGATTATTTAATTTCCCAGTGAGGGCTAAGAAAATGGGCATAGCAGACTGATGAAGAGAACATGGTGATGCCCACAAGAGAATTCTAATAATGCTGCTGATTTTCTACATTTATTGGGTCTGAGATTTAAGAATTGAAAGTTCTATATGTCTATAGTATTTGGAAAGTTCTTAAAAAAAAAAAAAAGAAGAAGAAGAAATAAACCAAAACCCAAAAATCTTGAGTTTCCTGGGAACATATTTTTCCTAGGCATTGGCAACTTTCCCCATGCAAGACAGAAATAAATATGATAAAATTGCTATTTGCAGTATATCTGTTCTGTTGTCCATCTTTTTGACAAGCTATGTCCCAGACAGCCCTATCTCCAAATGAACAATAGTTTATCTAAAAGTTGTAGGTAACCAGGTTTTAAATATTCTTTATACTGTGATTCACGGAAGTGATTTTAAACGGATGTCCTATGCCTTAGTAGTGTTGTAATGTTCTGAAATGAGGACTCTTTGCATCTACATTATTAATTTTTTGTAGTTCAAATCAGAAGTGCACTTTGGAAGTAAATCTTCAAGTCGAATCCACTTAAATGCTGATTGGTTCACATTGTGCAGCATTCTCGGAGTGCATCGGCTGGATTTCTTCTGGATGAAATTAAACTGAGAAATGCAATCCAGGATGCCTGGTGCACTCTGCCTGTTATCAGTCATCCAGCCCATAAGACGGCACTAAAGCCAGCCTGAAGTATACTCTCAGAAATTATAACAGTGTGTACATGAGGCTCTTAGCATCAACTATTACAGTGTATAAATCCATTCCAACTGAATGTAGGGAATCCCGTTCGGAAGATCTCGCGTTGTACGGTGAGCTTAGGTACACCCCTATGACCTGCACAGAGCTCCACAGTGGCCACACCCCATAAAGGGAGTATATAAACCTGTGACGCAGTTTAATAAACGCCATTTTGCTCATCCATCATATTGATGTCATGATCACTTGGCCCCGAGGGTGAGGTGTTTCCTTGGACTCCAGGACCAGTAGTTGAAGTCCCCCGCTGCAGCTCCAAGAACACGGAAAGCAACACTGAACCACATCATTTGCTTACATACACATAGCTCAGATCTCTCCTGCTGGTGCTGTTCCACCTGTCATCATACAGGCGGTTTTCCAAAATATACATATTTCTGCACACATGTGAGGAGCACTGTAAGTGAAGTAAATTCAGAGAAGCTGAGAAACAGAGACCATGCAGAAGAACTTTGGTGTGGAAACAGTCATCCTTGTTACGGTTTCCTCCTTGCAAGTCCTGATGCACTGAAAAATGAGACAGCATAAAAACATAACCCTGCCTTTCAATAGGATAAATGTTTGCTGTGTACACAGATGGGAATGGATAAACCCAGAGGGGTAACTTACAGATAAGAACATGTGTAAGTTTTCTAGAAAAATTAGGCCATATGTAGTACCATTCCATTCTCCAAATAAACATGATGATCAAAATTGCTGTCCTGACATTTGTCAGATTAAAATTTGCAGTATGTGATATTACTTACATGTATTGTTTTTCATTTTATGTATTCACAATTCAATTTTTCAGCCTTCCAGTAACACAATGCAGTTTCCAAAGATAGCAAAACAGATTTAAGTAATTTCACTTTAAACGTCTTAAACATGCAGAGTAGTCTGAGAAATTATTATCATAAGAACATAGTGCTCCCTTGAAAATGAGGCTGTTGTATAATGGAGTGTAAAAAATAAGGTCTCTTCATGTATTCCTCTCAAACAGACATTTTATATCAGAACAGGGACCAAAACATCCTACATATTTAGAAAACACAGAGGGCTGTAAACAGAAAAATAGATAAGGCAACGAGATTAATTTTTCGCCGTAGAGAACTTGTATTCTGCTTGACCAATAAGTAAAAGAAACTACCATTTCATTTTCTACTTTCTTCCTTCAAAGTCCTCTAAGAAAGACTGGATATTTGAAATGTAATATAAATGACATAGCTTTTGGTAGTCTTTACAGAAGTTCATACTGAAATGAAGAAGGAATGCATCGTCTTTCAAGGATCTAGTGCAAAAGGCATGTGGACACTAACATGCTGCTTTTACAGTCCAGGTCACAAGAGCCTTTCACTTGTTCAAAGTCATAGCTATCACAAGGATGCATAAATAAAGACCGTGTAGCCAGGGAACTGTGTAAATCAGATACTGATGAAGCACTTATCCATTAAGGATAGAATCACAGAATACTTTATAAAATATATAAACATAAAATATATTAATTTCATATTAAAAAGCACTTAAAATTATTTGTAAGTGTGAGCAATAGGATTGTATACAAGCACACAGTTCTTTAGAAAATTACTTAACTGAATAGGGATACTATTCAAGTTGTACTAATGCCAAGAGCTTTTCTTTTTTCTGCAAATTTATTTCCAAATTTGATTAAAAGGTCTTTTTTAACATTAAAATGTACCAAATTAAATTTAATTGCATGTCCTTATATCTTATTAATATTAATATTCTAAAGGTCAATTATTATGTGTATGTAAGTGTATTTTGATAGATTTTTTCTGTTTTCTAGAACATGGCACATGGCTAACAAGGACTGAAAGCCACTCTCAGTACACTTGACCATGTGTACTAAAATACCTAATAACATTTTGTTTATTGGAAGACTTGTCTGAGGAAGTACTATTTTCTGAATCATCTCTATTGTGGCATCTGACTCACTTTAAATTTCATTTTAATCTGAGTTATCTTATTCTTTTTACAACTTGACAGAATAGCTTGAGCTATTGTTAAAGATACAAAACTTGTTTTTAATTCCTCAGCATGGGAAAAGTTCCTTGCCCAGTAACAAGGTTTTCCTTCATATATTTCCTCCAATATTAAAAGTTGTGGTCTTCTCACTGCACTAACCTCCACACATTCACTTGGTTTCTCATAAAAAATCATCCAGATTTAAAACTATTAGAAATGAAGAAAATCCCTGACTTGTGCACTTGTTGTGTTTCCTTCTTATAGGCGGTCTTAGTGTTGTTCCCTTTCTGAAATGGAAAATATACTTCATGGATGAACAAGGGAAGAAAAATTTCTTTGCATAAAGATGAAGCTGAAGCAGACAGTATCTGCTTGGACCGGGGGTGATATTCTGCTAGACAGTGATTCTTCAGTGACATGAATGCTGTCAATTTTTATCCTATTCCAGGGAAGAAACTTGCAGGCTTGACACAGTTTTTTGCATTTAACAGCATTCCTGAAATTCTACCTTTTAGTTCAACTTATTCCAAAGATGATGTCATTCGTGGCCAAACTGTTCTTCATCTTCAAATACATATTTCACTGGAAAGATGGAAGGAGGAATAGAAGGAAGAACCAGGCATTAGGGTGGGTTTTTGGTTTGGTTGTTTTGGTTTTGTTTTTTTTTTTTAAAGCATTTTTCATATATTTTTATAAACGGACTCTCATAAACATACTTTTTAATACGTGTAGCTTTCCTTCAGAAAAGAATTGAATTCCCCCTCCCCCATTCCAACACCAAGCAAACTACTGAGGTTCGCACACAGATCAGGGACCAGAATATAAACATCTGCCATGGTTTGGTTTCTAGACCATCTCTGGGTCTTGTTTCTGGATGTTGTACTCAGGATGCTGTAATCTTATTAACCTTTTCCGGCCATTGAAGCTTAGACAAAGACAATCTCCACAGCATCCTTTCAAGCAGCATGACATCTCTGACTTTGTATCTGTCCTCCTCTTCATGACTAAAATAATTCTGTGTTATTTCTAGAACTGACAGTGCAACCATTCATGGAAATGTAAAACAGGTGTATTTGGAGCACCAAGTCAATTTTCTTCTAACACTCTGAATATTTTCTGGTTTTCCTTATTCCATTTAAAAGTAGGAAGCAAGTTCTGATCCCACTGAAGCCAGGAAGCTACTTGTCATTAGATTAAAATGAGGGAAGAAATGACAGAAGACAAGACAGGGCAAGGAGAGGAGAAGGGAAATGATCTTGTCACTGGTCAGGCACAAATAATAAATTAAAACTATGAACTTTCCAAAGGGAAGCTATTGCTGAGAAATAACACACAATATGCAGATTAGAATGCATTTGTTTAAATTGTTTAACCTCCCTGGCACTTTTTAAAGAAGAGCTTTATCTTATTATGAAAACACAGAAAGCAACTGGAAAGCCTTTGAGAATTTAATAATGAAGCACATTTTTCCCTCCAATGCTTTGTTTCACATGTTAAAATTTACTATAATGTGAAATGTATATATGGACAAGTTTTACCAAATTGCAAATAGGAATGACATAAATGCCAAAATCTGCAAACGCAAGGAGTTGTTCCTTTACTACAGAGATTTCCCTATAGGCCAAAGATAAAGGAGATAATGAGCTTGGAAACTGCTTGCCCCTTTCCATTAGTGTCAGCAAGGTCAAGGAAAGGGAATATACATAAGAAAAAACACAACTTGTTTTTCTTATCTTCCCCTGACTGGGAAGTGATAGGTCCTTACAAGTATTTTCAAAAGCAATCGCACAAACTTTAGCTATCAGAGCTACGGCCCCTAGTCTGCTCATTGCCTTTTCATCTAAATATTTGCTGCTTAATTTTGCGCCTTTCCTTAGCCTAATATAAAAACTTTGACAGTGGACAGACACACGTATTTAAAAGGAGATGACGAGAGAAATAAATACACAAAATTAATCACTACG
This sequence comes from Psophia crepitans, assembly GCA_013399095.1. Lineage (NCBI taxonomy): Eukaryota > Metazoa > Chordata > Aves > Gruiformes > Psophiidae > Psophia > Psophia crepitans. The sequence goes on along the minus strand of VWZZ01007010.1, from coordinate 86,807 downwards.
CAAGGAAGAAGTCTGTTTCCTTTAAAGGTGTATCAGGAGCAACTGGTTTTGTTTTCAGTGATCCCAGTAAGATCACATAGATTTGTTCTTCACTCTCATTATGCACAGTGCCTTAAAGTTATATTCTGACTTTTAAGTTGTAGAATGCAAGTTGCTTGGAGGTTAATATCAGATTTCCTGAGTGCACTCACTCTGGAAACTGCCGTACCACATCCTTTTAGGATTCAAGCAGATTGAACAGAGTTCAAAAGTTCTTTACATATATTAACTCAGCAATTCTATGACAAAATTCACGTGTAACTTAACAGCAGACAAATATCAGCATAACTTTTCAAGAGAAAGCTGATGCGGACTTTGAGTCTGAAACCAGTAAGAATGGTTTGAGGAGAGAAGCCTAAGGAAGAAAGGACTTAAGGAGGATAAAGTGTGCTCAGCAAATGAAAAATACTTCAAGTGAGACTGAAAGCAGAATGTGCTAGAGCGATTGTCAGGCAAAAGGCAGAGTGAAGCAAAGTAGCCAACAGAAAAGATGGAGTATTAAATATGTGCATACATGAATATATATTTCTAAACATAGGTAGGCAATTATAAGTAGGAATTATCTGTTCAAAAATATCCATATGCTGCATTTGTTCTATATCTAGCACTGGCTTTCATGAGAAGGGGTCACTGTTCCTCCTCACAGACATGGCACCGGTGCCTTTAAAAACCCCCTGTCCTGAATTTCCATCTCCTTCAAAGACTATGCATCATGCAACCACAGGATATTCCAGTCTCTGTTCTGTCATCCCTGGTGCAGGCATGCCAACAAGTTTCAAAGGGCAGAAGAAAGTTAAGGAAGCCTTGACAGAACAGGAGTGTCTGAGGCCAGAGATATGCAGGAAGTGACTGCAGCCACAGGCTGAGGCTGGGAGGAATTCAGTGTGATTGCAGGGCATCTGGCTGCACTGTGGGGACAGGTAGCTTAGTGGAAGGGGTAGAAGCAACAGAGTTCCTCAAATTCCTTCCTTCATCCCCCCACACTACGCCTGACTGGGGCAGGATTTTCTATGAAGGATCATGAGTTATTGATGAGTCAGTGCAGACTATATCCAGGGATACACAGGAAAAAGCGTAAATTATTTCAGAAATGATGGAGAAAATGTTCTAAAAACCACTAGAATTTCTGTTGAACAGTGTTTCTTTACAGACAAAAAAAAACAAAAACAAGAACAAAAAAAACCCCAACAAAACAAAACAAAATCCAACAGTCTAGTAGAGACTGTACTGTACTGTCCTTCAAATGGATTACTGGATGAAAATATATATATTTGGAGCTTTGCTTAGTTTTTTTTTTTTTCAAAAAAAATATTCTTTATTAGACAGAATATTAGACATAGAGTCTTGTAACATATATGGCTGAAAATATTCTGAATTTCCATTTGAGAACCTCCTACTTTGAAATTCAGATTAAGTACTTCAAAATTATTTTTTAAAAATGCTTTCACTGACCCAGAGGTAAATATTTCAGAATTTTTTATGATATGTACTTTAATTTTGACTTATTTTGTTAGAGGATTGACTCAATTCAGTCTTTGGTTCCTTTGCATTTTAATTAGCTAAAACAGTTTCCTATGGCAAATTTGAATTATATGTACTTACAATAATTTAAATTGTGATACAGTGCAATCCCAGTCCAGCTGATACTTCAGTTGCATGTGTATTCCTGTACAAATGATTTAGACAACTTATACCCTGTGACAGTTTAAAAATCAGTAGATAGAAAAGTATTTCTAGATTTCTGAGGCATAGAAAAATTTCTGATTATTATCCTCTGTTTTTACAGGCAAGATTTTCTAGGGTTTTTGATATGTGCAATTGGTAATATATTCCCCAGAATTCTACTGTTTCAGATGCAAAAGCTTAATTAAATTGGAATGCAGTGTCGACAAATTGAACTATTTTCCTTTTGTATGATTACTTATTTCCTCATCCTAAATAAAGAAATTGAGCTGACACCAACTCTACAAACTTTATATATGTCATTTATATGAAACCATATCAAAGCCCCCTAACACATTTTTCAGTAAGCTGGAGAAAAGATTATCCCAAGACGATACACAAGGGAAGCATAATACATGGAAGAAAACATATCATTAATGTTAAAGAAACTATCTTGAAGCAGCAAGCAGAATTCTATAAAATGAAGTTGAAATTTTTTTTTAAACTTATTAAAATAGATACTTATCTTATGATGCTTTAGCAGATCAAATGAAAATTCAGGGTAATAAAAAAGGAAATGAGACACTTCATAACATATCTAAAGAATGGATTAGACATGAATTTAAATGATTCATTCATATTTGTTTGTTATGAATGTAAAATAAAACCAGTAGAACATGAATGCAAAGCAGATTTTATTTAGACTGACTAATTGGCTCATACGAAGTGGAGCAGTAGTATAGTTTATGATGATTATTGCATGTATGAATATCCTGGCAGAAATTTGGACATTACTTTCCTTGAATAACAATGCACATTTTTTTCCTATGTATTTTCTCCATGTTAGATCTATAACGAGCCATTTAAAACTAAATCAGCACTATACAGACAATATGAGAGGCTGTGCATTCAACCTTTGAAAAGTCAATGCACGTATGAACAAAATCAAAACCTATAATAAGACCAAATGCAGCAGACATAGATACTATTGCTGTCTTTCCTTATGAAATTATTCCTTTTCTTCTATTAAAATATTTCAACAGAGAACATACTAGTGTCATTTCACAATGACAACTTTCTAATGTCAATTCTAAACTCCACTACATATTCAACATAGTTATCAGCAGAATCATTTAACCCCTGCTATCTGGGGGCTGCATTTATTAATAACAACAACGATAACAATGTGTGATACAAACCTGAGCAATAGGACAATAGAAGTGGCTTCGTTGTCAAAAAGAGAAGAAAAGTGGCATGCAAAACTTTATTAGCTTCGAACAAGGATTACACTGCAGCTTCAGGACAGAAGGATGAAGTTTTTAGAACAGACATTATGCCAAATCTAGTGGACATATAAAAGCCATCGATTAGCAAGGATAAATCTCTAGTGCATGTTACAGAGAGCTTAATATGCGAGTGTAAAAGAGAAAAAGGATGCATAGTCTTCAGAATCAGTCATATTCAATCAATATAAAAAGCTTTCCATGCATACAATTTTCACAGATTTCACTGGAAGTTTCATATTCAGAGAGAGTTTAGGTTTGGGCTGTACTGCATTCACATCTACATTTCACAGATTGTGAAAGAAGAACTAAATCAAGCAAAATGATATACCTGATCCTGCACTGAAATCAAACTAAGGATTAAATCAGGCTTTTCTTCATTAGCCAACTTCTTAAAAAGAAAGAAAACTATAATTTCTCCGTTAATTCTGTTAATTTAGTTCTAGGCAGATGTTGACAACAACAGCATTACTGTCAACCTCAAAAAAACAATATTAGTATTATGAAGCTAGTAGGATAGCTGAATTTCATTGATTTTTAAAAAATAGATAGGTAATGTCTTTCCTGTTGAAACTCAGTTTGGACTTAGTGTCTGTTCCCCCTCTTTCACTGAAAGCACTAAGAGAACTGGAAAGAGATGGAAGACAGGACCATGCTGCAGCAGTCACTACTTTTCCTCAATTCTATTCAAAGATTATATCCTGTTTTATTTATCTAACTCAAGGGGATTTGGATCAACTCTACTTCTGTCTTCCATTGTGCTATAATAAATATATAACTTGCTCTCTGAATTATAGATTGAATAGTGAATGAAGAAGGTTAAAGAATTTCAGGACAACATAAATTCTCAATTACAATTAGGACTGCAAACATGACACGAATTAAAAACAAAACAGAACAAACAAACCCCACGAAGTCAGTGAATGGAATTCCTTAAACATTTAGAAAAATTCTGAAAATAGAATTTGGGTACCTTTTAGATCAAATTTGCCAAATAGCTTTAATTGAAAAGAAAAGAAAGGAAGAAGTTGGAAACTGCAAGAAATAAAATTTTGAAAATATTTAAATGAAATATTACATTTAAGAAATATTGAAGCATTACAATTTCCAAATTTGTCATTCTGGTTTTCTTGCAGAATAAAATTCTACTTCTGCAATTGCTATAATTAAAAAACAAACCAAGCAAAACAAAAACCTACCATCCAAACAAAAAAGCAAGCAACCAAAAAGAAGGTTCTAAAGAAGAAAGACCAAATGACACTCAGTATTTCTGGGGAGTGGGTCAGCCAAAATGTTTTTTTTTTTAAATAATTACATTATTTCTTTTCCATTACTAAAATATTTGCTTGTTTCTGTATTTGTTTACTGAAAATTATACTATCCTCTATATTCAGCTAACCACTAGCAGATTTGCTCCTCCAGCTTTATTGAAAATTATTTCAAAAGTGGTAGAATATTAAAGAATAAATAAGACTATTCTAAGAATGAATAAAAAACTAGTTGAAAATTAATACCATTTTAAAATTTTCATAGTTACAGTGACCAATCCCATCTTCTGTTTCTGCCTTAATCCTCCTAACATGCAAAGGGCCCAAGACTCTTTAAGAGACAGTAAGCAACAAACAAGATATTCCATGCCATATAACATCATGTTCAGTTTATAAAGGGCTTGGGGAAGTGGGGGAGGGGGGAGAGGGGAAGTGGGTGGTATGTCAGATTGATGGCATTTGTCTTCCCAAGTAACCATTACGCGTGACGGAGCCCTGTTGTCCTGGGGATGGCTGGACACCTGCCTGCCCTTGGGGAATGAGGAATGAATTCCTTGTTTTGCTTTGCTTGTGCACAGGGCTTTTTGCTTTATTGATTAAACTATTAAACTGTTTTTATCTCAATCCATGAGTTTTCTCACTTTCACTGTTCTGATTCTCTTCCCCTTCCACATGGCGGGGAGTGAGCAAGCGGCTGTGTGGAGCTCAGCTGCTGACTGGGGTAAAACAACAACATCAAGAAACTGAGATTCTCATTGGAAAAAAGTAATTTGAAACATGCTTTCAAAATCTCTGTCTCAAAAAATACTTCCTCAAATCACAGAGCTATGAGAAACTACCACTTACTAATTTGATTCAAAGCAAAAGAAGAGTTGACAAAATATAGTGTGAATTTTACATGATTCCCTATGCATCATTACCAGAACATGTGAAGAAAACAAAGCGATCTACATTGCTAAATCAATTGTTTAATCTTCCATTATTTATTTGCTAACTTTTGAATTATTTTTTGTTTCTTCATGAAAAATAATGACAAATCCAAAAGGTAATGTGGCAGCAAGATACCATGTTCAGCAGTGCCAAACCAGCATGAAAATCATGCTGACCTGCACTTGGAAGTAGACATATCTAGTCTTAGTTACTTGGTAACAAAGCGTACTTCAAATTTTTCGTCCTAAAATCAAAAAGGTCCAAAGAGGTTTTTATCACTATTTTTTGAAAAATGAGACGTACTGCCCCACATAATTTAATTTGCATAATTTCTCCAGGGAGATTTTAACTATGGAATGTAAAGGGGTGAAAAGACCCCCCGAGTGCTGTTAACCTGGGAAAGAGCTCTGTTCTTGTGCCAAAGGGTTTATTTCCGAGCAGTAAGATTTTTCTCCAAGGCCCTAAGCACTCGTGTCTCCAAAGGTACTCAGTGCCAGAACCTTTCATAAAGTTTTCTCATGTGAGGTATTTGCTGTAAGAGCTGTCATAAAGATCATGCGAAAAATAACACAGTGGGCAGTAGCAGAGCTAAAGGACTCCCTCGAGACCCCCTTTTAATGCTGATCTTTTTTAAAAGCCGAAGTATAATTGAACAGAGCTTTTCTCAATGGCATTTGGCAAGTGATTTCCTGAGGCCTAGGTACTGACCTGCAACAAGACACTTGATATTTGATTCAAGCTGAGAGTGAAGTTTAGTTTTATGGCATGGAATCCGTAACTGTTTTCTCTCATGTTTATGAAGGTGTTATCTCACCTTCATACCAATTTCCTTTTGTATATTCATTCTTAGAGCACTTTATGACTAGGAAAGTTGTGCCTATTAAAAAAACCTAATGAATTCACACTCAAACTTTTCAACTTTATCAGCGGACATTCAAAACAGTTTCGCTGTTTGTAAAGAGGGCACTAGCTATACTGACCTTTTTTGCTGAAGATAAACAAATGGTAACAACCTGGTATAATTTCCTCTTATGTTCAGACTGTCATTTACTTCTTAACCTAAATACCCTCTTTATTGTAATATCCCTTAGCAAAAAAAATGGATCATTTGTCCTCTTCTTTAATCTCATCACCCATGATCTTTGTTAAATCTCACCTACTAATGATGTTTTCTCAAGTTTTTAAACTTGTTCTCTCTGTCTAAGCTTGCCCTTGTAAAAAATAAAATAAAATAAAATGTTCAAGCCGAGAAGCTTGTCTAATCACATATTTTATGACATGCCAACATGTATCTGTGACAGTGCAATAGGTATTGCCTACAAATTAGACATTTCAACATGATTTTTTTAATAATATTTCCACCAATACCCAATCTGTACACAGGTAAAAATACTGAAAATTCCATAGTAAAGGTAATGGTTAATGCTGCCAATTTTTAATGACCAAATTTTTCTGATACCAGCATTCTAACAAGCATTTATAATACCATAAAATTCTTGACAGCATAGAAAATATAAGATTCCTTAAAGCTTTGTACTATTTTTGAACCTTAAGCTTAAAAAGATATCCTACCTTCTCCCACAGAAAGTGATTCTTTGGGATATCTTGACATGTAATCAGACGTGGCTCACATATATAAAATAGGCTTCATCATGATATACCTCAGACGATAGTGATAAATTTGATGGAATTCATCTCAGTCACCTTAGACATGTACATATGCTCACCAGTGGAGATGAAAAGACTTCTTAGGGTGATGGTACTTAGACCTAATTTAAATATTTACTCTGGGATGGTATGTGTCACATCCTGGTCTCTAGAAAGAGTCTGGACAACTGTCTCTGATGTATAATAAAGATATTAGATGTATCTAATTATTAAGTACAATATGTTGAACTTACTGCTAAGTAATACATGCAGATATTATAGCTCTTTAATCCAAAAGGTCTCTTAGAAATTTGCATGATTTTTCTTTTTTCCCAAGAATTCTTCTTTATGTCAGTATCTTAGTAAAGCTATGTAAATTTATTGCCATTTAGCCATCTATCCTAGCAACTCCACAGATACGAAAATTTGTGTTTCCAGCTTTCTACTAATTTGTTGGGTTTTTTGGTTGGTTGGTTGGGATTTTTTTCTTTCTGTAACCCAAGAACATTAGCAGATAAATCTTGAATGTAGTTTAACTTTTACTGAAGACTGCAGAGTTTTTCCTGCTTAACAAGGTTCTCTTTATATAGCCATCAGTAGTCATTCACAACAGGAGGAGAAAAGAGAAGATATTACATCAGTAAAAAGAACTCTGAGTTTGAGGTGTTGGTTTTTTTCTTTTCTTTTACTTTTAAGCCAGCAGGTCCAAAATTATTTACTTAGCTGACTCAGAATTGGGGTTTTGGGGGTTTAGAATCCAGGCTTTCCCAGAAATATGGAATTGGTTGATTTCAAAGCATGATGTATCTAGGAAATAATATTGTACACACAAACTTGAAAACTTTTTTTTTATTTATATGTACATTTAAATTTAAAAGTTTTCCTAGTTGTACATGCCAAACTTTCCTTGGCATGTTGGCACTTCTTTTAGTTTCTTTCATCACCCAGAAGAGTATCCCTTTTTAAGACAAATCATTTGCCAGTGGCTTTTCACATTTTCCAAATAATTTCTTTACCATCTCATCTGTAACCGTAAGTAAATTATGTTATCACAAAGTCTGTTTGGAATAAAACTCCAGAGTGTACCTGCCAACTTTATATGCATGAACAAAATTGGTGTGGAAAGAGAAGCTGTGCTGGGTGAATCATGTCTCATTCTTTTTAATTCCTGGTATGATCTTAATTCTGTTCTTTGGACTCTATAGCAGAGTAATGAACAACCCAGCTTCACGAGGTGCTAAATGGAAAACAAAGTAGTTATAACAAATCTATGTTGAAACTCTTTGTCATTAGATACTTTAATTGCATCTTCTAACATTTTAAGAAAGAACCTTGCAAAATGTCTAAAAAATATTTTAATATCAAGTATAAGCTAATTTGTGAGTTACCACCATTAACACACTCTGTGTTATCCACAAAACCCAGAGTTGTAGGCAAGCCACATTTCTATAATTTGCAATCTGGATTTTCACTCTGGAGCAGAACTTAGATATATTCACTGTGATCAAGTAATACAACAACTTGGTATATCCAGAGTAATATATTGGAGTGCAAGGAACAACATCTATTAAACGAGTCTCCAGAAACACTTCACACTACAAACATTAGTGTTAAAGTCATAGCAGAATTCAGACACATCTAACTGCCTTTACTTATTCAAATACTCATTCAGCTGCCTCCTAGCACCTCATGCTTCAAGTACACACTTCAAGCAGAGAACAAAATTCGTGTGTATAAGCATACATTGTATTTCCACCACTACTTTTCCAGTTTGCAACTATTCAAGGTACAGAAACCTTTTGAGTTAAAAGGAATTTCTTTATATTTATTACTTCTCAATGGATTTTCCTTCCTAGAACTTCCCCAAATACAATTATAACAAAGCAAATTTGGAGAAATTTGGTATTTGTCCCTTTGGCTACTCTGTGTATAACAGTATTTATTAATTATAGAAGCAATTCTACACACTAGATTTGTACCAGAAGCCAGAGAAGTCAGAAACATTATTAGAAGTCACTGTAAATAGTGGTGCCATAATCTTTTTTTTTTTTTTAGCTAGTTTCAGTACAAAGGGGCTTTAAACAGTCAAGCTGGAAATACTTTAACAAATGAGCCAGATGAAGATCAAAAATCAGGCAGGTATGCAAGTCTCCATTTAAAAAAGATGTTCAGGGTGGTATATTTCACAAATGTCATTAAAATAAACAGAAAATTATGTTTCTTACCTAGGAATTTGGATTTCACTGAAGTATAGGGAACTCAGTAGATTTCCTCAATGAGGTCTTAATGCCTTGTAGTCCAAGATTACAAAATTCTACTGATCTCAGCAAAGTTAGGACAGTGATCACGTTGAAAAGGGTAACAAATCTGAGGCTCAGTATGACTGACCAATCTTCCCAGTGTCCTTCTGCAGGACTCCTGCAGAAGGCGATAAAGAGCAGGAGTTTCTCTGTGGTGTTCCAAATCACCATGCAGAAGAGCCAATTTCAGAATATTGGAAAACTTGTCATAACATAGACACCTAAATTAGATTTATCATTTTAGGAAGCCTCACAGAACCTGATATGTTATCTGAATGCATTTTTAAAACAGATGATCTTTGGAAGGGGAACAGCAAAGTAAAATGCACTATTACCAGTTTTCAGTGATCAACCTAACAACTTTACATTAAAAAAGTAAGATGCATAATGAAATATTGACACAGATTACACAGCATTCAGGTAGTTATCTTTGTTCTAAAAGATTTGTGTATGTATGTGTATGTCTACATATGGGGAGGTGAACAGAAAATAAACACAGAAGGATTATTTGTCACAGGTAGAAAGTAAGCTAAATATCTCCACAGCAAACTGCTCCTGCAAAGGACAGGGATTACCAGAATGCAGTTTTTAATTGGGTTTGACAGACTTCTGAGAATGGGAAGCATCAGCACAATAGCTGTCACTGTGTTCAGGGACCATAGCCAGAAAGCATAGACTCTGAAACGCATTAGCATTTTCTGAGGCTCTCTAGCATTGTGACTTCAGTTAGAACTGTGCATCTCTCATGATCCTGAGGAATAGCATACACTCTGCTACACAACCATGAAAAAGGCACCTGGAATGCAGGCCAAGGATGTGCTTGATTATTTGAATACTAGGAAGGCTGTTGTTTTTACCAAGTATTACAGTGCTGTAAATTCACTGCTCTCAGCATAATGAAGGACTGGGAGTGCAATCACAAAACACAGCTATAAGAAATTCCCGTTAAAAGGTCTACCTCAGTGGAGGGTGTGGCATCTGGTTTTGCCTAGTGGAGCTCTAGTTTGATACTGAATTTGTATGAATGCCTTAAGCTTGTGGTTTATTTTATTTTACGAAGCAGTAAATAGAGAATCACGTAACAAAGTGAAATCTCTAGAGAGAAAACATTTTTTCCTGTCATTCTGAACACGACACTTGCAAGAGCTGCTTCCTGGGTATCAGTCAAGAAGGGGAGAAGATTGTGTGCCATGCCACTTTCAACTACTCAGCCAGAGAAAAGTTCTCAAATGAAAGGCTAGATAGTCTGTGACAGAAAAATGTTCATTCGATTGATAACTGATCACTTAACACTTCATCATCACTGGTAAAATTTACAGGTCTTTATTCACTTTCATTTGGGCTTGTGAACACTAAGATCTCAAGGCTTAGCTGGAAGTCTTCAGAACTGTTCAGCACAGTACGTAGGACCCAAGCAGTATAACCAGGTGCAGAATCTGAGAGAGAAAAAAAAAGGTTTTCTGTGTTAATTACACATCTTAGGAAGAGTTTGAGAGACCTTGCCAGTGGGACTAAAAGTCTGCAACTACCAGTCATGACTGTTTCTTACTTTACTCAGTATATGAACTTTTTCCTAGCATCTACGAGGTTAGGAAAATGCCGGGTAACTACCTATACAGACTTTTCAAAACAATTTCTCTCAATAATCCTGATTTTGTGCAGCATGTCCATATAGCTAGTCCTGCTGATACTTAGGAAATCCAAATCCGTAAGAACAATGCAGCATCCTTTGTGATCCACAACTGTCCCAAGGGTAAATACTAGCTACAATAAACCATCTACTTATTCAGACACAGGTTCAGTCTCCAGAAACTCTCTTGATTTAAAAGCAAACACTACCACAATCAAAATGTGAATAACACAGTCCAATCACTAAAAAGCAGAGAGGAAAATGTCAAAAATTCAAGAAATATGTATTTAGATTTAATTTTCCACTTTTGCCTTGTTTTGAATGCACCAATATATGTAAATAACACATGGAACATTTTCCCTATGTCCTGGTTTCTGCTGGGATAGAGTTAATTTTCTTTATAAGAGCTGGTATAGTGCTGTGCTTTAGATTTAGTATGAGAATAACATTGCTAACACACCAATGGTTTCAGTTGTTGCTGGGTCGTTGTAGTGTCTAAGCTAAGTCAAGGACTTTTCAGCTTCTCATGCCCTACCAGGTGCCCAAGGAGCTGGGAGAGCACAGCCAGGACAGCTGACCCAGCCTGGCCAGAGGGATATTCCATACTATATAATGTCATTCTCCAGATGTAACTGGGGAAGCTGGCCGGGAGGTGGGATGGCTGCTCAGAAACAGGTTGGGAATCAGATGGTTTTATTTTCCTTTCTCACGTGGTAAGCAATTGTATTTAATTGTATTTGTACATCATCATCATCATCATCATCATCATCATCATCATCATCATCATCATCATCATCATCATCATCGCTATTGTTATTGTTATTGTTATTATCTTCCTTTGTTCTCCTATTAAACTGTCTTTATCTCAGTCTATGAGGTTTTTTTCCATTCTCCTCCCTTTAGTCTGAAGAAGAGGAGGCTGAGGTGAGACCTGATTGCTCTTTACAACTACTTGAAAGGAAGTTGTAGTGAGGAGGGTGTCAGTCTCTTCTCCCGAGTAACAAGTGACAGGACAAGAGGGAATGGCCTCAAGTTGCGTCAGGGCAGGTTTAAATTGGATATTAGGAAAAACTTTTTCACAGAAAGAGTGGTGAGGCGTTGGAACGGACTGCCCAGAGAGGTGGTTGAATCACCGTCCCTGGAGACATTCAAAAAAAGTGTAGACGTGGCACTCCAGGACATGGTCTAGTAGGCATGGTGGTGTTATGTTGATGGTTGGACTTGATGACCTCGGAGGTCCTTTCCAACCTTAGTGATTCTATGATTCTATGATTCTATCTTCTTGGGGTAGAAAGGGTGAGGAAGCAGCTGCCTGATGCTTATTTACGGGCTAGGATTAAATCACAACAGTCCTTTTTGATACCCAATGTGGGGCAAAAAGCACTGAGATAATGACAAATTTGACCAGAGCATGTTAAAACAAATCTGTCATAAGCATTTATTATATTACTTTGTCACTGGTCACAAAGTTGTTTTGTTTGTTAACAGAGCTGTTCTCAGAGCTGTGCTATGTAACACCTTACTTACCACATATACTGGTTATCAGTGTTTATGTGTGGTTTGTCACCTCCAAGTGCTGGATTAAAGTTCTTGCTCTGGTTTATGGTATGATAAAATCATTGATAGTCAGACCAGTTTTGTATTTTTACTTGGCATCTGAATATGTATTCAGCATCAGTGGAGCAACAGCGATGGCTTCAAGTCCGTACTTCAGGAGCAGTCTGTTGGAAACTGTTAATAATTATACTTACTAGTTTTTCTCCTCAGAGATCCAATATGTGGCGGAAACACCTTGCTTCACCTCCCTCTCCTTCTCCAGGATAATTACAATAGTTCTTGAGAATTTTGAATATCCCTGGGACGTTCAGACCACCGTGTTTCTATTGCTAGGTCTCCTGAATGTGGTTCAGGTTTTCTTTAGGGTGAAACAACTATTTAAGAATACTACACAGAGATCAACCCCATGACAGGAAGTATGGCTACACCAGTCCCTGCAACAGGCACCACTGCTACTCCAGCCCCTGCGACAGGCACAGCAGCTACTCCAACCCTTGCAACAGACACTGTGGCTACTCAAACTCTGACAATAGTCACTGAGGTGACTCAAACCCTGACAACATGCACTGTGTCTACTCAAACCCTGGCAATAAGTACTGCAGCTGAAACAGAAAACCAACCCGTACTGGTATCAGTCACCGCTATACATAAGAAATGGATGTGAAAGTCAACTTGTTTGCTAAAGGAGAAGGAAACAGGGCCATCATGAGAATAGGAGGAAGAGACAGAACCAGAGAGAACCTCCCGATCCCTGTCCCTGAGTGAACTGTGAGATATGTAAAAAGATTTCAGTCATTGACCAGGCGTGAGTAAGCGGAGCCTAGTGCTTAGTTACTGGTTGAGGTTAAACCATGACACTCTAGTTGAACATATATCCTTTAAATTTTTTTAATCAGCCTTCTCTGTCATATCTGCTAGGGTTATACATCTTAAAAAAAGGTCCACTGAGTTTAAGACTGCCGCAGTGGAGCAGCAGGGCCCCTTCATAAAACCATGTGATTATCCTTGTAAAAGTGCTGTGTGCATTCTCAGGCGTGAAAAGAACCATTATTATTGTTACTAATACTGAGAAAATGATATTTCAAAGTAAAAAGAAAAGGACTTTATTAATACAGAATGCTTCGTTTCCCAGTGCGGGTTATTAGTGTTCTTTTGCTATTGCCTATAGTTTGTCTTTATTCACTTTCAATACAGAAATTTTATCACCCTTTCAGCCTACTCTAATTTTCCTTCTTAATGCTCGTCTTTAGAAGATAATAGTCTGACTGCACTATGTTTTAAGACCTGAATAAGAGATTTAACTTAGAACAGACAGAAAGATTGTTTGGAAAAGAAAGCACACGGAAAATGTAAAGGAATTTCTTGCTTCCTTTTCTCGTAAATCCTATGTGTTGATATCTCATTTTTCATAGGTTTAATCCAGTAAATTTCTGAAAAATCTGACTCTCATCTAGCCAAGAATTTAAACATGTGCTTAGCTTGAGTTTATGCATCCATTTCTTTGAAGTCAGTAACTCTACAGAATTCTAAAATGAAATACAGTCTTAAATGCTTTGTTAAACAAGGAAGAGAAGCAAACTTTCAGTTCTGATTTCTTTAAGAGGCAAAACAAAAGTACCTTCTACATGTCATGCCTCTACTCTTGCTAGTATATATGTGATCCTATTAACTTGGGCAGCTTGATACAAGAAAAGTATAATTTCAAAAGTATATATTTTTTTTTTAATTGGTGTATAATTTTAAGGGTTTTTTGGTTGGTTTTTTGATGGATTTTGGGGTTTGTTTGGGGTTTTGTTTCCAGGTGATAACTGTCCTAACAACTGGGATTATCCTTCTTTAGAATACTCCTCAACATCAGTACTTATGTGCAAATTTACCCTTTACTTCACTGGGTTTATAAGGCAAGAATTGTGTTGGAGTGAGTCATGCATTATGCTGATTTTGGCTGATAAGTATAGCAGGGTACACAATTACTTTTTATGCATTCCTACAGAATAATAGGAGCAAACAATGCTGGAGATTTCAAACACTGTTTTTTCCATGAGTCAGGAGTATTTATAATGACTACAGTTGCTTTTCTCTTCAGTTTGGAATACATACAAGAAAAAGACTATGTCCATTATGTAAGGGCTACTATCTCTTGACAGTACATTGCTGAAGATATTTGTTAAGGATATACAGCAATAACTGCTAAAATACCTGACTCAAAATTATGGCTTTTAATAATGGAACCACGAATAACATAGTTATGTTTCCCACTGCATATTCCTTTATCCTTTGGTTTTTAAATCCTAAATCACAATTTTATTAATGGTGCATCTGGATGTTTTCAGCATCATGTATTGAAGAAAAACTTTGTCAAAACTATTCTCCTTTAGCTAACCTTTATCCCTTTCTTTACACTTTCTTCCTAAAAAAAAAAAAAAGAAAAAGTTTTCAGAAACATACTAATAAAATAGACATAACTCAAACAACAGGCAAGTAATTTTCACAACAAATTCGTCTTTATATATATCTAGGAACTCTAAGGCCAAATTCTCAGTCTTTTAACGTGGATTTTGAAGAAAGCCATGTTAAATCCAAGGTAGCGATTTCATGTTATGGTAGACAAAATCCCAATTGTCACTGCAGACACTAGAATGCTAGAATCAATTTGTGAGGTCAACTGCCTTTGAAGAAATGTGTTCCCTAGGAGAAAGTCTCATCCCACCTAATTTTAACCCCTTATTGTTAGTTCTTCTATAGTTATTTTAACTATTTTATATACCTGAGTCACATGAGGATGAATTGCCTTGGGCAGATTCCTCTCCTCAATTGATCATGTAGGTAGTTTGGAGTAGATGCCTGTTCCCCAGGAAAGTCAATTATACTAAGCTGGATCTTAAGCCAAAGACCTTGAAAGCATTATGCATTTCTCTTACTTCCATGTCCCATCATGTCTTGTTGATTGCAATGATGGAAATCTTGGCCAATAATAAACACTTTTGAAAGTCTTACTCAAAGTTTACAAGTCTAGAAAGATAAGGGACCAGCTTATTCAGTTTTCCGTCATTGGCACAATGCCTGCTAACATGAAAGGTCAACTCTAATCCACTTTCAGATGCATCAACCATCCAGACTAAGCTGTATTATACAAATATGGCACACTATAGAAACTAATTAATGTTTGTAAAACCTGTAACAGTCTTTGCATGGTCTCCACAGGTATCACAGGTTGCCATAACTTTCAGTATGCTTTCTCTTCCAATTCAGTGTAATCTGTCATGAACTTCATGTCAAAAATCAGCACATGGAAAAAAAAAAAAAAAGGAGACACTTTGAATCCCTTATTATATTTGGGTATCATTCACCTTTGACTTCAACCAATAATTTCCTGCCGTTCTGAAATTTCAGTTTAACAGTACTTGGTGGTTTTTAATTAACTGTGGAAGACCAAGATTCTCCATATTTCCATGTTGCTTTACTGTATGCAAATTCTTATGGTTACCGCAGTTTTGACAGTGAAAAAAAAACAACCCACAAAACAAAACAAAACAAAAGCCAACTGTCCAAAAATCAATGGGCAAGAAGAATGCAGAACAAACATAAAGCTTTTCTTTATGTCTTGTTGTAGGTGAATTTTTTCAGTTGGACTTCACCTTCCTGTAACCATACAATTTTTGTCTCAATGAAACAAATCACATTGTTCACAGCTTAATTTATGCATGCACCATGTTAAAGTTTTATAAAGCTTTTTGTACATTTCATCTTTCATCATTTTAATACACAACAGCAATAATGCAAACAAATAGAAACTTTTTCTTCTGAGGTCATGCAAGCATGCCTGTCTTTAAACCAAAAGAAAGATGTTGTTACAGAGTAGTGATATTTCCAGAGAGGATGCATTAGCATTAAAAATAAATGCTATGTATTCAGATAAAAGCAGAGGTAAGTCAATGCAATAAATCAGTTTTAGATTCATGTTATTCAGTAATGTGTAAGCAAATGGTTACAAAAAAGCTTTTACCATATATATATGTATGAGTACACAATGTACTTATTACTTTTAGAAAAAAAATATTCCACCACTCTTTAGCAAAACTGGATGCAATTAATTTCAAGGAATGTGGTTCATTCACTAATGAGAAGGGTGGTTAACAGACCACAGATTAATTTACTAAATAAAGTCCATGTGAAGAATAGCTTAGTAGTATGTGTTCATCTGTTCCAGGAAAGTCTTCAGTAAGATATATTTAGATACAAACTGTCATGTCAATCCATTTTTTTTTTAATAATAGGTCTTTTTGCATGAGTGTAAGATGTGACTTTGAACATATTTGCTATAACAATAGATAGATGAGAAAAAAAGAATAAAATTTACTGTTGTATCTGTGGCTAGAGCTGTTATCCAGTAAATAGAATTGTTTTGTCTTTTCTAGTAAAAGTCTTTAGGCTCTGCCCTGAGCTGAGGGTGCAGGTCTCAGGGCTGGCCGGGGCTCACCTTGGCCGGACCTGGGCTAAGCTGGTTTCAGCCCCTGCCTTGGTGCCAAGTGCCTGTTGCCTCCCCTGCCTGAGCTTGAGCTCTGCCAGTGCCTCCATGGGAAAGGTCTGCAAAACAGAGGGGCTCCCCATGTCTGAGCATGGGGAAACTGTGAGGGTCGTGCTCATCCCTCAGCTGGGAGCAGCAGCCACAGTAAGGAAACATTTAAAAATAAATCCAAGTGTATCAATCTGAGGAGGAACGGCCCATCCCACTCCACACAAATATCTCCCATGAATTTAATAAATAACCTGTTCCTCCTGGTGAAGTGTCTGTGATGTTCCAAACTCATTAAATCCTTTCCATCCTGCAGCTCATGAGACATACTGAAGTGCTGACCATAGATCCCAAAGAGACACTGAAAGGGTGAGAATAAAATCAGGTAACAGGGACAGATCCTAGCCAGTTCACATACAACAATTTTAACAGTATTATTACAGACCTTTCAGTATTAGTTATTTCTTTAGATTATTGGACTGTTAAACAAATTTGACTAACAATAAATTCATAACTAAATGTATATTATATTCCCTTTTGCTTACCACAAGATTTTGAGAGTAAGAGAACATAGTGACAAGGCAATAAATTGCTAAAGAACAAAGTTTTTGGTTCTCTGTTTTCCCAGTTCAATGAAAGAAAAAATCTGCAGCCATGACATGAGAATGAAAAACTTGGAAGGGAAAGATTAATTCAAGTCATAGCTAACAACCCTTCTGTTTTCCTCAACTCTGCTCTCATGCACTCTCTTTGCCTGAAGATTTAGTGCAAATTAATATTTTTTTGCCAGAAGGGCTCTCTTTCTAAAGCACGTTGACCAATGAAATGCAAGGTAAGGAACACAGGTAGCTAAAACCTGCAAAGAAACAGAATATACATGTGGCATCACAGAAGCAAATATGTACCTGTGAACAAACTTGGCTGTCTCTGTTTAATCCTTTCCTCCAGGGTAGAGGGATCTCCCCAACTTTTCTCTTAATAGCTCAGCAGGGATTTCTTTCACATGGAATGAAATAGTGAGTTTTACACAGTTCTGCACATAGTGCTATGATTTGCACCTATAGCTTTTGGGGTTGTGCTTTTATATATCACAAACTAAGAAGAGTTTGTCTAGATCAATGTTGAGGTGAAAAAGCTTTAAGGAGCAACCAGAGCTTCAGGGACTGTAGGTGCTCTTCTGCAATCATATATCAAATGGCACCGCCAAGCTGCAGTGATATACTTTCAGACAAGCAGCACAAATATTGTAAGAAATTTTCAATCTTAAAAGTAATGTGTAATGTTGGTGAGTGAGCTAAACAAATAGTTGGTGAATTAATGATGCTAGTGAATATTACTCAAAAGGGGAAAATGTTATCTCTCATTTGCATTACTGAACTACACAAGATTTCTGTGCACAGAAAACAGACCAACACTTTGGAAATAAGCTGCATTCCAGCAGTGAACAAAGTGATCTCACTCCTTATATGGCACAAATCATTTTGAAAATTTCCACATCTTTGTCATGAGGCCTGTTTACAAATCACTGTGAGCTTTACAGGCAAAAAAAAAAACCAAAACCACCAACCAAAACTTAACATAATACTACACTAAGATCATATATTTAAGCATCCAAAATGCAATTATTTTTATTATGGACAAGCTAAACAAACAAAACAAAGGCACTGAAGATAAATAATTAACATATTTTGCTACTCTATTAAACTGAGTGTTCTTCATTTCACTTGTGGTGATACCCTTTCTGTATCAGCTGCCAAGAGACAAAATATATCCTGTTTTTTGAAGGAATAGGTTGAGATCTCAGTTTCATTGGTGTACGAAAAAATACTTACACACACATCAATAAAGTAATTAAAACCCATACCAATATAGTTGAATCAGAATTAAAAGATCCCTAAATTCCAAATCTGACAACATATTCATATAGTCCCAAGTGATGTTCTCCTATGTTTATACCACTGCCTGTGTAATGCACTGAGATAATAGAAGACATTGTGTGTTTTCATTTAGCCTGTATGAAATTTATTTCTGAATGCATGTTTGTTGATGACATAATAGTGGACAATGCAGAATTGCAAACAGTGCATTTCAGTGTTGCCATGTTTTTCTGTTTAGGTGATGAGAAATTAATTCAATTTAATAATATTAAAAGTGATTTTTTATTATAGTGTCATATATTAGCAATAATTTATACAGTACCCAAAATTTTAATGACTTGTGGATCACAAGTTCAAGAAATACCCAACACACAAAATGAAGAGCAGTGATTCCTGAATAGACTTAAATTACATTTTAGATATAACAGTCTCCAAAGAATTCTCACTCAAAGAGAAGATCTTGCTTTTTTCCACTGAGGAAGACATGGAAACATAATCATAGTCTTTCTACATGTAGATACTTTTATTTATATTTATATTTATATCTTACCAGCATAAGTTCCATATTACCTGAAAGTGATTCCAGCTACATTGTTAGAAACTAGAAAAGACAGTTCCACAATTCATAAAAATACAAAAAGCACCAGAAGATCATAGAATCTTAGAATCATAGAATCTTTAAGGTTGAAAAAGACCTCTAAGATCATTAAGTCCAATCATCAACCCAACACCACCGTGTCTACTACACCATGTCCTGACGTGCCATGTCTACATGCTTGTCAAACACCTGCAGGGACAGTGACTCCACCAACATGCTGGGGAGCCTGTTTCAATGCCCGACCATCATGGTGAAAGCAACGTGTGCTTTCAACAATACCATGGACTAGGAAAACAGTAATGTATATGGAGATAATCAAGTAAAGTATATGAAATCAGAGAGATTTGTGAACTATTATTGCAATCAAGTCTGAGACAAACTATGATATTGAGGGGAAAATCTCAGTCCTTGATATATAGGAAGGTGAGCCTTAACACAGTAAGTGTGCATGCAATAATACAACAGTAGAAGATACAGTGTTCTCCCACTGTATCTGAAAAGATTATATCACACATGTAGCTTGATAACTACAGTGATGACAGTTTGGAGTGCAGGGAAAGTTAAATTCAGAAAGTAGTGTTCACAGACAGCTTTTTATAGAGCTCTAGGGTATAATAAGAGAAACCAGAAAATGTTGAGACAGCTAAGGGAATCTTGTAAAGAGTTATAATATTGATATGAAGGGATTTCAATTTCCTGGATATTGATCAGAATACAAATTTTAAAACAGATAAAGGAAGAGTGGCAGTTAGTGCCTGGCAATTTACATAACAAACCCCAAGATCATAGACTGTTTTCACAGAATTTTTTTTTTTAATTATTTCTTAAGAAATGAAGCCTATACATAATAGTCTGTGCTAAAAGCCAAAAATATTGACCTTTGATCCTTCAACAGAGAAGGACATGAGTTTATTTCATATGGGTTTTATGCCTTTATTTATATTTCCACCTCTGAATTGTGGGCAGCTGTTCAACACATTTTCTCATTCAGGATAGAGGAAATAAGCAAAGGAAGAAAACATGCAAAATGTGAAAGGAACATTGACATCATGAATAAAGCTGTTTGTTCCTCCCCTCCTTGCAAAGAAATTTTTTTTTCAGTCAGTGTATTCTCAGCCGGTGTAAAAACCTAATTAAAAGCAGGTTGTTGCATCCGTGTGCAGTGCTGTCCTTTACCCAATACATGTTATTTGGGCAGGAATTATTAATTTCTTATGATTTTTATGCAACCTAGGTACAGCTGTTCTCAGGCTTTCACACCAGGCTCTCCTCTTTTTATCTGCAGTAGTTTGGATGTCTTTTTTCATTTGAATTTACCTTCTTGCAGCTCTCAGACGCCGTTGCATTCAGGGACCCATAGAAGTCTTCTCTCCACCACTTTTAGGCTCTATGTAGAAATCCCTGGGAGCTTCCTCAAGCATAACAGCCTTATGCTAACTAGGCAAACTCTGCTGCTTTTGAAGAAGACGTAGACTTGCCTTTCAGGAGAAGCAGCAGTTATATCCAGGTAGTCAGTGCCCACCACAGGTTAACTGAGATCGGGATCAAGCCTTTGAGCTTAATTTTCTCCTATCCTTCCATCTTCATTAGCTCAGAACGAATGTGTTGACTTGAATAGATGTGGGACATGGAGAAAAGGGGCAGTGAGGACTGAAATGAAACACCAGGCTACCTTTTGGGACTTCTTCCTGTCCTGGTTTCCTCTGAGAGAGAGTTAATTTTCTTCTCAGCAGCCAGTATGGGGCTGTGTTTTGGGTTTATGCTGGAAGCAGCGCTGATAGTGCAGAGATGTTTTTGCTGTTGCTCAGCGATGCTCACACAGAGCCAAGGCCTTTTCTGCTTCTCACACCACCCCGCCGGCGGGATGGCTGGGGGTGTGCAGGGAGTTGGGAGGGGACAGACAGGACAGCTGATCCCAACTGACCAAAGGGACATTCCATACCGTATGGCGTCATGCTCGGTTTGTAAGGGGCTTGGGGGGAAGGGGAAGGGGAGGGAAGCGGCATTCGGAGTGATGGCGTTTGTCTTCCCAAGTAACCATTACGTGTGACGGAGCCCTGCTGCCCTGGGGATGGCTGAACCCCTGCCTGCCGTGGGGAGCGGGGAATGAATTCCTTGTTTTGCTTTGCTTGTGCACGCAGCTTTTGCTTCACTGATTAAACTCTTGTACCTGAACCCACGAGTTTTCTCACTTTCACTCTTCTGACTCTCTCCCCCTTTCCAATGAGGGGGACGGAGTGAGCGTCTGCGTGGTGCCCAGCTGCCTGCTGGGGTAAAACCACGACACTTCCCTTTTCACCAAGCACCTTTGGTATGCTATATGTAGGAGGTCACTTGCAGCCTGAGAACAAATAATAGAGCCCATAGCACAATGCTCTGTTGCAAAACAAAAGAGGAAGTAATATTCACTGAGCATTCCTTTACCTTAAAGTCCCACCTCCCTAGGTTGCCTCGGTATTCAGTAGAGAAAAAGAGGATTCTCTAGGGAATTACTCAGAGTGTGAGCCTGTAACAGTTGTTCTGAGCAGTCTTTCTCCATTAATAGCCTTCCTAAGCCAAAGGTCTCTTGATGAATATTCCACAATGATTGTAACAACAAGGCTGAAATGTACTTCTCTGACACATACCCACAGAAGGTTACTCCCATGTACTGTAGGATCTTATGGAGCCTAACAACGCTGAGCTTAACATATCACAACGGACTTGCATGGACCTGCTTTAGCATGAATTCAGCCCACAGTTTTTATCTCAGGTTTGCACAGGTATTGTAATAGTTTTAACCCAGAGTGCCCTGACTTGGAAAAAAGCCTGTGTTTTCAGAGTGGTGGCTTGTCTTTTTTTCTGTGTGGTTTAAATGGAATGTGTGAATGAGAGATACGAATAGACATAATTAATTTACCTACTCTGTGTCCCACTGCTTGCAAAAATCCACTTCTTATCCTCTTATTTTTGTGAGTAGGTGCATCCTCTCAAAAGTCCCTCTTTAGGAACTATTCCCATTGGAATCTCCTGAGTGAAACAACAATCAACAAAGCAACAGTATATGCTTTAATTTAACTGGAATAATTCCATTTATTATTTATCTGTTATATTAATGTACTAGAGTTGAGTTGGATGATAATGAAATACTTGCCTTTTTAAGGAGACTTAGTGGAACAGTAGAAGGACATTCAAGTCAGTTTATTAGAGAGATGCTCAGACCGAAGTTAGACTTCGGTTTTTATATATCATGAGGAGGAAAGACAATTAAAGGTAAAATTTCACAGGTTTTGAGAAAGTATTTATCTGTCCTGTTGTTGCTTCCTTCCTTTCATGAGTTTGATTATCTAAATCCAGTATTTTTTAACATAAAATTTATGTTAAAAGAAAAAATAAGAAAAATAAATTAGAAAAATTAATTTTTCCAATTGTGTTACGAATTATGAAATAACTTGTCATTTAATGGTTGCATATTACTTTCTATAGCATTTAGTGCTACAGTCACTGTGTATAATGGATAACGTTCAGTAAATCAGTGGCTATGCAGTACTTCATTATCTCTATGTTATTCAATGCCCCTTCATCTCAACTAAATTTACAGCTCTATATTCAAAACCTGCTTTGAAGGAAAAATATTTAACATTGTTATGGACTTTTCTTGGCCATTCATCAAGATAAATTCTCTTTGTTTCTCAGTGACTTTACTTCATTACCATCTTGTGAGCTGAACATATATTATTTCCATTTTACACATGCAGAATGGAGAAATTCAAGGGTTAAGGCTGGCCATATCCAATCACCATAGGCACATTATTTGAAAAACAGAAGATCTGGGTTTTTTTTTCATTAAATAGCACTGCTTTCTTTACAGCTGTGAGGACTCAGTACTTCTAGCTTTCTGTAGTCTGTCCAAGTTTTTTTGCGGTAACCTGACCAGCGACGATATCCCGTTTGACTGATATTCTGCAACTGAATATATCTCCAAAGAACAATTATTAATACTCAGCTCAAGTAATATTTTGTTATTTAGGTTCAGCTCTAGTAAGGTTTGTAAATTTTAAATATCATTTCACTTTGAGTCTTAGGTTTCAAAAATGACAAAATTTCAAAGTTATTCTTACAAAAAACATTCAAATATCAGAAAAAAAATATGAAAAAAATATGAAGTCTCTATAATACTGTTGTGGTTTAATCCAGCAGGAAGCTAGAACAACTGAACAGCTGTTTACGTGCATGTGCGTGCGCATACACGCTCGTGCGCGCACACACACACACAAGATAAGGGCAGTTTAATAGGACAGTAAATTAAGAATGTCTCCAGGAACGGTGATTCAACCACCTCTCTGGGAAGTCCGTTCTAACACCTCACTACTCTTTCCGTGAAGAAGGTTTTCCTAATATTCAATTTAAACCTCCCCTGATGCAACTTGAGGCCATTCCCTCTTGTCCTATCACTTGTTATTTGGGAGAAGAAACCGACACCCTCCTCACCACAACCTCCTTTCAGGTAGTTGTAGAGAGCGATCAGGTCTCCCCTCAGCCTCCTCTTCTCCAGACTAAACAAGCCCAGTTCCCTCAGCCGCTCCTCCTAAGATTTGTTTTCCAGTCCCTTCACCAGTTTCGTTGCCCTTCTCTGGACATGCTCCAGCAGCTCAATGTCCTTGTTGTATTGAGGGGCTCAAAACTGGACACAGTGCTTGAGGTGCGGCCTCACCAGAGCCGAGTACAGGGGGACAATCACTTCCCTACTCCTGCTGGCCACGCCATTCCTGATGCAAGCCAGGATGCTG
>VWZZ01007010.1:39333-61996 GCA_013399095.1 Psophia crepitans | reverse complement strand
TAGATGATGGCTAACGGCTTGGCAAGCTGCTCCACTATCTCCCGTAGCACTCTCGGGTGGATACGTTCCGGCCCCATGGACTTGTGCGAGTCCAGGTGAAGTAGCAGGTTATAAACTGTTTCCTCTTGGATTATAAGGGGTATATCCCACTATTCTGCGTCTTCCAGTACCAGGAGGCAAGTGCCTTGGGGCCTGCTGGTGTGGCTACTAAAGACTGAGGCAAAAAAGGCACTAAGTGCCTCAGCCTTATCCTCATCCTTGGTGGCCATGTTCCCTTCCGTGCCTAATAAGTGATGCAGAGTCTCCTTAACTCTCTTTTTGTTGCTAATGTATTTATAAAAGCACTTCTTATTGTCTCTTACAGCAGTGGCCAGATTGAGTTCAAGCCAGGCTTTTGCCTTCTTAATCTTTTCTCTGCACGACCTGACTAGATTCCTACATTCTTCTTGTGTTGCCTGCCCCTTCTTCCAAGAGCGATGGGATCTCATTTTCTTCCTGAGGTCAAGCAAAATCTCCCTGTTCAGCCAGTCAGGTCTGTTTCCCTGCCGGTAATGACATAATATGAAATGGAATATCCCTTTGGCCACTTTGGGTCAGCTGTCCTCTCTATGCCCCTTCCCAGCTTCTTGTGTACCACCAGCTTCCTCGCTTGCAGGGCAGTATGAAAAGCTGAAAAGTCCTTGACTCGGTGAAAAACATTGCCTAGCAACCAAAACAACAGTGTGTTATCAAAATTATTCTCATCCTAAATCCAAAACACAGCAGTATTTCAGCTCCTGAGAAGAATCATAGAATCATAGAATCACTAAGGTTGGAAGAGACCTCAAGGATCATCCAACCTTTATGATTCTATGATCTAGTTCAACCATTCCCCCACCACCTATTACCCACTAAATCATGTCCCTAAGAAAATTAACTCTATCCCAGCTCAAACCAGGACAAATATCTACATCAGTCTATGTATAGACCCTGTTATACTCTTAGCCTCTAAATCACAAGATATTGATTCCTTAAAGAAAAGAAAAAAAGACACTGAATCTAATTAAAATAGTAACAGTTAGTGACTGCATATTTATGTGCAAATTAGTGGTGTTATATAAATTACTTTGCATTTTAATGTTTAACTTTACATTTTGCCTGGTTCTAAAGCACTGAACCAATGGAAACCAAGCCAAATGAAGCCACAAGAAAGAAAACTGAATTTGGAAAAAGGACGAGAAGTGCTAGAAAGTAATGTGAAGAATAATTTTTTTAAAAGTCAAGGAAAAAAATTATTTGCAGAAAATTATACAAGATTTCAGTCAATAAAACAAATGTTATGTTTCTAAAAAATATTGTAGAGCAGAGCTTTAAGCACGTTACATATTAATCAATGACATATTTGATAAGGTAAATGACATGCATGAGTATATATTTCCAATTACTGACATGCAAATTACTGTTACTCTGTACTGTATGCCAAATCCTGTTATCAGTCTCTAATCTGGCTTTTTGCCAGTGCAAATGCTTACTTTCTAATAATGAATTCAGTCCACACCGACACTTAACATATTTCAAATAGCCTGTTTATAGTTGCGTATGCTGTGAAGTAGCAAATAGAAATAACACAAATGCATTTTGTAATTTCTCTGGATAACACACTTTAGCATGTGGCTGTATTGAGCCTTGCATAACGGGTCCTCATTCTCAATGCAAATCCCACACTCTATGGAAATACAAATAATAGTATCATGTCTGAAGCCCCAGAGGTTGCACTGATATGAATGCATAACCACAAATTAATGAACAAAGCATGAGAAATTCAAGGAACTGAACAGTTTCAGAGCAGTCAAAAAAACAAAAGGAGTCAAGCAGGGTTGAACCCAAGACTGGGTTCAACAAGGAGATGAAGGAAATCTCAGTTCTAATTATATTTATGTCTTACAGTAAACACTAATTGGATTTTAAAGAAAATTAACAGTAAACCCTAGAACCTTGATTATTTCTCAACTACTGACTGCCCTAACCACAAAGCTATCAAGTTAGAAGAGTATTTCTTCTTTAATCATTCCCCGGGCCTAAAGCCCTATGTCAAGGTATGAGAGAAGTATCTGCATGCACTAGCTTTGGTCTGATAAATAGGTAACTTTCAAAAAATATAGGATATAGATCAGATCCCCTGACGTGGCTCTGTGAATTTACTAACCACTGGAGAAAACAGGAAAGTGCCTCCTGCAGCTGCATGTCAAAGGCAGACCTGTAACCCCTTCTTGCGAGAACAGTCATCGGCACTTATACTTAGCAGAGGGCTTAGGGTGTTGAGGTCTTACACAGACTGTCACCACAACTTTATGCTGTGCAACAGCTGAGTGAGCCCAGGACAGAGGATAAGAGTTAAACCCAATGAGAGGCACCTAATGCACCCCCTACAATAATCCTAAGAATCTAACTCTTTGATTGCCTGTGTGCCTACAAGTCTTTAAACAAACTCTGTTCCTGTCTAGTCTGTGACTGAAATCAGCAATTCTCTGCTCTGCTTATTCCAATGGGAACAGAAGCAAGGGGTTTATAGCCCAAGTCATAGGCATCTTGAAGATACACAAGTCTGCATAAGTCCTGTATTGAACAAGGTCCTGAAATACCTAAGTGGAAAATTTGTATGAAATATCCAAACAGTTGCACCACTGAAATGAAGGTCATATTCTGCATATTATGTTTGGTAGTAATAGGCAGTATTGTGAAAATGCCTCTTAAATATAGAAGAAAAAAAAAAAAGACTGGAAGAAAAAAAAGAAAAAAGAAGCACAAAAAAAATATAATTACATATTAATTTGAGACCAATGCATCATAACTTAGAGCTTTCATTGACTTTACTTGCAACATTTTCAAAGGACTTACTAAGGAGAAGATTTCTTACAAAGTTAGGGTCAAATTTCAAAAGGTTTTCTTTTCATGAAGTCATTTATAACTCTCAAAAAGGGATTAAAATGCTACCAAATTTTAGAGGTAATTTCTGATTTGAGATTATATTCCTTTAATATTACAGATATATATGGTTGTATAGGACACAAAAAGATTAGGGCAGTACTGCTCTCACTTTCACAAATCAAGTGGCATTTCAGAATTTTATTTGAGGTTCATACAAAATAATTTAATGAAACTAGATCCCTTCTAACGACTCTTTAATAGTGTTGTTGTTTTGTTTTGTTTTTCCCATCAAACGGAGCAATTTGACATTAGGAAGCTAAGGCATGAACAGTGTCCAGATTAAGAGGAAATAATGTAAAAAGTTTCCCTCATTTCTTGTTTCATCTTTTTCAGTTTTCTGGTGGTAATATCAGTTTAAAGATACTTTGTGATACATCATGGGGCAAACAATCTCTGGGCTGAAAACCAGCAAGAAATATTAATGGGCCTGCTATTTAGTAACAGCAAGAATGTACTATTCTATAAATGGCGATTTTTTTCCACCTTGTAAATTGAGTCCTCAGTATGTCCTTGATAAATGAAAAATACCTCTGTCATGAGGAGACCAACAGGCAGCCCTTGAGATATTTTAAATGATAATTGCCACAGCAGGCCTTTTTGCAACAGGATGATGACCAAAATCTGAAAAGTCTTATAAACAAAGCTTTATAAGGGTATTTGACAATTTTTTTTATTATTTATTTTAATACTTCACAAGAATCATTTACCTTTATTATATGGCTGCCTCCATGGGGGAAAAAAGGGAAGTCTAGGTCTAGAACTCCATCATTCTTCTTTTGAAGCCATTTTAGATTAATAGGACCCTGGTGTTTTCAAATAATTTACCAGCCAGCCACTGGTAACTTCATAAGAATTTTTCCCTGAGGGACTGCAGGATGCTGAACTGCTGAGTCGGAGCACTGGCACTACATTGCTAAGTGGATGAAAGTGGTAGAATTAGATGAGAGCATTTTCAACACCATTTGGTCCTTGCTGTTTTGCAACAAGAATCCCTGTTGTGCCCAGTGTGTGAGATCATGGAGAGAGAAGATACATATTTACAGAGTTACCTGCTCATTCATGAGCCAGTGTGATTGTCTGCATTTAAATCTGAAGGAAAAGCACGCATCAATTGCACATTTTTAGGCATGTAAAAGCTTGCAGGAGTGGTGAAAAGGCAGGAAGGATTTCAACCTTCTGACTTTCATGGCAGGAAAGACTGAAAAAAAAGAATAATGAGAAATTGTTCTAACCAATGTGCATCTATAAAACTATGAATATAATAATTCAGAAGGAAATTGGATGTGTTTAGTATGAAGTAGTGGGCATTTCAAGGAGAATCATGTATGACCTTTGGGATTAATCCTTTTATAAATGCCATTTATTCTTTGACTTGCAGCAAGAAAAATCTTAGATATCTCATCAATTTAATATACAGACTGCTATCGGAAAGCAATCAAGGAACACTTGTATTGATGGAAATCCTCCTGGATTTTAAGGTCCCCTCCCTATCCCATTTCAGTTTAGTTTAAAGGCTGCTGCTATTTTTACTTCATAGTCGAAGCAGATGCATGCTTCTTTATTTGAGTTCCGAATGCAATGTCAGACATGCCATCATGTACAGTAAGAAGGAATCACTGAGTGTTCATGTATTTCATAAAATATAATCCCAATCCAAATAAAATGACATAGGGTTTTTAAACCTGTTCAATTCATAAAACGTCATCTTTGACACTTGGTATCAAAATCATCTATTGGAATCTTTACCATTCTAATGCAGAACCATTATCTTCAATGGCATATAGACTGCTAAAGAAGTTAGAGTAGACATGTCTTAAAGGTTCATAAAGGTTCTAGAAACACTGACCATTTGCAAATGTTATAAATAATATCTTTTAAAAAAAAAAAAAAACAAAAAAAAAACCAAACCAAAACCTTCCAGAAAGATCCTTATTCTTTCTCTGCCAGAAGTACAAAGTAGAGTTTTCCATCTCTTATAAACTTTAATAGTGTGTGCAAAAGGACAAAAGAATCCTGTTCTTTAAGCAACAGTGGCAAGGTATTGAGTCCGGCTTTATTCTGTTTTCTGAGAGTTGTATCATTGATCTCAGTCATTAGGATTTAGATTTGTAAATGTTAATTACATTATTACTGTGAAGTAAATAACCACAGGTCAGGGTTTTTAAATGTGACTTCCTTAAATTGGGATCCTTTATCTTTATTTGGGGTCTACAGAATTTCAAAATTCTTACTGAAGTCTCAATGGCTATATTATATCACCACTACAGTCCTACATAATTTTTCTCATTAATGTTTCTCATTCTTTGATACCACGAGAAATGATCCACACTGCTTTTTGATTGGGATTTTTGCTGAGCATCTGTAGTGCAAATTCTACAGCATGTGACCTTTTATTTTTTAATCTTACAACTGTGCCAGGTTAATGTTGGAAGTCCCTGAAATAGGACAAAGAAGAATTTATGTGGAACACATGATATAAGTACATGCAGGTTAGAAATGGAAACAAGTTCACATGAGATTATTGACCAGAAGTCTCTGCCAGTGTGATTTATAGCTTTGGAATTGAACTCTATAGATCATCTCAATTTCTGTAGCTATCCAGTTCAAAGTTTTGCAGGTCTCGTGGAAAGAAAGACATAACCCCTTAGGTCTGTGTAGCTGAGACATTGATATGTTTCTCATTAAGACAAATGACCCTGGGACACAAATGAAAATGAGATGTAAGTGTTCATCTCAAGAGGTTATCCCAATGCCTCAAATGTGAAATAGAATTTTTAAAAGATTTGTTCCACTAAAAAAGTAAAAAATTCATCAGTAGACATACTTTAATCACTTCATATCATACATAAAACAATTCTATTAAAAACAATGATAAGTGTCAAAATGATGCAAGGAGTCTTCTCTTTTAGGCCAGGGAAAAAAACCGCCATGGAATTGCCCTTCAAAAGCCTTATCACAACTCCAGTGTCAAAAGCTCATCTAGGACTGGAAACAACACAAGTGTATACTGGAGCTGGCCTCAGTAAGCTACCATAACTGAAACATTCAGTATTTGCTAAATTATTCCAAAGGCTCTCCAGGCTCCAAGAAAACAAAAATTAGGAAGGTATACCATTGGATAGGGCTGCTTCAAGTGTTTGTCCTTCCAGACCCAAGCTCTGTGTTGTACCTTTAAAAAGCTGAAACAAGGCACTCTCAAAATGTCAATAAAGAATAGCATCTTGGTAAGGTGATTAAAGTTGTTACCACCTGCAGCTACTGATATGCCATGCTATCCTGCGAGCAGAAGGGTGTGTACTGTACAATCTTGGGCACCCCAGATCATTGTCTGCTGTCTTAGTTCAACTCCTCAGTCAACAGCATGGTAAATCATGGTAATACATCTGAAAACCAGATTAGTATCTGCATAGATATGTCTTGTAATCAACAGTCTCCACATAGTAGGATTTTGAGAATTGCTTACATATTTCATTGTTGGATTATTACCCAACACAATTTTAGAACTAGTCACCATTTTTCCTTTTTTATTCTTTTAATAAAGATACCAAAAACTATGAAGAACTAATCTCTGGGATACATTGATACATATATGTGAGCTATAGAGACAGTTTTTACTACTGAGAAATTTTACTTTTGAGAAATTACTTGGTTTTTCTGCATGGCCTCAGTAAAAGAACATAATTTTTTTCTGAAATTACCTTTCATTTGGATATGATAAATATGATAAATTCTATTCATTCTTCTGCTTTCTGTAGTTGCCATGTTTCAGGTGAGGATCCAGGAATGCCATGATTTACGTGCATGCTCTAATTTCTGCAGAGTGAATTTCATTAGAATTATTAACCGAATTCCAATGCTAAAACAGATACTGTAGCTTACCCCTGTACATGATCTTTGGACCAGTCCTCGCACTAATGTCAGCATCAGAACTCCTGTTGATGGGCCTCATTTACTGATACTCAAGAACCTAAAGGTTCTTTTAAAGCCTGCAATAAACCAAGCCCCTGTTGTACTGTGGCTGATTAATTCTGTAGGGTGTGGCTAGGTCTAGTCTTAGTCCCAGGTTTGGTCAATGGTTCATGTCTGAAGGATTATATATATAGCCACATATCAGAGCCAATGTTTGCCTGTCAGAGCCCCCTAGATGACTTTCACTGAGACAGTTTTGCAAAGCTGAAACTCCCTCCCACGGGTGACATTTAACATGATTTGGGTGGGGACATATAGTCGTATATGTTTAGCATGTAATCCTTTTAGCTCATTGTCATATTATGGGTGTCAACTTTAATATTAATTTCACGGATAATGAAGCAAAAGGTCTCATTCCAGTTACAATGGCGTTTAAGATTCTGTGTAGAAACTGTCTATCTGTTTATTCCTCATTCTTTAGCAAAAACGGGGCCATCCTGCCGCCATAAGGTTCCCTCCTTCCANATATATGTTTAGCATGTAATCCTTTTAGCTCATTGTCATATTATGGGTGTCAACTTTAATATTAATTTCACGGATAATGAAGCAAAAGGTCTCATTCCAGTTACAATGGCGTTTAAGATTCTGTGTAGAAACTGTCTATCTGTTTATTCCTCATTCTTTAGCAAAAACGGGGCCATCCTGCCGCCATAAGGTTCCCTCCTTCCACTGCTTCTCATACCAACCTTGTGGATCTCCATGCAGAGATAAGAGATAAGCAGACACTGGTGGTTTTAACCTTTTATGTACCATTCCCATAATCGCTTGTTGGGAATTATTATTGTTGTTGTTATCTTCCTTTGTTATCCTGTTAAACTGTCTTTATCCCAATTCACAGATTTTTTTTTCATTCTCCTCCCCATCCCCTTGAGGGGGGAGGGATGAGCGAGCAGCTGTGCAGTGCTTAGCTGCCGGCTGGGGTTAAACCATGACATTGCCTCGGCTTTCAGCAGCTTAATATATCTAAAAGTTAATATTGTTTCCCCTGAGAGATACAAACTAAAAAACCTAGAGATAAATCATTGAAGTTTGAAATAAATTATGATTTTTAGTTCTTTCAGCAAACAAAAATAATCTCCAAACACGCACATTTTGTCAAGCAAAGTATTTGTTCTTCAGTTTGCATTTTCAGAAACTTTGATACTTTTATTTAATTTTCCGTTCTAATTCCATTTCAGAACAGAAAATGAGGAAGCGTTCCTTCAAAAGACATCGAAAGAAACTATTACAGCACTTCCAAACTTACAGTTTTTCTTCATCTTTCCCCAATATAAAGGTATTCATTGTAATAATCCAAATTCATGAAATTTTAACTTTACATAGAAATCCACAAACTACTTTTTATTAGTCAAAACATATTTCCTCAGCTAGAATAATTAGTATCAAAGATAACAAAGGACTCATACACACACAGCACATAACTGTATATACACAAATGTGCATTTGTAGTACAGCATGTGTTGTGTATGTTTTTACCTACCATCCACCCTAATGTTCTTTCCTTTGCAGTTCATAGTACCATCTGTAAATTGTCCTCCAAATATACAGTATGTAACATGACAGAACTGTCAATTCACTTTTCCAGATGCCCTGAAAAGGGCAATGAATACTGGAGAGAGAGTTAACTTGAAATGCCTAAATTCCTTTGATGGAAAACGACTGAAAGGAATTGACAGTACGTTCCTGATTAGACCTCTTCACCTGAACCCATTTTTCATTCTCTTTCTGTTGGCATCGCCTTTTATTGTAATAGGATAGGTTTGTGCAAACTACTTTGTAGAGCCAGTGAGCAACTAAGGCAAGCTGTGCAGCTACTGTGAAGTGTACAAAATTATACTCTACTAATGAAATCAAACTATGTCTCCTTATGGGATTAGCTGGATGATAATTAAGCCCTCCCTGCTTCTAAATGACACAAATCTGCCAGCAGCTCCAGCTTGCCGTTATTAAAGCCATGGTGTTTGTAGCATGTAGAGTTGCAGAACTCAATCCTTTTGTGACACGCATTGGCTTCCTGTCTGTAACAGGGATCAGGGACCTGCATCACTTTGAAATGCACATTGTAGCTATGCTTGCAATAACTTTTCCAGAGACAGGATAAGACCTGGGAGAGATGCTTAGTAAAAGAGAGCACAAGACAAAGCCACACAGCGTGAATGTCACAAAGCACTCTGCAGCTGCATGAAATGTAGCTGTGCTTATAATGATGCTGTCTGGCAGGATGTGACTGCATGTTACTGTGGAGCATTTCAGAAGGCTTACATCAGTTCTGTGTTCTTAGATCATCTGCACTTGCTCATGCACTGTGCTCCATTAAAACATGCTCCGAAAGGGGAGCTAAAGCTTTTTCAAATACACCTTAGTTTATCTATAAATGCAGGGAATGGTAATTACCTGTGTGCCACTGCTCCACCTGAGCCACATACCTTTAAACTACTGTGACTGACAAGAGGTAAAAGTACCAGGGTCACATCCTCCAAAGATTCACCCAGGCCTGAAATCTGTCACTGCCACAAGCTGATGCATTAGCCAACGGCTTAATTTTGTTAAGTTCGTGAGCAACAGAAGCCAGTGCCATGAATCTTTTAATTGACTTTATTGGATGTAGATTAGACCCCTTAGGAGCTGAAAGGTTGATCCTTTCAGCTGCCATAAGTTGTAGTAATGCCTTAAGAAGAGATAAAATGTTATTAGCAGATGGAGTTTTTTAGGCATTCTTTGTTCTTCAAAATATTTTATTTTCTTGAAATGTCCACTATAAGACCTAGGAAGCTATTTTTTTTTCTCTCTATTGCATATGGTTGCACTTCAGATTAATTTCTCCTTTAAAGGTAAATGTTTCTGAAAAATAAATCATATTTTATAAAAGAAACTCTGATATCACTCATTTACATCACTTAGCAAAGGTATATGCAATTGGATTCACTGGGCCTTAGAGGAAAAAATCTGGTCAATGTCCATGATTTCCTTTTCATTATCAGGCTGAAACAATTTTCCAAGTTCCTGTAAATACAAAACTATCTCGCATTTCCTTATGCAATATCCATGTACTATTTTAAAAGGTTAAGAACAAAACGTCCTGAAACTACCAGTAATCTACACAGCGTACTGTCACCATCTACAGGTGTATTTCATATGATCACATGATGGGTCAGTAAGCATATTGGACAGTTACATCACAATCTCTTCCAACCTTAATGATTCTATGATTCTATGATTTACATAAACATTTTCATTTAATGTAACTTCTCTAAATTCCTCGAATATTTGTAATCTGGCTGAGGTTATGTGCAAACAATAAATTAACAAATCTACTTTGAATCGTTTGAATCTCTAAAATCTCAAGGACCAATTATCTTATTTTTTATTGTGATTTTTATTTTAAAATTTCATAACAAAGGAACAGTAAAGCAAGCTGTTGTTGCAAAACAGGTGAAAGCACAAAGTAAAAAATAATGTGACACTTCTTTTGGGATTGGTCTGATAATAATTGCACCCACACAAGTTCAGATTCAGGAATCCTTTCAGTCATTACAATTCACTATCCTTAATGATTTAGTGCATTCAGTCTTCAAGGTTCCAGAGCTCAATGCTTTGTGATTAACGTTGTTTCCTTGCACATGTAAAGGGGCTGAACACACAAATCATTTGTAGCAGGCTACAAGACTATTGACATATGCATTAATTGTTACCCATAACAGGACAGGCTCCAGCAGGGGTGATGCACAGTAGGCAGCACACTAGAGCACTGAATAGCATAAACCTCACTGAAAACAGTGCTAGAATTCAAACCAATTTAATGCAATACAATGCAGCTGTGCTATAGACTCTGGTTACTCCATGTTTTGGGAGACTTATCAGCAACAAACAAAATTAGAATGATCCTGCTTTCTATTTAACTTTAACTTACTGAATCTGTCAGTATTCATACTATGGCTTAATGACATATGTCCAAAATACATGTTAAGCTCTGACTTGGGAAGAACACCTAAGGAAAGCTGAAAACTGCATGTTACTTTTTTGCAATATGTGTAACTGCTATTAAAGTACTGTTTCAAACTGTGTGAATACTCACACTGTATTTCAGGGTCATTTCTTATAAGCTACAGAACCTGAAAAATGGGAATGCTTCACTGTGGAGAGAAAGACAGGAAGGAACAGAGAATTTTTCTCTTCTCTATCAGAAATATTCATGCCTACCCATGACAACTATGTGCATTATGAAGAAATCCATAGCACATGACCCAGTCCCAAATCTTTCAGTCAAATAAAATTCTGTATTATATTCCCATCATTGACCTTAACAGAAGGTACATCCATGGGTACACAATATGACATTGATGGTAGTGCTAGGGAATGCAGAATCTTAAAAAGATTTGTTAAGATGATTTGGTCATGCTTGTCAAATCTCAGGCATCTCCGACTTATTTCATTCTTTTTATATTTTTTACATTGTAAGCTAGGATGTTTTATATTGAATGCTAGGATGGAAGGCTAAACACTGGTATCCAAATTTAACGTTGTGCAAAATGACACAGCCCTGTGGAGGCTGGCGATGTCTACTGAACGATGAATATGTATGTGTGATTCGCGCGCTCTTTGCCTCACATTGCTGTCAGCTCTTCTCCAATGCCGGTCAAGTCTGACTGCAAAACCTGTCCCAAGATTTTGCAGAACTAATCTGTGCAGACACAAAATTATATTGACAATCAAGAACTAAGCAGAATTGTGATCCCTTGGAACACTGACATGAGGAACAGATCTTTGGTAATTCGTATGAAGAGAGGAACTTTTTGTTTCGCAGTTGATTTGTGTGGTTGTAGGAGAAATTGCATTCAATATCTTCCAAATTATTGGCTGTTGAAACAAAAATTCTTCCACACAACAATGTTTATAGATGCTATCAGAAATTAACAGTTTAATAACACAAGGTAAAAATAAAATGTTGAATCTCTTTAGTATAAGCTTTAGTGTATTAATTTAACAGACTTTTCACCAGCCAGTCTTTCAAACAGAAAAACACCCTGTCACCCTGTCTCATATAAGCAGTATAGGGGAAGATATGACTATATTCAGACAGAAATGTTTTTCACATACTCATCTTTAACATACATTAGCTTTCCCCATGAGCCTGTCTTTATTACAGCAAGATAGATCATAAACAGACACCCTTTCAGCCTTACTCAAAAATTATAAAAAATTGTTTTAATCAAAATCAGTCTTCCATAACTACAGGAGGAATATGACTGAGTGTGGTGGGTTAACCTTGGCTGTCTGCCAGTTGCCCACCCAGCCATTCTCTCACTCTCCATCCTCAGAAGGACAGGAGGAAAAAAAAATAATGAAAAAGCTCATGGTTTGAGATAAGGACAAGGAGATCATTCACAAATTACTGTCACAGGCAAAACAGAGTTAACTTGGAGAAATAACCTTTTTTTTTCTCAATTAAAATAGGATAATGAGAAACAAAGGCAAAATACGTACTCCTGATCCACTCTTCTGCCCAAACTCAAGTTCATTCCTAACACTTCTACCTCCTCCCTCCTCAAGTGGTGCAGATGGATGGGGAACGGGGGTTGTAGTCAGTTCTAACACTTTGTCTCTGCCACTCCTTCCTCCTCACACTCTTCCCCTGCTCCAGTGTGGGGTCCCCACTCACAGGATACAGGCCTTCATGAACTTCCGCAATGTGAGTCCTTCCCATGGGTTGCAGTTCTTCATAAACAGTTCCAGTGTGGGTCCCTTCCACAGTGTACAGTTCTCCAGGAACAATGTGGGTCCTCCACAGGGCCACAGCTCCTGCTAGAAATCCTACTTATGTGTGGGGTCCTCCACGGGCTGCAGGGGACAACCTGCTTCTTTATGGTCTTCTCCGTGGGTTGCAGGGGAGTCTCTGGTCTGACATCTGGACCATCTCCTCCCCTCTTTCTTCACCAACCTTGGTGTCTGCAGGGCTGTTT
This sequence comes from Psophia crepitans, assembly GCA_013399095.1. Taxonomy (NCBI): domain Eukaryota; kingdom Metazoa; phylum Chordata; class Aves; order Gruiformes; family Psophiidae; genus Psophia; species Psophia crepitans. Next base: position 49,100 of record VWZZ01007010.1, on the reverse strand, counting down.
CTCTCACTTTTTTCTCCTCTCTCTCACAGCTGCTGTATGCCATTTTTTTACCCTTTCTCAAATATTTTATCACAGAGGGGCCATCAGGTTGGCTGATGGGCTCTTCTGTGTCCCATTGTGGGTCCATTTTGGAGCTGACTGGAACCAGCTGTGTCCAGCACAGGGCAGCCCCTGGCCTTCTCTCACAGAGGCCACTCTTGCAACACACCCCACTAGCAAAACCTTGCTATGTCAACCCAATACAATGAGTTTAACAGTTAAAGACAATATGAGGCATTTGACTGAAGCCTGTATGACCTTTTACAAGCTTTCTCATACTGTGAGTTCAGAGTTTGATGTAAAGCATCAGCAAAATTGGCAGTAGCAACAGCAGCAGCTAGTTTTTCTGTGAAGATTTTCTAAGATGCTATTAGTAAAATCAAAATTATTATTCTGAAAGTATTTACTTTATTTTCTTTTGAAAGAAAGAAAAACATAAAGAAGGACATGACAAAATGATGGAAATTGCTTTTATTGTATTAGCTAGGAGCATGCATCACATCTTGTAGGCTTTTACTTCCTTTGCAGGAACACAAAAAAATATGGAAAACTCATTGTCAAAAAAGCCACAACCAGAAATGTAAATAAAAATATCTGAGCTACAAATAAAGAACTATAGTCTGTCTTACGTACCACACAATAGATATAAAAGAATCATCCACTTAATATAAATGCTCTTTTAATAATAGTTTTCAGCATCTTTGGGAACACCTTGGAGCAGTTGTTTAAAGATAAAAGGTTGTAAAAATGAAGGATGTTTTGTCAGATTTCACAGGAATACAAATACACGGTTGGACTAGATGATCCTTGAGGTCTCTTCCAACCTTAATGATTCTATGATTCTACACAACCAATATTCATCTGAATAGAAAAGGAATACTAAAAACTGTTGCTTACATGTCTGCTTTCCTTCAGTAATTCATATTCCTGACATTGCCCCTAGCAAACAGTAACTTTCCAGAGGTAACTTCGATACATTCTATATGGATGTAATGCTCCATCCCTTACTACATAAAAATGTTCATATGAAGTAAGATCATATTGTTTTAAAACAACTTACATATGAAGAATGACTTAATGAATTCACAGCAGAGAGGCTATTGTTCAGTTTCCCAGTCACCTAGAGCAGCCATATTTTAATAAAAAATTTAACAGTCATTTACTTTAGATTAAGAAAAAGCAAGAACATGTATCTACTCTGAAACTACTAGTTTTTGAGGTGATTTGAGAGAAAAAAGGCCACTGCTTGCTGAGGCATCCAATTCTCTGTTTATTTTTGAATCAGTGAGAATAAAGCTTGACTTCCATGCTGCAATTTTAGTCACAAAAATGACAATACTCTATGAAATTTTACAAATACTCTGATATTTTCCTTCTATAAAATATGCCAGACACAGAATCCTGCCTTCTTTTTCTTGCAGAATAAAAATTCAGGTTAGAGCATCTGAAAGTGCTGTTGAACAAATATTTGAGTAACATTGGACAGTATGAAACCATATCTATGGATAATTTTCTGGGATATGCAGGCCACTTCTGTAAACTTACTGAAACCTCCCTGGATTCTACCTGTGCAGATCTCATTAGCCAGGTGTCTGTCTTCAACAGATGGTAGGAGATAATTTCACATACAGCCTCCAATGCTGTCCTTCTCATGCAAGCATCAAATGGAGCAGAGAATCACGTGCAAAGGATGAGAGAAAAAAGTTACTGTCAAAGCCATCATTGTCAAACCGAACAAAATCACAACAAAGAGTATGAAGCAAACAATCTGTGCGGCAGATATTGCATAGTGCTACACCCAACAGAAAATTGGAAGCAAAGACACAATAATTAGATCATTATGACATAAGTCTCACGGTTTATACTGTTTTCTCTTTTTGCTTTATAATTATTCCTTGACAAAGAAATGGGAGAGAGGGTAAGAAAGTGAGAAAGAAAAAATATATTTCTACTGTAGTTTTTGCACCTCTTAATTTCTTTTCCTTCACTTTTGGCTGTTTGAGATAGGTACCAGCTGATGATATGGCCCAGTTTCAGTAAGTTACTTAAGGAGATCTAAAGCATTTTACACCAGATGTGAATCTGCCCTTTCGCATAGTATCTCGTGTGAAACATTCAGGCCTGACTTATTTATTTCTTTCTCCATTTTAACAGTTGTATGGGCATTGAGTAATTGAAGCAATATTTAGCTGCTTATGACCACGTATTGTATTCTTTCTCCTACTCCTCAACTGATAGAAGAGAAATGTTTTTTCAAATGCTCCATAAAAGTAAGATATTCCAAAGGTACTAGATACAAGAGAAACCACAGGGAAAAAAATCCATTCTTAAAACATTTTCATTGATGAAATTAACAATGAATGAGCATTGCTACATTTGTCACAACACATTTTAATGCTTGTTGGTTTTCAGAGGGATGAGAAAGTTTGTGTGTTTGATATGAGTTTAAACATGATGCCTTTGTCAATGACCTGCATAGCTAATAAGCTCATTGGCAAATAGTGTCTGGGAAAAGGTCATGTGATACATAACAAGGTCAAGCATTTTTTTTAAAGCAGACATTATTTAAAGGATTGTAATATTTACTCAGCCCTTCTCCCTACCAGTAGAATCTGTTTCAATGGTAGAAGCTTCAGTTCAGGGAGCTAGACAGTATGAAAGCAAGCAACACAAACAATCCTGTCTTTTCAATCTGTGCAAGATATAATTCTTACATGTTATTGTATAAAATGGTGGAAGATTCTACTATGAAAGCTAAGTGATTTATTACATTGATATGGAGCACAGGTGAACATATTTCTTCCTTTTTCACTGATACCATTAAGAAGTATTGCTTCATTTATCTTATATACTTTACCTTCAACACTGGTTAGGAGGCTGCAATACAAACTTTTAAAAGAAACTTTTGATACTCAAATAATGAGATTCCTTTGTACAAAAAACAGTTCAGGAGACTTTGGAATGTCCTTCTTTTCACTCCTTCTGTAGGGAGAATATTAAAAATAAATTAGTGAGCAATCTTGAAAGAACATTAACATTAAGCCTCATCTTACCACCTGTCCTCCTTTTACATATGTAAACAAACTTAAAACCTTTTTATATGCAAACAGACTTAAAATGTTTTTGGTTGGCAAGTGTGTCATAGCAGATGAATATACTTCATATTTCAATGTTTATGCCATTGAATGATGGATTATATTAGTTCTTAACTCATACGGTGAATAAATCAACCGGAAGATTAGTAATACAATTAAGTCATGGGGAAAAAATAATATCAAGAACATCAAAATTTGATAAAAATATCTCTTACAAACATGTTTTTTAAAAGTGAGAAAGCAAATTATTCTCCCCATGCTTCTCCCAAGATGTCAAGAGGTGCAGCCAAGCTCCTCAGGGCAAAACTTCAAAACTCAGCACGGATTGGCTTATGTAAGACAAGCGGGAAGACATTCTCTGCGCAAATTGCTATGAACGACTTTCAATGAAATTGCAATGGTAGTATACGTTGGAGAACGAAGAATGAACATTGATGAAACTGAGCAAGGTGCAGAGGTGATGAAACCGGAACTGGTTGTACATGCTACTGGAGCATGTAGCAACTTCCTCAAGACTGACATCTTCAATCTGCAGACTGTGAGCATGGACCATGCCAGATACATCAGCTAAGAGTTCTGATGCAGCATGCAACAACCCAATACCACACATCATCTCTCCTGCCCTAAGACTGTTATGGCAGATGGAGCTCAAAAGTTGTAACCTAAATGAACTCAACAGACATACTAGAGGGATGGCCCATAGACCAAGGGAATGGAATTTGTGTATATATATCAAAGGACAGGAAAAGTGATGGTGATTAATTGTGATATGTTGGAAAGTGTAGGATTTGGACATGATGTAGATGGTATGGAATAAGGGATGGATACTGTCCTGTATTTGGCTGAGATAGAGTTTATTTTCTTTCTAGTAGCTGATATAATGCTGTGTTTTGGATTTACTATGAGAATAATTTGGATAACACATTGATGGTTGTAGCTGTTGCTAGGTAGTTGCACTAAGTCAAGGACTTTTCAGCTTCCCACACCTTAACAGGTGCACAAGAAGCTGGGAGAGCACAGCCAGGACAGCTGACCCAGACTAGCCAAAGGGATATTCCATACCATAGAACGTCATGCTCTGGATATAACTGGGGAAGTTATTCAAGAGGCAGAATTCCTGCTCAGAAACAGACTGGATACTGGGTTGCTTTAGGGTTTTTTTTGTGGGTTTTTTTTGTTGTTGTTTGTTTGTTTACTTCTCCATTTGGTGAGCAACTAACTGCATTTATGCATTCCTTGATAGTTATTGTTGTTGGGGGGGACAGGGGGACGAGCTTGTGTGTGTGTCAGACTTATCTAGTCTTGGCAATATTTATTCTTATCTAGTCTTATCTGCTCTTAGTTATACAGAAACAAGCAACTAATGGTGTATCCCAAAGACCAGTGGTGGATCCAGTCCTGTTTAACATCTTCATTGATGGTGTGGATGATGGGACAGAATGTTACCTCAGCAAATTTGCTGTTGGTACAAAACTGGGAGGAGTGGCTGATACACCAGAGGATCATGCTGCCATCCAGAGAGACCTTGACTGGATAAATGATCTAACAGAACCTTCATGCAGCTCAGCAATGGGAAGTACAAAGTCCTGCGCCTGGAGAGGAACAACCCAATGCACCAGTACATGCTGGCGGTCACCCAGCTGGAAAGTAGCTAGGCAGAAAAGGACCTAGGGCTCCTGGTGGACTCGAAGTTGATTATGAGCCAACAACATGCCCTGGCTGCAAAGAACGTTAGTGGTGTCCTACCTTAGGAGGAATGCAGCCAGCAGGTCAAGGGAGGTGATCTTTCCCCTCAGCACTGGTGAGAGCACACATGGAGTACTGTGTCCAGTTCTGGGCTCGTCAGTACAAGAGAGACATGGGTATACTGGATAGAGTCCACAAAAGAGACACAAAGATTATTAAGGCACTGGACCCTCCCTTCTGTGAGGTAAGGCTGAGAGAGCTGGAACTGCTCAGCCTCGAGAAGGCTTGTGGGAGATCTCATCAGTATATGTAAATACCTGAAGGGAGAGTGCAAAGATGAAGCCAGGCTCTTTTCAGTGGTGTCCATTGACAGGACTAGGGACAAGGGTACAAAGTGAAAAACAGAAGGCTCCATCTAAGCATTTAGAAACACTTCTTTTACTTTGAGGATGACTGAACAGTGGCATCAGTTGCCAAGAGATGTTGTGGAATCTCCATCCTTGGAGATATTCACAGAATCACAGATTGGTAGGGGTTGGAAGGGACCTCTAGAGATCATCGAGGCCAATCCCCCTGTCAAAGCAGGTGCCTTACACTAGGCTGCACAGGTAGGCATCCAGATGGGTCTTGAATATCTCCAAAGAAGGAAACTCCACAACCTCTCTGGGCAGCCTGTTCCAGTGCTCTGTCACCCTCATCATGAAGTTCTTTCTTATGTTTGAGTTGAACTTCCTGTGTTCTAGTTTTCAGCCATTGCCCCTTGTTCTCTCACTACCCACCTCCAAAAAGAGTTTGGTCTCGTCCAATTCCTCCTGCAGTTTAGATATTTATAAACACTGATCAGGTCCCCTCTCAGCCTTCTCTTCTCCAGGCTGAAGAGACCCAAGTCTCTCAGCCTCTCCTCTTAGGGAAGATGCTCCAGGCCTTTTATCATCTTTGTTGCCCTCCGCTGGACTCTCTCCAGGAGATCCCTGTCTTTCTTGAGCTGGGGAGCCCAGAACAGGACACCGTACTCCAGAGGGCGTCTCACCAGGGCAGAGTAGAGGAGGAGGATCACCTCCCTTGACTTGCTGGCCATGCTTTTTTTAATGCATCCCAGGATGCCATTGGCCTTCTTGGCCACAAAGGCACACTGCTGGCTCATGGTCAACCTCTTATCCATCAGGACCCCTAGGTCTTTCTCTGCAGAGCTCCTCTCCAGCAGGACATCCCCTAACCTGTACTGGTGCATGCGGTTATTTCTCTCCAGGTGCAGGACTCTACACTTGCTTTTGTTGAACCTCATCAGGTTCCTTTCTGCCCAACTCTCCAGCCTGCCCAGGTCATGCTGAATGGCAGCACAGCCTTTAGGTGTGTCGGCCACTCCACCCAGCTTTGTACCATCAGCAAACTTGCTGAGGGTGGACTCTATCTCATCATCTAGGTCATTGATGAAGATATTGAACAAGACCAGACCCAGCAGCGACCCCTGGGGAGCACCGCTAGTTACAGGCTTCCAGCTAGACTCTGCACCACTGATCACCACTCTCTGAGCTCTGCCAGTTAGCCAGTTCTCAACCTACCTCACCGCCCACTTGTCTATCCCATACTTTCTAAGTTTCATTACGAGGATATTGTGAGAGACAGTGTCAAATGCCTTGCTGAAGTCAAGGTAGACACATCAACCGCTCTCCCCCTATCTACCCAGCTGATGATGACATCATGGAAGGCTACCAGGTTGGTCGAGCACAATTTCCCCTTGGTGAATCCATGCTGACTACTCCTGATAACCTTCTTCTCTTCCAATTGTGTGGAGATGGCATCCAGAACAAGCTGTTCCATCACCTTTCCAGGGATGGAGGTGAGGCTGACTGACCTGTAGCTTCCTGGGTTGTCCTTCTTGTCCTTTTTGAAGATCGGAGTGACACTGGCGATCATCCAGTCTTCAAGTACCTCTCCCATTCTCCAAGAGGCTTCAAAGATGATAGAGAGCTGTTCAGCAATAACCTCCACCAGTTTCCTCAGGACACATGGGTGCATCCCATTGGGGCCCATGAATTTGTGCGCATCAAATTTGGCCAGGTGCTCTCTGACCATATCCTGTTTGACCGGATATTCAAAGGCAATCTTGGTAACTAGCTCTAGGTTCCCTGCTTGAGCAGGAAGGCTGGACCAGACTACCATCAGTGGCCCCTTCCAACCTCAACCATACTGTGATTCTGCAACTCTGTGATTTTTGGCCACTCTCACTTTATTTCTGAGCTTACACACTTTTCAAGACACAGTTCTTAGTAGTTCTTTAACATACCTTGTGGGTTTAATATTTTAATATTCTGTCCAAGAAATTTGAGATATCCTTTTTGTAGTATGCTTATTAGTTGGGATAGTCATAGCTCTCCTCTGTCATTTTTTAATTGAGCTCCAGATGCCACCTCCAAAGAACACTTGCATTCTGACTTATAATAATGTGACATCTCTACCTAGATTCAGATCCGAGGATCCTCTTGTTCTAATTTGTCTGGTCAGCCTAATTTCCCTTCTCTTTTTAAGCTCGCCCTTCTAAAATATCAAAGCAACTCAAATACATGGAGATTTCTCCTTTGTTTTTTTTTTTTTTTTTTGTATAATCAGTTTTCGTGCATGCAGTGGTTTAATCTTGGCTAAATACCAGGTGTCCACCAAGCTGCTCTATCACTCCCCTCCTCAGCAGGGCAGAGAGGGGAGAGAAAAAAAATAAGATGGAAAAACAAAGCCAAAGTCGTGGGCCAAGATAAAGGCAGTTTTAATATAGGAAAAGGAAGACCGCGTGCAGAAGCAAAGCAAGGAAAAAAACTCAAAAGATTATTCTCTATTTCCCATCAGGAGGCGATGTCCGGCCACTTCCTGGGAAGCAGGGCTTCAAAAAGCATAGTGGTTGCCCCAGAAGACAAAATGTTGAAAAAAAACCAAATGCCTCCCATTCTTCCCCCTATCTGTCAGCTTCCTTAGTCTTGTTGGACTTGATGATCTCGGATGTCCTTTCCAACCTTAGTGATTCTATGATTCCTGTTGCTGAACAGAAGTCATATGGTATGGAATATCCCTTTGGTCAATCTGGGTCAGCTGTTCTGGCTGTGTCCCCCCCCAGGATCTTGCCTACCCCCAGCCTACTGCTGAGGGGGTGGAAGAAGGGGTGAGACACAGCCTTGATGTGTGCCGGCACTGCTTGGCAGTAGCCAAAACCCTGGTGTGTTATCAACACCTTGCTGCTACCAATGCACAGCACTGTAAGGGCTGCTACGGGGAAATTAGCTCCAGCTCAGCCAGACCCAGTACAGTGTATCATCCTTGCTGATCACTAGAAAGTCTAAAATACAGTCACTGTCTTTGGTTCATTAACTGTGTCCTGGAGTGAAGCACTACCTCTTATCTAGTACGATTGTTCTAAATAATGTGCCTAGCTCCTCAAGTGTGGCTCAAATACTCCTTTATTTTGACTGATGCCTTCGGTACAGGCATCTAGTTCTCCGAGAGCCAGATCTTAAGTCTCCCAGATCATGAAAATGTCCAAGAGTGCATCTAGATTCCTAGATCTGCCTGTTGCCTGACCAAGTGTGTACATTATGTTACAGTAAGATACTCCTTTCTGCAGAAGGAAAGTAGCAGAAGACAAAGTTGTGTCACAGTGTAGCAAGGTGACACAATGGGCTGTGTCTAGGAATCTCTGAACACTTCTACAGCAGAGACACTGAATTTATTGTTTTGCTTGAATTGTGGAGGGAGTACCTAAGAAACACTAGATACTTCCACCCACATAGGACCTGAGTTAGTTGACCTTTTTTTTTTTTTAAAAATATAAGCAACTCCTTAAATATATCTGACTGACATTTTGTTTCCTTCAACTAGCTAATGGTTAATATGCTTGACAAAGATGTCTGGCGTTACCTTGACTTATCATAGAATCATAGAATGGTTTGGGTTAGAAGGGACCTCAAATATCATCCAGTTCCAACCCCCCTGCCATGGGCAGGGACACCCTACACTAGACCAGGTTGCCCAAAGTCCCATCCAGCCTGGCCTTAAACACTTCCAGGAATGAGGCCTCCACAACCTCTCTGGCAACCTGTTCCACTGCCTCACCACCCTCACAATGAAGAATTTCTTCCTAACTTTTAATCTAAATCTACCCTCTTTTAGTTTGAATCCATTAGCACTTTTCCTAGCTCTACACTTTCTGATAAACAGTCCCTCTACAGATTTCTTGTAGGCCCTGTTTAAGAACTGGAAGGCTGCAGTTAGTTCTCCCCAGAGCCTTTTCTTCTCTAGGCTGAAGAAGCCCAACTCCCTCAGCCTGTCTTCTTAGGAGAAGTGCTCCAGCCATCTCATCATTTTCATGGCCCTCTGCTGGACTTGCTCCAGCAACTCCATGTCTTTCTTGTACTGGGGACCCAGAGTTGGATGCAGTACTCCAGGTGGGGTCACACAACAGTGGAGTAGAGGGGCAGAATCACCTCCCTCGACCTGCTGGCCACACTGTTTTTGATGCAGCCCAGGACACAGTTGGCTTTCTGGGCTGCCAGCGCACACTGCCAGCTCATGTTGAGCTTTTCCTTCACCAACACTCCCAAGTCCTTTTCCTCAGGGCTGCTCTCAATCCATTCTCTGCCCAGCCTGCAGTGGTGCTTGGGATTGCACCAACCCATGTGCAGGACCTTGCACTTGGCCTTGTTGAACTTCATGTGGTTTGCACGGGCCGACCTCTCAAGCCTGTCAAGGTCCCTCTGGATGACGTCCTTTCCCTTCAGCATGTTGACCACATCAGAGATCTTGGTGTCGTCGGCAAACTTGCTGAGGGTGCACTCAATCCCATTGTCCATGTTGCTGACAAAGATGTCAAATAGTGCCAGTCCCAATACCGATCCCTGAGGAATGCCACTCGTCACTGATCTGCACTTGGACATTGAGCCACTGACCACAACTCTTTGAGTG
>VWZZ01007010.1:0-39108 GCA_013399095.1 Psophia crepitans | reverse complement strand
CGTCGGTCGGTAAAGTACTGCGTTTGTTATCGCGGTTGTTTACATCCCGGGATAATTATTGCAGCCCTATTGTCATTTCCCCTCTCCCTTTGTCGGCCCATTAAACGGTCGTTATCTCAACTCGAAGCCATTTGCCCTTTTGTTGCCTCATTCTGCCCCGCGTTTTGCTGCCGGGGCGGTGAGCGAGCGGCTGCGGGGGGCTCGGCTGGGGCTGGGGCCGAACCACAACAGTCCTTTTTGGCGCCAACGTGGGGCACGAGGAGTTGAGATAACGACAGGTCCGACCCGGGTGTGTTTAACAAAGCTGCGACAAATGTTTATCACGATGTTTACGCAATCTCTGCTCACCGTGATGTTCTGCTTGGTCACCTGGCTGTGGTATGTGAACCCCTGTTTACTCTATGCAATCCCCGCGGTGCTGTTTATCACCTCTAGGAGGGGGGTTTGTGTTCTCATCCTGTTCTATTGTCCAGTCTCAGCCTATGATAAGATGGCATCGGGGGTCATGAGTTTATGAAGTTGGACTCTCCTCTATGAAAACTAGCTATATTTTATATGATATCACCAACAAAAATAAAAAAAAAGTACGAACTCTTGGAACAGAGCAGCATCCTATTCCACATACTGCAGCCTAGTAGGACCTCCATGGTCAAGCTACAGTAGAAGTGGAGAATATTTCTACATAGCATACACCATAGCACTGTGGATTCAATTTCCTGTTAGGATGTTAAAGCTATTTTTCAATATCACTTCAAATTAAGGGAGGACCCAAACTAGTCTTCACACTCCTTGAGTGTCTGTCATACTTTGTCAGGGACCTGTGACTCTTCTAGTAGCAATAAATGTGGGAGTTTCATCAAAAGGTAGGGATCAGCTCAATGACAAATTGGAATAACAAAGACCATAACTAGTAGTTCAGATTCAGAGACAAGGCAAAATATTTTTCCTGGAGGATGGAGAGATGGGAATTGACAGGAATCCCAGGCTTGTTCCACTGCCCAAGAACAAGAGACCAGGGCAAGGTGGGGAGGGGGGAAGCTATAGCAGGAACGCCTTATTGCTAGCCAGGCTAGGAGTAAGGGGAGGAGTTCACTGCAATGTTAAACCTGGTGGTCTGGCCCAAAGGGACCAGGGTGGAGATTGTAATGGATATACCTTTAAATTGTTGTAACCTACAACCTGAGTTGCATGTCATAGGAATTACTGCAGCAGGAATCACCTGAACCAGTGGAGAACAAGCCTTACAAGAAGCAGTGCAAGTGCAGCAAGGGACCCAATCTGAAATGGTTTTGGTGTCTAGTAACTCAAGGCAACACACCATCTCTCCTGTCCTGAGTAACCACCATAACAGAAGGAGCCCAAAGTCATGGGCTAAATGAACTCAATGGTCACTTTGTGGACATTTTATGCACATTTTACAAGGGTGGTCCACTGATTAAGGGAATGATATCTACATATTATATCAAAGGAGGAAAAGGGGTGGTGTTGGTTAATGTTGGATAGTGTGGAGCCTGAGCTTGACATAAATGGTATGGAATAAGGGGTGGAGAATGTGCTGTTTTGGGCTGGATCAGATTAAATTTCTTCATAGTAGCTAGTATGAGGCTATGTTTTAGATTTATGCTGAAAAGAGTGTAGATAATATAGAGATGGTTTTGTTATTTTTGAGCTGTGCTTACGCAGAGTCAAGGCCTTTTCTGCCAGGACACATTGCTCCACCAGTGAGTAGGCTGGGGGTGCACAAGAAGCTGGGAGGGAATACAACCAGGACAGCTGACCCCAACTGACCAAAGGGATATTCCATACCATACAACATCATGCTCAGCATATAAAGTTGGGAGGAGAAGAAGGAAGAGTGGAGCATTTGGAGTTTGTCTTCCCAAGTCACCATTATGCATGATGGAACTCTGTTTTCCTGGAGATGGCTGAACACCTGCCTGCCAATGGGAAGTAGTGAATGAATTCCTTGTTTCACAGTGTTTGCTCACACAGTTTTTGCTTTACCTATTAAACTGTCTTTACTTCAGCCCACAGGTTTTCTCACTTTTACCCTTCTGATTCTCTCCTCCATACCACTGCAGGGAGAATGAGCCAGCAGTTGCATGGTGCTGAGCTGCTAGCTTGGGCAAAACTATGACAGATGGCTAGGGAGGGTTGTGGAATTAGGGACAGAGCAGTTCTGAAATCCATCACAGATTTTAATTGCAAGTTTCTAGGATTTTCTCCTCCTAGGATTCTATCAGGTGATTCTTCAGTTATAAATAACTTTCTTTACTGATAAAGTATCTAGATTGATGTACTACCCACAGCTTCTACATGCAATTCACTTCAATATCTGCATTGTACTCTGCAATTAGCCTATGTTACTACCACAGGTGTCATCTCCATCTCCCCTTATAGAAAAGCAAGCAAAACTCCACCAAAATCAGCACTTCAGCTTCAAACCGCTCTCTGCTCATGTTTGCTTCCTTTGCTGATGGCTCTTCCTTGCTTGCTAGGCTTTGGGGATCACTGATCATGTGGCTTCCCCCTCATGATTAGGCTCAGATTTTATCCAGGAAGAGGAGCAGACCCCAAGGCACTCGTAACACATTCTCAGGAACAAGTAAGCTCAATACACAGAAAAACGTCTACAGACGTCTTAGGTGTTGACACATAGATATCAGGGAGTGGGAGAAAAATAAGAGCTTATGGCTAAACGGGCTACAGTCTCTTCATTTTACAGTCCAGTGTGCCTATATGTGCTCCTGGCTACACAGCCGATTTAGACAAAATGCCATTGGTCAAGGCCACTCTCAGTGGGTTTCAGTCTTGCCTTGTGTGATGGTTTAACATTGGCTGAATGCCAGGTGTCCATCAAGCCACTCTATCACTCTCCTCTTCAGCAGGAGAGGGAGGGTAGAAAAATAAGATGGAAAAAAAAAACCCAAACTCATGGGTTAAGATAAAGGCAGTTTAATGGCGCAAAAGCAAAAGGCTGCGCATGAAAGCAAAGCAAAAGTGAAAGATTATTCTCTACTTTCCATCAGCAGGCAATGTCCAGCCCCTTCCTGGGAAGCAGGGCTTCAGTACATGTAGCAGTTGCTCCAAAAGACAAACGTCATAAAAATACCAGATGCTCCCCATTCCTCCCCCATCTCTCAGATATCTGAGCAGACATCATATGGTATGGAATATCCCTTTGGTTATTTTGGGTCAGCTGTCCTGGCAGTGTCCCCTCCCAAGATCTTGCCCATCCCCAGCCTACTGCTGAGTGGTGGAAGAAATGTTGGAGAGACAGCCTTGATGTGTGCCAGCACTGCTCAGCCCAGACATTGGTGTGTTATCAATACCTTGCTAGCTACCAATGCACAGCACTGTGAGGGCTGCTGTAGAGAAAAACTCACTCCATCTCAGCCAGACCCAATACACCTTGCTGCAAACCAAGCAAGGCCACTGGACAGGAGAAACATAGTTTTGTTGATCCCTCAGCCTGAGATACAGACATGAAGAAGTCATGGAGTTCTTTCCATTAGTATTAAATAGAATAAGGATCTCAGCTGAGCAGGGGAAGGGTTACAGAGTCTGACCATTTGTGTTCCCTGTACTTTGCAAAAAACAGAGGAAAAGGAAATATCATAGAATTAGTTTAGCACAGAAAAAAATACTTGTCTTTCAAATTCTAGTTAAACAAGTGTTTCCCTTAACTGAGGAATGAGTTCTGTTCTATACTGACTTCGAAATGTCACCCATCAAGAAGCTTTTATTTTATTAATGAAGAACAGCTTGGTTACTAGATTGATCTTTCATATATAATATATTTTAAAAATAGACATTGTCACACATTGGCAATGAATTCAGGTGTTTGAAGTGGAAGAAATATTAATTTCCCAAATCCCAATGACAAAATTTAAAACTAAATGTAGGCCAAAGAATATCCACTGGAAAATCAATTAAAAGAAAACTGACATTTCTTTATTACAGACATAACTAAGGAGAACAGTTATATAAAATACAGTAGAAATGTCCCCAGTATCATGAATTTAATGCAGATCTGAGACTATACAGATGAAAAATCTCTACACTGCCATTTTTGAGGAACTGTACCTGTGCTGCAACTGACTGCAGGGTTGTGTATTTGTCTGTGTAAAACAGAACTAGGAAAAGAGTATTAAAAAATGTATCACCTATCAGAAAGCCAACCGCATCCTGGGCTGCATCAAAAAACAGTGTGGCCAGCAGGTTGAGGGAGGTGATTCTGTCCCTCTACTCCGGTATTCTAGGACCCCACCCGGAGTACAGCATCCAGCTCTGGGTCCTCAGTATAAGAAAGACATGGAGCTGTTCGAGCAAGTCCAGAGGAGAGCCACAAAGAAGATGAGACGGCTGGAGCACCTCTCCTATGAGGAGAGGCTGAGGGAGTTGGGCTTCTTCAGTCTGGAGTAGAGAAAGCTCTGCGAAGACCTTGTTGCAGCCTTTCAGTACTTAAAGGGGGCTTATAAGAATGCTGGAGAGGGATTTTTTTTTTTACAAAGGTGTGTAGTGATATGACAAGAGGTAATGGCCTTAAGATGAAGAAGGGAAGACTTAGACTGAATATTAGGAAGAAATTCTTTACTGTGAGGGTGGTGAGAAACTGGGAGAGGTTGCCCAGAGAGGTGGTAGATGCCTGATCCCTGGGGCATCTGAGAAACTTGATCTCACTGAAGATGTCCCTGCTTATTTCAGGGTGGTTGGATTAAATGACCTTTAAAGGTCCCTTCCAACCCCAGCAATTCTATGGCTCTGTCTTCCACATGCTTCAGGAACTTCCTGGACCTGTTTGTGCCTACTGTATGATGTTCCTAGCTGATGCCCAGGAAGTTAAAATCAGCCATAAGGGCAAAGGCAGCTAATCTAGAGATATCCCTTGATTCCTTGCAGAATAGTTCATTGGTGGTGTTGTCCTGGTTGAGTGGTCAATAGTAGATTCTTACAATGACTTCTGCTTTATTTGCTTTCCCCTTACTCTTTACTCAAAGACTATCAACTATGTCATCACTACCTGTAAGCACCATACAATCTGAACTCTCCTCATCCGCTCCCAGACAGTATGACCGGGATTACTTGTACGTGACACAAATGGAAGGGGACACTAGCAATCAAGTTCTCAGTGTCTGCTGGGTTTCTCTTGATCAACAATGGCTAACAGGTTTTTACAGGTCTTTTCTACCCTGCACATGCAAAAATATTTTAAAAATTCATATTTAACATTGATTTTGAAAATATTCTAAGTGTATGTTCATATTCAAGGTGGAGTCAGAATCTACATCATCTTCTAGGCCATACTCATGTAAGGACAGACCATAAGACTGGAATACTACCCTACAAAACCTCTAATGCAAAAATCAAAACCTGCTGCATTTGATTAATCCACACAAAAGACAGTAATTTCAGTTAATATTATGCATCATTCTACCACTCACCTTCCTCTTAATGTCTTCAGAAAATGCAACACTATTGTTGCAACAGAACTATTTCTGCTAAGCACCTTAACTTTACCACATTTCTGACACAAGAACACAAGAATGAGAGATTTTATCAGTTCTGTGGAGTACCATTAGGTAAAATAGCCACATATGTGTTACCATGGCCAAATCAGAGTCTCTGTCAGAGATTTTCACAGGGAGTATGTGGGATGGGTATCAAGGCTGATCTTCTCCAAACTTTACACACTGGCATTTCTAGGTTGTTTCATTTTCTGTCCTAAAATCTGAGGACATGTTATTACTTTCACATTCTTCCTACACTGAGGCAAATTCATCAGTTTGCCTTTGATATGATTGCTTTCTGGGACAGAGAGCAGATTGCTCAAAGTTAATCACATAACTGAGAGCAATACTGAATTAGAGCTCCAGGCTTATTTTACTTTTGCATCAGAAAATGCATGGATTTAAATTTATTTCCCACCCAGAAAACTTCTGTGTCCATTACATGGGAATTAAAATAGTTTGTAAAACAGTAAAGCTGCCACTGCCTGTTACAACTATTTGTTTCCAACTTCTGCAGTACATGAACATGAGTAGCAGCTAATTTTTTTTCTGCCAGAGGTGAACAGAAAACATAAAAATATGTATTTCCACTTTTCCTTATGAAAAACAGCCTGAATGTTTATAGAGTTAAATCCCTCACTGTGGAAATTTAAGATCTTGGCTCACTGTAAATGTGGAAAAGCTCCAGAAGTTAACATGCTCTTTGGAGGTGAACCCTTCAAGCTGAGCTCCTTGGTATTGATTGTGACATTACCTTGTCAGCATGAACATCCAATATTCAACTTAGGCAATATTTCTCATTAAGTTGCATAGGCTATAGACAGCATAAACTTAAACTAATATGCAGCGTCGGAGGACAGACAAGGTGCAGCAACTAGTTTTAATAAACTAAAAACCATCCAAAAATCTCTTCTAATTTTACCTCTTACTGTTTACGGTTTATTTCATCCAGCACCCCTGTTTTTATCATTACTCAAGCTTCTGCTTTTGTAATACTTTTATTTTTTTTTCCCCCAAGTAAGCTGCTTCATAAAGGGCTTGATGCTGCTTCACTGATTTCAGCAGCAATATTCTCATTGACAGCAATGGTCCAGTATCAACCTTACCTCTATCAAAGAAAAAAAGTTATTGCCACTGGTCTAAACTCTTAAGACTTGAATAGTCTTCTCTAGCTGTATATTTCACATACTAATTCTTCACTAACCTTGCAGATTTTAAAGCATGGAGAAATTAGCATAATCAGCTAATCTAGTGTCTTGCATAGTGTAGAGCATATCATTTCATTCTTGTGATACATTAATTATTTTCAACTACATTGCCTTTTTCCAAAAGTCATGTTCTCTTGAATGAACGACATCATATAAGATAGAACCTGTCGTGACTTTTGATAAGTTGTTCCAATGGCTCATTAAATCACTAAACAGTTACATTTCAATTTTCAGTATGTTTCATTTATGATAAAGTCACCTCTTAAACTTCTCTGGTATAAACCAAAAAGCATGTCTGTTAAGGCACACTATCAAGCCCTGAATACTTTCATATCTCTTCTGAAGCTGTTCCAATCTGTCATTTTTGCTCTAAAGAGCTTCACACAGTCAGTATGCAGGTAATGACCTCACTAATGTAATGTACTGTAGTAATATAATCTCCCTCTTTCTACTCAGTAGTCTCTTGCTTATTGAGACTCAATAGTCCTAAGCTATTGCCTGCTATGGGAAGTTCAGAATGCTTTCTGATTACTCACTGTTCAAAAATATTTGTGTTTTCCTACAATTTTTGGTTCATTTGCTGGTTTTACATTTAACTGTCTTACAGGGCAAGTGAGTTTGGTTGCTGAGTAGAACAGCAACCTATTGTCCGTACAATAGCCAATATTTGTGTTATCCATTGACTTTACCAATAATGACTGCATTTTCTTCTACAGACCTTCCAGTTACTTGAGTGATGTCACAGAAGTTTCTGAAACTATGTAAAGGTGGGTTTTTCAGTTTGATTATTGAATACAAAAAAAAATAGACTAACATGTATTCTTACAGAACAATCTCCAACTTCCTTTAATAAAACTCCAAGTAGAAAACAAAGAAACAAAAACAGAGATACTGTGGCAATAGTTAAGAGTCAAAAAGACCAAATGCAGGAAGCTGTGATTATACTGGCTTTTTTTTAGTATCTAGGATTCATAGTCTCTGTTCAAATGGAGTCTGTATATTTAAAAAAAAATAATTTACTGTCTTTTGAATTTTTGTATCAAACTTTGGTAACAAAGATACCACATTATATCTAGCAGAAAACAGGACCTGATCAATTTTACTTATTACTTTTGAGGTATTAAACAGAATCAAATTTCAGGAATCCTGTATGTTCTTTATACTAAACCATCTGCTTTTTAAAAACACACTAGGTTAGGCATTTAATCATGGTTTACCTAAGAAAATCAGAGACATAGGATTATTTTAAAAACATTAGCTAAATTTCTCAAAGTCTAGAAGGCTATAATTTAGTGTGTATATATACATATACACACATATGTAAAGTGAGTATGTCTCTGTGATTGTAAAGGATATGAAAGAAAAATGAAATTTATAGAAATTCAGATAAATCAGAAATTGGAAATAGGAAGAAAAAAGGATAGGTAGAAGCATAATGATAGAAGGGGAAAAAATCTAAAAAATGAAGAATAAGTAATTTTGAATTATACCATTAAGAATGAGGGAATACATTGTTTTGTGAAAAAGTTAGACATTGTAGTTGCATAACACTTAAATAGTAAAAGCCTTTCCATTGTAACGGAAAATAACAAGGCTGCTAAATAAAGTATGATAGATGATGTTAAATCAGCAGGTCCAGATAATTTTTCCTCCAAGTGCTGTAAAGAGTCAGCTGAGGAGATCTCTTGATCATCAGTGATGATTTTCAATAAGTCTTGGAGCACTGGAGCATTTCCAAAGGGTTGGAATGAAGCTAATGTTATGCCAATATTTTAAAAGTATAAATGGGACATCTAATTATAGGCCTGTCATCCTGACATTGATCCCAGACAAATTATGGAACAAGAGATATGGGATTTGATGAATAACCTATTAAAAGAAGATAATATAATTAATGGCAATCAGCATGGGCTTATAGGAAAGCTTTGAGCTTCCTTGTAAGCTGATCAGGAAAAGCTATCATTGGACTGATAAGGATGATGCTGATGATCTTGTTTTAGTTCTATAGGTCATACTGAATATGCTGATTAACAAAGAAGAAATTGCAAACAGCAGCATTATATGTATTAACAAGAATAAAAGCTTCGAACATGTAGGTTTTAATATACAACTGTATTTAAAGGACCATCAATGAACATGTGTTTTTCTAATAAAGTGCCAGAGGGAGTATTTTTTGCCTTATTTGCAGCCTCAGTAAACCACAGAGAATTATTACTGAAAAAATGTGGATAACACAGTAAGCAAAGCAGTAAATAAGGAAAAGTACAGGCTGTTGACAAGCAACTGGCATCCACCAGACATCAGGGATATAACAATTTATTTTATTATAGACAAAGAAAATGATGCATCTAGGGACAACAGTATTGAGAACACTTAGGGAATGGGAACTCTGTCCTGAGAATTGAAACTCTAAAACCTTGGGGATGACAAGCAGTAACATAATGGAGCTGGAAAAGCCTAATGTAATCCTGACCTGTGAAGCGTTCAGATTATCTCTACTGAAATATGAAGTCTATCTCTGTACTTCTCAATTAAAGAATGACACGGATATATTGAAAAACAAATATAGAGAAAGCTGCTTGACCAGCCTGATCTCATTCTACCTCTTTCCGCTTAGTGGATGAGGGAAAGGCTGTGGATATTGTCATCTTAAACTTTAGTAAAGCCCTTGATGCCTTTTCTCACAGCATTCTCCTGGAGAAACTAGCTGCTTATGGCTTGGATGGACATAAACTTCACTGGGTAAAAAATCTGGCTGCATGGCCAGGCCCAAAGAGTTGTGGTGAATGGAGTTAAATCCAGTTGGTGGCCAGTCACAAGTGGTGTTCCCCAGGGCGCAAGACTGAGGCCAGTTCTCTTGTTCTCTTTAATATATTTATCAATGGTCTGGACAAGAGGATTGAGTGCACCCTCACTGAATTTGTAGACAACACCAAGTTGGGCAGCAGTATTGGTCTGCTTGAGAGTAGGAAGGGTCTACAGAGGGATCTGGACAGGCTGGATCCATGACCCATGGACAACTGCATGAGGTTTAACAAGGCTCAGTACTGGGTCCTGCACCTGGGTCACAATGACCCCAGGCAATGCTCCAGGCTTGGGGAGTGGCTGGAAAACTGCCTGTTGGAGAAGGACCTGTGGGGTTGGTGACAGCCAGCTGAACATGAGCCGGCAGTGTGCCCAGGCAGCCAAGAAGTCCAAGAGCATCCTGGCTTGTATCAGGCATAGTGTGGCCAGCAGCACTAGGGGAGTGATCGTCCCCCTGTACTCAGCACTGGTGAGGCTGCCAGTCGAACACTGTGTTCTGTTTTGGGCCCCTTACTACAGGAAAGACATCGAGGTGCTGGATTGTGTCCAAAGAAGGGCAACAAAACTGGTGAATAGTCTGGAGCACATGTCTTACAAGGAGTGGCCAAGGGAACTGGGGTGGTTTAGCCTGGAGAAAAGGAGGCTGAGGGCAACCTTATTGCTCTCTACAACTACCTGGAAGGAGGTTGTAGTGAGGTGGCTGTCAGTCTCTTCTCCCAGGTAGCAAGTGACAGGACAAGACAAAATGGCCTCGAGTTGTACAAGGGGAGATTTAAATTGGATATTAGGAAAAGGTTCTTCAGCAAAATGGTTATCAATCATTGCAACAGGTTTCCCAGGGAAGTCGTTGAGTCACTGACCCTGGAGGTATTTAACAGACATGTAGATGGGGTGCTTAAGGTCATGGTTTAGTGGTAGACTTGGCAGTGCTAGGTTAACAGTTAGATTTTATGATCTTAAAGGTCTTTTCCAACCTAAATGATTCTATGATTCTATGATTTTAAGCTCCTGCTACCATTGTCTTCTCACATGTGCTGTTGTTCCTATTTAGTCATGGTTACCTGTTAAGATTACAGGTATCAGAAATTATTCTATTCTATGATTCTAACATTACAAAATTATTAAAACACAAGAAAATATCTTACACCGAAATTTAAGGTACTGCTTTAAATTTTAAGATGCAACAGTTTATTTCACCTCTTTTAGTGTAGGGAGCATAGCAAAAATGCTGGTAGGCAGAAGTCAGCATTCCTGACTATCCCCAAGGAGTTCAATCTACTTAACAATTACAAAAGAAGGTGAAGGATTCATTTGACCATAAGCTGTTTGTACTTACATTCAGAACAGAAATATGGCTGTGGAAAAATGTGATAACAAGAATCCATTCACCAGAGAGTGAAGCTTCATTTATTTTTTCCCCCAAATCAGACTCTAATTCTAACAGAAAGTGTAGTTAAATCATTAGCTGTGAGCCTGTTTGACTGCAATCCTTTCCTCTACTAATTGACTTCCACAAGTCAGCACTGATACATTATTCCCACAGACTTTGCTGCTATGTTCTGTCCTTCATGGATCCTATTGAATTCAAGAGCATTTATGAGATTTATGGTTGATTCCCCAACCACAAAAGAGTTCTAATTGAGATTAAATTATTTTCCAAAAATTATTTCAAAGAATAATCAATTCAGGAAAATATTGTGTTTTGTGTTACAGGAGATATCGAATGAAATTATGACCTCACATAACTTATGATGTCTCAGCCTCCTGAAACAAAGACCTCCGATTAGACTAAGACATCTATAACTTTTGTTAGAGCATGCCAATTCCAAAAGAAAACAAAGAAATGGCTTTGAAGAAGGTAAAAAAGCAGGTAGAATGTTTGCAAATCTGTGAGATACCAACAATCTAACTTTACCGATGTCCTCGAGTTAGATCATTTTGCCCAAATTGCACAAGACAGCATTCTATGTCTGACAGCCTGAGTAATCAGAGGAGTAAGAGAATGCACACAGTTCTCTCATGTTTCTGTCTGCTTAGAGATGTACACTCAAGTTTCTTGCTATAACCTCATCCCATAAAGGTGTATAGAAATAGACAGGGAATAGATGGAATTCCATAAATTATTTCTCTGCCCTTGTATAATACCTCACCAAAAATAATAATTAAAAAACCCCAGCAAAAAATCTGCAGAATAATCTGTAGCCAGCAGTAAAAAAAAAAAAGTAGCACAGATGACTTCTTTGGGCAATAGAAAGTAAAACTGCAATCTCTGGAGACATAATTTGCTTCTCAGCTTAGCTGGTTTTCATTCAGCTTGCAACAAATTTCCCTTTCTTTGGAACAAGAACTATTTATATTCCAAAAGTTTGGTTTGATTTCTAGAGAATGCTACATATTTCTTTATTTTGAGAAATAAACAAGGTGTGTTTCTTTTTTTTTAAAGACTAAAAAGACTTACTTTGAAATGCTTCATTTTCACCTGGCTTTTTATACAATAACCTATTTTGAACTTCTACTGCGTCTCTAAGACTTCAGGTCTTCTAGTCCACACGAAAATACACAATTGTTTGACAGCACTCCCAGACCGTTCTAGGGAACTTCTGTAAATCAAAATTGAGATATTACAACCATAGAATTTTACATTACTGGGTGTTGTCCATATCAGTTTCCACTGAATTCAGCATAATACTAACTAAAGCTCTCACACAGCACTGTCAAGGAGAAACTTGATGCCATAATGCTGACTAATTCAGGACTCTTTTGCACAGCAGACAAAAGAGTATTTAAAGAAATAGCCACTGTGTTTAGATTTTGAAAACAGTAGAAATCCAACATCCAAACTGAAGAAATCTTGAAAAATAAAGGTTTTTGAAAAATCTTGAAAAATAAATTCTGAAAACCAAGCCTAGTACAAAACTGTCCTGGTTTCAGCTGAGATAGAGTTAATTTTCTTCAAGAAAGTCAGTATGGGGCTGTGTTTTGGATTTGTGCTGGAAGCAGCGCTGATAGTGGAGATGTTTTTGCTGTTGTTGGGTGATGTTTACACAGAGCCAAGGCCTTTTCGGCTTCTCGCATCGCCCCGCCGGTGGGATGGCGGGGGGTTCACAAGGAGTTGGGAGGGGACAAACAGGACACCTGACCCAAACTGACCAAAGGGGTGTTCCATACCATATGGCGTCATGCTCAGTTTGTAAGGGGATTGGGAGGAAGAAGAAGGGGGGGGGGCAGCGGCGTTCGGAGAGATGGCGTTTGTCTTCCCAAGTAACCATTACGCGTGACGGAGCCCTGCTGTCCTGGGGATGGCTGAACCCCTGCCTGCCATGGGGAGCGGTGAATTAATTCCTTGTTTTGCTTTGCTTGTGCACGTGGTTTTTGCTTCACTGATTAAATTCTTGTATCTGAACCCACAAGTTTTCTCACTTTCGCTCTTCCGATTCTCTCCCCCTTTTCCAATGAGGAGGACTGAGCGTGTGTTTATGTGGTGCCCAGCCAATGGCTGGAGTAAAACCTCGACAAAAACTGAGTTGGGTTTGCAGTTCCAATGCTACTGTATGTCACCAAAAATTAAAGCAAAGTAAAATCCACACAAATATTTAGAGGCTTTCCAAGTAAGGAATGCTATTTATGAAAGAGAGTAATTAATATAAGTCTTATTTTATGAAAGACTTCATAAAGCTCTTTAAATACTGTTATTGAATTCTGGTAGATCAGTTTTTCCCCAAACAGCAGAATCATATATAAGAATACAGCTTTCCAAAGATATAATGCTAGAGTTAAATTTCACTGGAGAATGAATTTATAATATGATAAAAATTCTTTATCCTGCTATTAACTGGTTGACAAAAAGCAGCAAAATCTCCGTGAATGTAACAATGTACTTGATTTCTAGGTATTTCACAGACACACACTACAAGATACCGAAATGTGAAATTAGTGACACATTTATGCAATATACAGACATTGTAAATACAATTATACCTAACAGATGATCTAATAATGATAACTTGAAGCTTACCTTAGAACAATTACTCTTTTATATCAGGTGATAAGGGTGACAATTTTAATGCTAAAGATCTCTATTTTGATCCCTCCAGGCTAACAGCATCTGCATGGATACAGCCAATGTAGGCATCCACTAGTGGGGAAACAGTTCATTCTGTTGAGAGGGCTGAGCTTGGGATGGGATTTTATTTTATTTTATTTTTTTAAATATAAGTCTTATCTCTGTTCTGTGTGGTGAATGTATGACTAAAGGAATATCAGTCTGGCACACAGTCAGAACACTAAGCCATGAAATATGTGAAGGCAAGGCAAGGAAAGGAGGACCTACAATGATCATTTAGTCAAACTGCAGTATTTTGGTCATATATTTTACAGGACTAAAGTGCGTTATTATACTGATACATTAACTGCAAAATTATAAGGTACTTCAGTATTATGTATACTCTAAAATTACACAGTAAAAATTATTAAATGGGAAAAAACATCTAAGGCTAAGGCTAGGTACCAATCACAGAGTATCTGTTTGGATATTTGGTCAGGGTCGGTTGCTCATGAATGTAGACATATTGTGCTCATATTTCAGCTCAAGAAAATGTCAAAAGTGATTAGTAGTAAGTCAAAACCAGTGACATTTACAGGAAGAACTTCAGTTAAGTTTATTTTTCTTTTTTGAGGGGATCATTCTGTAAGATGCAGGTTCTCCACCCCATCAGCAAAAGCACAGCAAGAATAACTTGATCATCACAGACTACCCAGCGAACTTATCTTCTCATCAGGCTAGGAAAATCAATCTAACTATACCTTTCCTAGGAAACTTACATCATGGGCCAAGCTTCTGGCTTAAATTGAATTCCCCTACATTCAGGAAACAATAGTTACATCCATCCCTTCAACATACCGGGGCTGCTAGGACAGCCTCCTTCTTGCTATGTCCCTGCCAGCATGTGCCCAGAACCAGGAAGAATAAGGTCTCTGAGAAGGCTGAGATACCAGAAAAGAAGATAATAAGGTTTCAGATCTATCACATGTGGAATTTCTTGGGTTTTTTTTTCTTTTTTTCTTCTTACATTTGGAAAAGAGGTTAATTCCTTTGTGTGTGTGTGTTATACACAAAAACGTGAATGTAACAATGTCTTGAATAAAACTTATATGGACAAGAGAATAGGATGAATTGAGACAGATCAAAAACCAACAATCCAGGTATAAAGATACATCTTGAATTGTGCGAAAGCATTTTGACCTTTACTACCAACTCTAGTATATCTCTAAGCAACTTATACAAGAGTGTGTATTCAACATGAACTGACAGTTCCCTGTGTAGTTGAGCACACCGTCAACCATTCCTAGAGCTCCAGCAGACAAAATCTGAGCTGTAAAAACATCCCATTCTCTTGAAAACTATAAATTATGACATGGCACAAGTCCAATATTTAAAGTTGGTTTTATACAGCCAGTTCAGTTGAAATAATATCTTATTCTGTCACTGCAGCTAATTTACACAGAGCTTCTCAAGCACAGATGTTTGAAAGAAAAAAAAAATCATATTCTATGATGTGATAAAACCCAATATTTCTTTGCATGTGGGTCAGAAAATACCTTGTTCTGGCAACCGCAATCACAAATACATGGAGGTTGTTGTCCTAGGCATCTTTAACTTACGACTGCTTTGTATTGATGTCCTCAAGCAAGAATTTTTAATTTCATTTTTGAACATATTAACTACTGAATTATAAATCTGGGAACACTGACAACTAGCCTGAAGTAAATTAATTTTAATATAATCTGAAACTTTTATTTGGATCTTATCTTACTCTTATAGCAGTATAATCACCAGGATAATTTGCATGATTAGCTGGAAAACTCTTAATACCGAACATGCATGCATGAAAAACCCATGCTGGTTTTTTTTCTTACATATTTCAAAACGCAGCTGGACATGGTGCTTTCTTGTTGAACCTAAGATTCAGGAGTCTACAGAATAAGTACATTCTTTAAAAATATTTAAGGGAGTAGATGGCTCAAGTATTCCTATTGAGACAATAACTTTCATCTTTCCTCAAAATCTTAATATTAAAGATGGGTTGAATCAGTAATGGTCTCATTCCAACAACTTGCTTTATTATGAGTCACAGAATTAGTGCCTGAGAAGGTGGCAAATTATTTTATTCTAAGGTGACCATTAGCTGATACAGTTGTTGCCAGTGTTACGTATAATTGTGTAGATAATTACTTCTCAGCTTCCAGTGTGACAGAGACAATATTTATGAATGCAGACATTTGAAGAAATTGTTGTAAGAACAATACCAGCGCCATTTATTATGCAACTTAGTCAAGCAATTTTTGTTTCTTTGTAACAGGTTATCCACAGTGTCTGAATTTCTCTCACACCACCTTAGCCGTTTCTAGAGATTACTTGTCCAATGTCTCCTAGCACCTCAAGCTGATCATAATGTTCACAATGTTGCTACATAAATTAAGTGTACTCACCTTTTATTACAGCATGTTTGTACAGTTTACTTGTTCTTGTTCTTGCCTTTCCCCACGTCTCAGTTCCTCCTGGTTCAACCAGGGTTCTCATGGGAAAGCCATTTTTCCTCTAATACTGCTTCTGGCTAGTCTGAGCTGAGTTCCACGCCTTTCCTGAAGCTGAAATGAGAAAACCTGTGACATATATCTGCTGCATCCAAACAGCACTGAAGAGGGAGCCTCTCAAATCAGAGAGAGATGGGATTCTCATACGATAATACAGGGGAGTAACCCTGGAGTTAATGGAATTGTAATTGTATTACTTATTGAGTTGTAAATAAACTGACTCTTTCTATTTACCTATCTATTACTTAGGGTAGAGCTAACCTGTTCATGACGGTTAAGGCAGGTATTAGACCCCTGGGAATTTTGAGGAGAAAAGATTAAGAGCTGACAGATAGTATGTGGGCACAACAAGGGATTCAGAATCATGACATGTCATTTACCCTGCTAGAAGACAGAGACTACAAATCTTGACTTAGATGGACAGGCCACCTATACTTAACCCGAAAAAGGAACAGGTATAATTTTATATATGTGTTTGATAAATAGCATGAGACTATAAAAGAGGGAATTCTGGCTGAGCAAAGCTACTAGATCTTGAGAAACAGACAGGGACTGAGGAATTCGGAGGCTGGCTTAGGAGGGTGATGGGACTGAGGAAACAGCTAGGAAAAGACTGGACCTACCCTTGCAAGATGACTGCAAGGATCTGTGGTGAAGAAGGACGTAAGATGGACCTGTTGGAGTAAGTCCAGAGGAAGGCCATAAAGGTGATCAGAGCTCTGGAGAACCTATCGTATGAAGACAGGCTGAGAAGGGTAGGGTTGTTCAGCCTGGAGAAGAGAAGGTTGCAGGGACACCTTAGAGCAGCCTTCCAGTACCTAAAGGGAGCCTACGAAAAAGCTGGAGAGGGGCTGTTTACAAGGGCCAGTAGTGACAGGACAAGGGGTAATGGTCTTAAACAGAAGCAAGTAAATTTAGATTAGATATTAGGAAGAAATTCTTTACTGGAAGGGTGTGAGACACTGCAAAAAGTTACCCAGAGAAGTTGTGGAGGCCCCATCCCTGGAAGAGTTCAAGGCTAGGCTGGATGGGACTTTGGGCAAAGTTATGGAGGGTGTTCCTGCCCATGGCAGGGGCTTGGGAACTGGATGATCTTTAATGATGATGATCTTAACTGGATGATCTTTAACCATTCTATGATTCTATGATTCCATGAAGGTGGGGACCAGGGATCACTGTGACAAGGAATACTGTGAGACGGAACTGGGACTGAATGAATAAAAACCTAGGATGAAAACAAAAAGGAATTAAATTAGGTGACAAACTTAAGTATGAAGAATAAGAGAGGAGTCTAGGGGAAACAGAAAACCTTTAAGTGGGGATTAGAGCCTGATCAGGAGAGAGAGAAGGGACACTAAGAAGGGAAATTTTAAAAGTATATAAATAAAGAGCAGAGCAAAAACTGGTAGGAGACTCTTGAAAGAATATTTGTCCTCGTATCAGAAGCCCATTTTTGAACACTACCAATATAGAAAAATTAACACTCACCCACAAAAACCTAAGAAACAGCAAACACAATAAAAAAGGGCAAAATGGTCACATAGAGAAATGGCAGGAACAAATCACTGCTAGCAGCACAGCCCTCTTCTACGTTTGTCTGCAAGTTGGCAATACTTGTACAATAGTTGTGCATAGGGATAGTGAAAAGTGCAATAACTTTCATTTATAAAACATTATAGAGGAAAGACAAATAAAGGGAAACAATATTAGTCTGAGAAATTAGTTCTTACCATTCACTTTGCAAAATGGGCAAAGCTTGATGGCCTTTATGATGTGTCTCCTCACCCATGTAACAGCTCAAACCAGGGATTTTGCTTTACTCCATAACCCTCACTAGAAGAGGTCCAGCTGATGGAACTGAAGGTTTTTCTCACCCACTTGAAGACTTGGGTGGAAATGCAGATTTTATCATATACTGGAAATTTTTAGTTTCTTCAGCTTGCTTTTGCAAGAAGTAGGAAAGTGTGTGCAAAACTCCACAATACATCAACAAAGGCAACATTCAGATTCCCAAATTTGCTCACTGACCTGTCATAGGAGGTGTAAGAATTTGTCACAAGGCATTAAACAAGGCAGAAGCAGCGTAAGAAAACGTTATCTGAAAAAACAAAGACTTGTAGGTCAGGTGCTGAGTGATTTGCCCTCAGGAGACCAGTATTCATTTCCTGATTCAATAACAGATTCATTATATTACATTGAGCAGAACTGTGTTTCTGTCTCCCATTTACAGAGTAAAGATAATGTTATTTAACAGACTCTCTACCCGCAACATCCCCAAACTGCTATGAAAGACTTCTGACAATCGTAATTTCACAGCTTTGTCTGTACAGTCTCTCTTAGGAAGAGGCTGAAGCATAGGAACAAGCAGACATTTTGTTTCGCACCAAGAATTTTCTCCCCCTGTGATCAGCTTACCTGACTGGTTTTGTTACTGGTAGCTACTCTCATTAGATTGTCCTTGTATTGGCCTGGTAGCCCACAGTCAAACTCCAAGTAGGTTACCACTTTAGGGAGTGTTTCAGCTTATGTATTCCCTTGTTTATTCTTGCACCTACCAAGAATCTCACCTTTTCTGTTTTTGTAAATTCTGCTTCCATGGAAAAGCAGGGATGCTGGCAAATCCCTGTAGATACATCCTCAGAAACAACTTGGACCTGAACACAAAGTTAAAAGCTGTATAGCAAAATGTGGAAAAAACACTGTTCAGTGCTCAGCACCCAGTCCACCTTCCCTTCTGTGCACCCCCAACCCCCCAAGTCACTCATAAGAAAACTGAGTTGTTGTTAAATATATATCACATCATGTGCCAGAATAACATGCCTTATGAGGTTATGATCAGAAAAAAAAAAAAAAAAAGAAGAAGAAGAACAAGAAACAATAAGTGATATCTTAAAACATAGAAGCAATTTTGGAAAAAAATTGCTTCTAAAGAAAATATTTTTTTAAGAAGTTGCTAAAGCAACACTGTGGAAATACCATCTCTACATGAAATTGTCCCAGTTGGGTGTCTAATGTATTAGTTTTGCAAAAGTAATGCTCAAGTGACACTATAGATTTCACACAAATCTTCCAGTTATTTAGCAAGTGATTAAAACCAAATATATTACATCTGTATTATGGATTATTTTTTTTTCTGGAATCTCAAAAAATGCTGCTTCAGACATGACCTTTTCCTGCTATTTATCAATACTGATAACATTTAATTCCCATTTGGAAACCTATTTCTTTATGTTTTCTAAGTTTTGCATCATAATTTTGCTCATAAAATGTTTCAAATCTGTATTCACTTTAATAATTTAAAAATAATACTGTTTATGTTAATGTTTGAAATACTAATTTCAAATGGAATTTAGACTTTTTATATTGCAGATTTTGATTATAGAGTTTTCTGATGTAAGGAGCTGAAATTTTTCCACTTGGGCTATTTTATATTCATCGATGAATTTATTTTGATTGAAAAATATTCTCTGGAGTCTGAACTCACAATGTCACATAATTAGTGTTGGATTCCTTCCTTGCTTTAGTTGGGTAAGCTCTCCAAAACTAACAAAGAAATTTTGAATGCAATTCTTTCCTCCTATCTGAGACATATGGCTTTGGGTGAGAGGACTTTTCTTTGATAAGTACCTATCTTTCTCATTTGAACTCAGGGATTATGTGAGGTGAAGCAGACTCTATTCTGAATGTTTTGAGTCAGAAACTGGAGCCAGAAATTGTGCGTCTATAGCAGTGGCTGTTTTTCTAAGCACGCTATCTCTGAGGTACTCTTTCCCATACTTAAGGACACAGATGGGGACATCTATTGTCCAATAATAAAAAAATAACAACTCATACAATGGGAATTTGTTTATATTTTGGTATGTCAAATGCCTTGAGGAATCTGCCTTTTGCTGCCTGATCCAAACCAAATTCAGGGAAATGTGAGGCTTCCTCTTTAGTTCCAAAATATAACCATCAAGCTGCTGTTTTCAGGTGGCACACAGCATCTCTCTTCTGAATGGACTATTAGCCTTAATACGTCATTCATGTATTTAACTCAGAAACATAAAAGACATTTTTCCTGTTCCCAGAATGCTAATAATAATTTCCCAGTACAAAACCAAGCCATCAGTTTCCTCTTAATAATTTTCTTCTTCACTCATGTTTGGAATGTCAACATGGAAAAAAAAATTAACATCAGAGGATACATTGTTATATACATCTTAAGAATCAATACAACTACTGAGCTGGTAAGAAATGAATTACCTTTAAGAGAGGTTTGTCTTGCCATGCTGTTGTTGTTTCTTTACATCTGAATTACAGTCATTCTTAATCTTAATTTCGGCCAATCAAATACACACAAGTAAGACATTCTGTAAGTGTTTGCACATGCTGCACTTTGGCATTGCATTGAATGAGCAAGAATAATAAATAATATATTTGTGTATGTATTATTATATATTATATATGTATATATATTATATATTAAGTGAAAAGAAATAGAGATAAATATAGAAGTATCTGTGTATAACAATAGCGGCAAGAGATGGGCAGGAATTTTAAAATTGTGTAGCACTTTGGTACATCCAGCAAATTTTATTGAAAGTCTCTAAAGCTGATCAGAGGTAAGGATGCCTTGAGGATTACAGTTCCGATAAACTCAGTGCTAAGAAACTTCTAATTAAGCTTTACAATTAAACATCTGGGTGGATAGGGAGTGTCCTTGTTGTTCTGCTGAAGTGTCATAGGTACCTGGAACTTTTCTTCATGGATCTTGTTCTCTAATTTTCTTAGGCTTTCAGCTAAGCTGCTATTACATTGCAATATTGGTCTCTCCTGCATTAGAAGAAAGGCATTAACAAAAAACAAAACAAAACAAAACAAAACAAAAGGAAACAAAAATACAGCCAAAAACTTATACACTGAAAGTCTAAGCTGCAAATACAGGAATCTGTAAAACTAATCTAGAACCAACCAATTTAATTGAAGTCTGAAATGATCCCTCTTCTGGTGGCAAAAAAAAAATGCATAAGTATTTTTTTCTTGTAGGAGTACTGACACACTGAACTACTTGTTAACCTGGTCCTTCCTAAGTCAGTGGGGCACAGCTTGATGTATAATCAGAAATGGAGTGCGGGGCAGAGAAGTCTACTGGAGAAGTCGTGCTGGAGGCTGCTGAGAAGCCATCATTACTACTCACTACTGTCCACAAAGGACGTATGTGTTGAGGTGCCTAATCAGCAAGGTGAAGGGAGAATTTTACTTTCCCACCTCCTCCATCCCAGAGTCAGAGTGGATTTATATCCTCAGCATATGTGAATAAAGCCAGTGCCCAGAAAAACATCCTTGGAATTTTTCCTGTTGACTGCAAAGGATAAAGCTTAGTGTTTACTCTGTGCCCAAGTGTAACATCCACTCACACTTGAGCTAGAGTGCAAGCCTTGTGCATTGCACAAAGCCTTATAGCATCAGGGCTTTTGCACAAAAGCCAGAAATTAAACTGAAGGATCCACATGTCTGAGCTGAAAATGCTACTGCGTGATGAACTACTATTTCTGTTCCTTTCAAAGAAATGAAAAAAAGTATGTAACGGTATAAAAATAAAATAGTTCCAAGTTGCAAGCCACAGAGATATTAAAAAAAAATCTAGGTACATATCAAGAAAAATGTTCCCCCTTTCTGTCAATTTGTTGCAACATAAAGTAAATGCTTACTTTCTTCCTTTTTAAAAAATGTCTTAGATATAACAGTATTTGGGTAAAATGATCTATGGATTTATTATTTCTCCTTGAAAAGTAATTTCAAGGCCAATACAAACAAATTAGCTGTCCATCTGCTGTACAATGTGCCAGAAATACCCAAGCAAAATTTACCTGTTGTGCTTTGCAATATTCCAGAACTTGGAAGTGGATAAGAAATTAAATATTTTAAATTCATTACAGTTAATCAGAAAATGAAAATCTGCCATGGAAAAATCATTGAAGTTTGGAATTTACTCAGTAAATGTACAAAATTGAGCTCTTTCAATTTTTCATAAAGAAATGCATGTAAAAATGTGTAGATTAATAAAAGGCACAGTCAAGATTTTCCTCTAGCTGCTGTAATTGAAGCTATAGGATAGTTGAGAATTTAGGCTCTATCAAAGCAGTTCTCATTTGTTTTGACCAGAAATTACTTTCTAAATGAAAACAAATACCAAAAAAATACCAAAAAACCCTGAGATTTTATATGTTCCCACTAACTTTTTCAGTTTTGATTAATAGAGGTATTCTGACAAAATTTGTTTCATACAAATTCCAACCTATTCTTTCTCCAGCATTCTCAAATTTTAGTGGCTTAGATAAAACTAGGCACAGATCTAAATAATTTCCATTTCAAAACCAAATCCACACAAACCAGTGTTGGCCAGAGTGAAAATAAAAGCAAGATACAGTTTCTTTAGTGCAGCTGTGATCACAATAGGCTTAATCACATCAGAATGTTGAACTCAGGATTGTATTTCTTGATTTCTAGAATTGCTGGATAGTCTAGAAACTGAAACTGAAACTTAATTATAAACCACTGTCACACATTCATAGAGATAAGACAGATGAGACTAATAACAGCTGTTGTTGCTTGATAGCCTGTTAACGAGATTGCATCTGCTGTCATGATTTGGCCATTGCCTCTTCTCTGAGTGAGAGAATAATAGATTTGTTTGATTTGCATTGTATCTCACTTCTAAAATAGAGATGAAATCCATTTAATTTTAATAAAATAACACCTCTGAATTGAAATGTATTTTAAATCACCTTCTATCACTTGGTTAGTACTGATTTAAGAGGTAGAAAGAGATACAATTCAAATATGATATGATTTTTTTTTAAAAAAATCACTTAGGAAGCAAAAATCCCTCCTCACAGATGAGAATTCAATCAAGTAAACATACAGTTCCATATCAGTTACAGCTACCGAGAAACTTTTATTGTCAGAAAAAGATATAGAAAAATAGTGAGACACGAGTCTGAAACACGTAATCATTTAAACATAAGCACAGGAAGCTTGAAATAATGCACAAATCTCAGGGTGTAAACCATAGACAATCTGTTTCCAATTCTCCCTGCAAAGTGATTCCAAGTTTTCTTTAAATATAGTGGCATATGTGGCACATTCTTTTTTTTTTTTTAATGGAGATTTTGTCAAACCCTTGCAATAAATAGATTCATAGAACTCTTTCTTTCAACATAATGTTGTTACTCTGCGCTCAGAGAACAAGTTTTAATCCTCAAATACCTTACTTCAATGAACTCTTTCTTCACTATATGATACCTAAGAGATAAAATCACTTGAATTTTGAAAAGTATGGAATCTGGTACATATTCTACTACTTTCAACTGTATTTAAAATTAGATCTCTCCCTGCAATTCCTACTATGTTGGGCATTCTCTCATCTCAGTAACATATGAGAAAAACATATCCTTTATTGTACACTAATAGTTATTAAAGACTATTATAAACATATAACCCCATCTTATAAGAC
This sequence comes from Psophia crepitans, assembly GCA_013399095.1. NCBI lineage: Eukaryota > Metazoa > Chordata > Aves > Gruiformes > Psophiidae > Psophia > Psophia crepitans. The sequence continues at coordinate 15,493 of VWZZ01007010.1, read as the reverse complement.
TGAGAAAACCCAGAATGATTTAAAATTAGCTTACGTGTTGTTTGTTATGCAGTTGTTCTGTAAAAGATGGATATTCAAAGAACATGCAGTTGAGCTTAAGTACATAAAAGATTATATCAGGCTCAGTTTCAGAACTCAGGATATGTTCCTATAATAAACCGTTTGGAATGAGAGAAGCCTTGGTAACTTGTCTGATGGTGTTCATGGTTATATTCAAGATTTTGATCAGCACAATGAGCAGAAGAGTTACACAACATGGGAAAATTATTTATGGAAGTCTATGCCAATTTATACGCCGGGTTGTGGTAGTTATCAGTGAAAGTTGGTGCCTTAACTGCAGGACCAATTAAATAGCAACATAATCTTAGTCTTAAAGATCAGTGTCATTTACAGCTCTGCAAGGTTGTGGATGAAATGGTGCAGAATTTGGTTGTGGGCAGAAAAGACAACACATTCGATACAGTGAAGAAACACATAGAGACAACAGATATTTCAAGCAGGACAATGCCAGGCAGAAAGGAAAACTAAAAACAAAACAAAATAAAACACCGCCCCCCACCCGCAAAACCCCAACAGATTTGTAAAGTGAATTATGTAGTGAATTTCTTTCTTTCTATGATCAGTATCTGTATGTTTTACTCTAAAGACTTTGAATGTCCTGCATGAAGCAAGGCTACCTCTAACTTCACCTGTTGCAGCAGAGAAATAGGATGGCCTCTTGTTTTGACAGTTGCAGATAAAAATACTTTCCAGAACAAATACCTCTTATGGTCAGGATTGGAATCTGGGCTGCATACACTGATCTCCGTCTGTTATGGTACACCTGTGCGTGCTCATTTGATGATGACTTCAGGAGGGCAAAGAGCCATCTAGGAATCATTTTAAAGGAGAATCTGCACAACGTAGCTAGATCTATTTCTTCTCTAAGACGTTCTTCTAGTTAATGACAACAATGGCTGATAAACTTTTCACACCTGTTCACATTTATATTCCAAATCAGAGTGGGATGTGATTTCCTGACTTTGGTGGTACTGCAGTTGTATACAAACCCCAAAGGCTTCCCTTCAAACACAGTTAAAAAATAAAAAAGAAAAAAACAAAACCCAAAAAAACCCCAACCCCAAAACAAAAAAAAAAAGAACACCAAAAAAAAAAAATATCACCATATTGTTTTGGGTTTGCATGGCAAGTATTTAGTAGCAGGAGTGACACAGGGGTGGCTTCTGCAAGAAACTGCTGGAAGTTTCCCCTGTGTCTGATAGAGCCAAAGCCAGATGCCTCCAAGATGGACCCACCACTGGCCAAGGCTGAGCCCATCAGTGACAGTGGTAGCATCTCTGGGATAACAGAGTTAAGAAGGGGGGAAAAAAAAAACCCTCAAAACCAGCTACAGAAGATTTTGCAGCCAGAGAAAAGAGTGAGAAGATGTAAGAAACTTTGCAGACACCCAGGTCAGTGAAGAAGGAGGGGGAGGAGGTGCTCCAGGCACCAGAGCAGAGATTCCTCTGTGGCCCATGGTGAAGACCATGATGAGGCAGGCTGTCACCCTGCAGCCCACGGAGGAGGGATGATGAGATGTAGAGATTCCACCAGCAGCCTGTAGAGGACCCCATGGAGACACCTGAAGGAGGCTGTGACCCTGTGGAAAGCCCTCGCTGGGGCAAGCTCCTGGCAGGACCTGTGGACCCATGGAGAGAGGAGCCCATGCCAGAGCAGTTTTGCTGGCAGGGCTTGTGACTCCGTGGGGGACCCACACTGGAGCAGTTCATGAAGAACTGTAGCCCATGGGAAGGACTCACGTTAGAGAAGTTTGTAGAGGACTGTCTCCCGGGAAAGGGATCCCATATTGGAGCAGGGGAAGAGTGTGAGGAGTCCTCCCCCTGAGGAGGAAGGAGCAGCAGAAACTACTTGTGATCAGCTGACCGTAACCTCCATCCCTCTGTGCCGCGAGGGGGAAAGAGGTAGAGATTAGGAGTGAAGTTAAGTCCGGGAAGAAGGGAGGAGTGGGGGAGGTGTTTTAAGATTTGGTTTTATTTCTCATTGCTCTACTCTGTGTTTGCTTGGTAATAAGTTAGATTAATTTCTCTCTGAGTTTCGTCTGTTTTGCCTGTGATGGTAATTGGTGAATGATCTCTTCCTATCTTTATCTCGATGCACCAGCTTTTCATTATACTTCTCCCTTGTCTAGGTAAGGAGGGGGAGTGATAGAGCAGCTCTGGTGGGCACCTGGACTTGAGCCAGGGTCATCCCACTACACATACATTGTGAAAACAAAACAAATTATTTTTTGGTCTCCACAAAGTACAATTCTGTTTTAAATAATTGAGTTCTGCTCGTCTGCACATGCACTGAATCTTTCCACTGGGTAAAAAATAATTACTATCAAGTATGAAAAAACTCAACATGGGAGGAAAAAAAAGTCAATAAATGTGAAATCTACAGACTTTAAACTGTTGAGAATATGTATCAAACACTCGATTATGTATATCTCAGATATGTAGACACATAGCTCAATCTAACAATTATGCAGTTCTTTAAAGAAAGCTGAAGGAGATGAAGACGTAAGAACAGATTCTGAAGTTGCATATTCCAGATTAATATCAAGTCATTTCTAGTGAACAGAGATAGAGGAATGTAAGATTAAAAAAAAAATGCAAATGTTATTCAGCACCTGTTATATTTTAACAACACTTCACAAGTGAAAGTAGTCAGTTTAGTTTCCAAAGTGATGTTATAAATTTCAACTTAAATTCCATAGTCAGACTAAGAACAGAAAACTAAAATCATAAAAAATGTGGTCATATCTCTGAAACTTCATGCTCCTCATGGGTCTGAATGAACTTGGGAAAGAAAAAAAAAGACTCTGTAAGAGATGATTGCTCTTTTTTGTTTTGTTTTGTTAGTTAAGGACAGAAAAATAAGTTAGTCTTACAAACATGGATGTGTTAGAAACAGTACAGCAATACACACTATGTCTTGATGAAACCGTAACTGTTACAAAAGATCATGAAATCTTTCCTACTTGATATGACTGTTCTCAATCATACGATCATAGAATCATAGAATCATAGACTCATTAAGGTTGGAAGAGACCTCAAGGATCATCCAGTCCAACCATCCCCCCACCACCTATTACCCACTAAACCATGTCCCTAAGTACCACATGCAACCTTTCCTTAAACACCCGCATGTGGGTCTCCAGTAGATAGTGTACATAATCTAATGCCAATTCAACATTTTCTGCTGAAGCTGTGGTCAAACTGTTGACACCTATCCAGTTTATGCCACTGCAATATCTCTATTAGATCTACTTCCTATTATATTTAACAGGGTTAATCACACCAGTAGCACTTATATAGTGCTCTTGCAGTGCTTGCTGTTGACCTTACAAATTTAACTGTAATACCTCATGATCCTGAAGATAACATATACTTGCAAAAAAAAAGTATCTTTGCTATCTAATATATCAGGTATTAATACATTAAATTATTATCGTTATGATTTTCTATACCCTCCATTTGTAATTACATGAGAGATTTCAATTTTTATTTAAAAGTCTTTATTCCATTGAAATTTATAGTGAAATTATGAGGTTTAAATGTAAAATGTTATTCTTATACATTCTATGAATAACTGTAAATGAACAAAATTGCTAGCATATCGGTAATAAAATTGTTCTTATATTTTTCTACTTTAATTTTCCCCTTGATTAAATTTTGTGCAGGTTGTATACTAAGCTCTGTGATGAGAAGGTATCAGTTCACATCTTAGTTCATGGAGAATTATAAAGCAGAGTGCCGAGATAATTAAATAAGTATTAAGTGGATTAGTTGGTCACATCCCAAAGCTCTGATAGAGGTTTTCAGTGGGAAAGAATGCAAAATGACTAAAAAAACTGATGATACAATTTCAGCCATTAATTTAGCTGTCTTTGTGAGATGAGCTTTTACTTTCTGCCATATTTTGTATTTGCCATCTTGCAAAAATTACTGAAGTGTAATGATCATATTCTAATTATTTGCTGTTTTAAATATTAGTTTACATGGAAGAGAGAGGGTCTAGAATGAAAATTGGACTCCTTGTATTTCCCAGATAGATTTAATAAATAGGTTAAAAGCAGAACCTTCTAATTTTTTTTTTTTCTACACTTGTAGAAAACATGAATGTCGTACTATGGGCACGTCTGCGCTATTCTGCAGGGCACACCACAAAAATACAGACATAGCTGCTGCTGGGCTGGCTCAGGCACATGTAGTTGCTGAAATGCAAGTTCAAGCCCTGAAAGTCCAATAACTGCTTTTAACAATACACATACCAGAAGAACACCAGTGAACAGCTGCTATTTTCATCCTTAACTGAAATGCCCACTCTGACAAAAAAAAAAAAAAAAAACCAAAACAAACCCCAAAAACCCCCAAAAGGCAACGTTCCAATTGATTTCAATAGGAATGGGATTCTACCCATGCCTTACAGTGGAGATGTCAAATTTAATTTAAAACTTTCAAGCAAAAAAAAATTTACTATATACCTTGGAAACTTGTTCAACTAATTGCTGGCTTACAGAGTGTAAAATGGGCAATTTATTCCGATGTGATGTCTCAATATCATTGAGACTGGAGATCTCAATGAACGAAAAAAACTTAGGGTCAGAAGTTCATAATTCTGTGTCTTAATATAATGTGGTGAGAAAAACAAACTGAATTATTCCAAATTAATTAAAGTTAGATAGTGGATAAATTGAGATAAGAACTGAGATTAAATGCTGTATTTCTGATTATTTTTTTTTCATAATAGATTAAAAGAGACTTCCAGGTTTTCAAAGAAATTAAGACAACATTGCAGATACAGACCCCGAGAAAGTATCTGCATGTGTAATTTCATTTTTCATTTATCAAAAATATGGAAGCTAAGTGCCTTTAAATTCTGGATATTTGCTATTTGTAGGACTTCAGATAACTACTGTTGTTCAGAAAAGAAAAAAAGAGTTCATATTTCACACTAAACTACTGTTTAATTTTGAAGAGTTTTTTAATTAGAATTAATACTTATAGCAAGATCAAAAGGTTTTAATTTAAGTGGTGTCTCAGAACACAAATGCTACTTTTCAAGAAGTAAAAATACAGAAGGTATTGGGTAAATACAGGAATTTTCTTTTAAAGAGTTACTAGATATCTTCAAATGACAGTCACAAGGACTACCAATAAAAATGAACTGGAGTAATTACTAGTTTTCTTCTTTCACTTTGGAAACTTGAATTATTCAGCATCCTGCCTACTGGCAGAATCCCACGTGATGTGACTCTGGCATGGCAGCCTGAAGTGAAAACTCGGTTTCAAAGTCGAAAGCTAGAAGCAGCTACAAGCTGCTCTAAAGTATCACTTTAAAAGGGCTTGGTGTCCTTTTTTTTATAACTGTGTTCCAATTTTTTCCTTTTTTTTTATATTTGGCCTGGGGAAAGGTACTTAAGCAAACACATGGGAACTGTTTTATCGCAGAGATTTAAATATGTGTTAATTAATCAAAAGTCTATATAATAATCCTTCACAATGAATCTGTACAGGAAATGTTTGTCTTCTCTTGGAATTTCCAGTGTTAAAAATATGATGAATTAGCTTTTAATTTAATCTCTAATTCCCTGGAAATCATATGTCTTTGATTTATGAGCCTCATCCTTTTCTGAATCCTCTCTCATGAATAACGCCCTCACGTTTTTATTCTAAATGTTGTCCATATTTTGCAATACCTTTTCATGTCAGGTCACATCTTACTGACAAACCCTCCCATTTTGTTCTAGGTATTGATCTCTGCTGGATTTTGCTTCGGATCTCTGAAGTGAAATTTTCTTTTGTATCTGAATTTAAATTCTCAATAATAAAATGTTAAACTTCCCCAAGGACATTCACTGGAGATTCTTTACTTCAGTAACATCCCTGGCTGCAGTTTATGAATAACAGTCCTAATTTTGAAAATATTATTAAAAGAATTTTACTTCAATAAGCCAAAGGCTTTGGGATATCTTAATGGTTCATATTTTTCTTTAAAAATGTAAAAAGAGACAAGCCAGATCCATAATTAGCAGACAATAAATAGCAATGTAAAATCAGTAGCTAATTATAATTAGTTATTTATTTCCATGCTTTCCAGGCTTTAGTCAGCAAACAGTATCTGCTGGTAACAAGCTTGTGTTGCATTATCATGGCTCTGTATAAAACAACAAACTACGTATATTCATGACCAATTTTGAAATAAGGAAATTCCCGACCATTCCAATTTTATATACTCATTACTTTAACAGTTATTTTCTTAAAGTAAATATGGACTTATCTGAATGATAGAATATTTTATCAGAATAACCTTACCCCCGCCCTGAAAATATAAAAGACGGTACCAGAAAAAAAACTTGTTTGAAGTGGTGCATATACAAGTTTGACCTGCTTTGTCAGTAAAAATAAGAGCATTTAAGTAAAAGGAAGGTAATTTAAAGAAAAAATAATTAAAAAAAAAAATTGCCTATTTGAATTTATGACTGTCAAAACAGGAAATGCTGGAAGGAAGTGTTTGTACTGACACACTGTTGTGGTTTTAACCCAGCCGGCAGCTGAGCATCACACAGTCACTCACTCAGTTCCCCTTATCAGAAAGGGTAGAGAATTGGAAGAGTGAAAGTGAGAAAACTCGTGGGTTCAGATACAAGAGTTTAGTCAGTGAAGCAAAAAGCCNGACAAACGCCTTCACTCCGAATGCAGCTTTCCCCCGCTTCCCCTTCCCCCCAGCCCCTTATAAACCGAGCATGACGCCGTATGGTATGGAACATCCCTTTGGTCAGTTGGGGTCAGCTGCCCTGTCTGTCCCCTCCCAACTCCCCGCACACCCCCAGCCATCCCGCCGGCGGGGCGGTGCGAGAAGCAGCAAAGGCCTTGGCTCTGTGTGAGCATCGCTCAGCAACAGCAAAAACATCTCTGCACTATCAGCGCTGCTTCCAGCACAAGCCCAAAACACAGCCCCATGCTGGCTGCTATGATGAAAATTAACTCTTTCTCAGCTGAAACCAGGACACACACACACATTTCCTTGCAAAAACTGTATCAGTTAGAAGGTCCTTTAAGCTGAGAGGAAAGCTGAGAGGTAAGATCTTTCAAAGGGGCAGGATTCTGTCTCCCTGTATCTAAAAGAAAGAAAAGTAGATGTTAGAAGATTACTGGGACAGAGTATGGAGGAGATCTAAAAAAACAAGATTCATAGCAGAGGAAATCGGTATGTTACCGTACACAGTACAGCTCTTTTATCACCAGTTCTCTGAGATATATTCTTTTCACTAGTGTTTTAAACTAACTCTCTTCAGGCTGAGAAAATTAGTAAACTGAATATAAAGATTTCCACTGAAGTGACTTTATGCAAATGAGTCATTAATGCAGTCTCCAGGATGTTGTCAGCCCAATCTGTTTCTATCTTAGCATTAACTTCATAACATATGTTTGCATCTATTTTATGATACTGGTAACACTTCTCTCATGCGAACCAGGAATTGGCCCCAAAACTTTTGAGTAGTAGCAGCTTGCTGTACAATACAGGAAGCTGTTGTGCAGATCCTTTAAAAATTATTTAAAACATTCCCAAAACATCGCTTAAATAAATTGCTCTTTTGAAGGATTATAGAATAAATGGATAAATTGGTTCTAGTCATTACTCATTGTGATGATGCTTCATGCTAAGCTATACTGCAATGTGTCACTTTTAGTGACTTTCTTACTTCGTTTCTTCAGCATTTCAGATATGACACGCTGTTACTGTGACTGATGTAATCTTAAAGACCTAAAGAAACGTGCATACCAGGAATTAGCAATAAAGAGTACCAGTGTTTTGTTTTGCAGACTTTTATTTCTTTAAAACTATGAAAAATTTCTTTGTCTTAATAACAGAGACAACACTTGCTACTTTCTACTGGCTATTTTTTTAAATAACCAAGAGCTACAAATATTGAAAAAATATTCTAAATCTTATACACATGAAAATAGTTTTCTTATTGTACAGTCTTTTTTTTTAAAAAAAAGTCTCCTTCTTAAATGTAGAAAACCCCAGAGTTCTGTACATAGAGTCAACAGCAAGTTGTTATTATGTCTCTTCTGCTCTCAATAAAAATGAAAATTCAAATCCCAGAAGTTTCTTTTGTGGCATTTTTAAATCTTTGATAGCTGGCTTTACTCTTCACAGTTTGAAACATTTCTGAATGATTCCCAATTAATTTGTTTAAATTAAACTCATTTAAATGAGTTTGCAAGAACTTAGAAATGCTCAACTGCTATCCAGTGAAAAAGGCAGTAGCAGCCCAATGAGCAGGGACTGAAAACCTGGACTTCTTCTTAAGCTATTTCATGAGTTTTTGAATGAAGTGCAATTTTGCTACCACAAGAGTGAAGAACAGGGACTGGGCTAGTTATGCCATAGAAAGGCTATTGTGGAGAGGTAAAGCTCCAATTCTCCTCATCACAGCTAGAGGAAGCGAGAGGGAAAAAAGAGAGAACTGTGACAGCTTCAGAGAGGAGGGTCTTCTCACTCTCTAGGAGTAGCTGTTGTCCCAGCTTCTCTTTTTGGAGCTGGCAGCGAAAGGGGGCCCAGTTTTCCATGGCTCTGGCACAGCAGGGAATGCAATGGTGCAGCGACTGCTTGCTTTTCTGATTCCAGCAAGAAGCTGACTTGGAAAATTGTACGATTAGAAGTGGCTCTGCCTTTTTCCTAAGTTACCATTCATAACTACTGCACCTCAGCTATGCTTCCACTTTGTTCTTTTCTCCCCTGGTCTCATGAATCATATACTTTGATTTGTACAGTGATGCAGCTTTGTCGTGTAATTAGCCTACAGCAAGTGGTCATGGTGAGATATGGATTTGAAACCATTGAGCTGAAATGGATATTTTACCTTTATCATCAATTTCTTGCATGATTCATAAAACATTACATAAAAACTTGGCTGGACTTTCCCTTTTTCTGATTATGCTTTGAAAGAAAATAGTGGCCCATAAGCAGTAATAGCTATAGATGCTTGAATACCAAGAAGTCCATTTTCTTCCTTTGAATTTGATGAAGATATTCACCTGCAGTTAAGTCAGAGGCCTAAGCCTGAAGAACTTACAGGTACCAACTCTGTGGTCCTTATTTCCTAAATCCCTAATCAATACATGAGTATTTTGAAGCATCTAATTTCTCCGTGTACTGCACAGGCTTTTCTGCTCATGTGTTTGGCACTTATGTAAAAAAGAAAATTAGGATCTAATAGATAATTTCCAAACAAGTAGCAGCCCAAGATTAACTGAGGAAAATTACCATCTCTAACCCCATTGTAGAATGGCAGTGCAAGCTAATGATGAGATTGTTGCATTTTATCTTCTTTTCACCTACAGATTTACATCTGTAGAGAAACATTTGGTATTTTGGGGCTAAAATTTAATCTTGGATTTTGCTTATTGACCTGTCTGCGGTGGCTTCCTTTCTTTTTCCCTACAGATTTTCAATGTTGCCATTGTTGTTGCTGTGACTGATACTATTTTTTCACTGCTAAAATAAAAAAGTAAAACTGATATTCTCCAAGTCTAAACAAAACAGTCACCAGGGACATCACTGTAAGGGGCATAACTAGACCCTTGGGAGCACAGCAAGAGAAATTCTCCCAGAAGATTCTACGTCTGTAGTTATAGCTGTGGGGAAAGAAGATAACAATCAATATAACAACCAAGTTCAAGAGTTAGAGAAGAAAGAAGAAGGAAATGAGGTAAAGGGACTCAGTAATGGTATTCATTTAAAGAACAAATGAAAGAATATGTCAGAGATCAGAGAAGAAAAAGAAATTACTGTTGTTCTTTGCTTTATCAACACTAGAAGCCTAAACATGTTTTCATTCTTTATATTAAGATATTTAGCGTAGATCTGAGGATGATCAGAGGTGCACAAGGTTACTTCAAGGTTTTCTGTTAAATTAATACTTTTAAAAGGTGGGGTGTTTGGGTTTCAGAGAAAAATACCTATAGGAAATATATGTCAGAATCTCTTTCTGACATAATTACTTTGTAATAAAAGATCATTGAAACAGAGAAATGTTGGATACACATTTGTATTTAAAACCATGTGTTAGTTTAACCAATTGTATAAGGTGTACTCACTGAAGTATTTTTCAGCTTTCACCTGTGAATGCAGGTGAGGCTTCTAGTGCTGTTAAAGCATTTGCACATTTGAGAAAGAACAAATTCATCTCAGAGATTTACCAAAGGAGTGGCTTTAAAACCTTTCTAGAACCTTGTCCTCCTCTGTTTATGATACTCCTCCTACATTATTAACTGTAGGATGATTCTGCTTTATATAAGATAATACTAACTCAAATTTGTTTCATTAAGCGATATCTTCAATAACACTCCCTCCTTGTGTTTATTCTGCTCTGTCTTCTTATATTGTATAATTTATATGTGTGTTCTCCTCTGAAGTGGCTTTAGCCTGATTGAAAATAACATGACGGTATACGGAAGGATAGTGTCTGCTCCCTTAAGGGTATCTGGTCAAAAGAGCCAAAAACAAGAATACAGAGAGACAAACCTGACCACACATGATAAGAGGGATCGTGGTACGAACAAACATGGTCAGTCACACAAATCAGTAAGCACATATGGAGAGCGAGAAGGTTTATTTTATGCAGTTAGAAGGGTAAGGAAAGGAAGGGACAACATACAGAGACATAAAACTTGACCAATTAACGCTAACAAAGACAACGGGAAACAAACCAAGTCATTAGCAGTAACTGATGGGCTAGCCAGAAACTGCAGGCAAACCATGACATGGAAGCTGATAAGGATAGGAACCTGAGGGTCCAGGATGTTGGGGGAGGTCAGTGGGACTATGCCAGCTGAAGAGGAAATGTGCAGAGTAAGGGGAAGCAGGGAGCAACAAAGTGGGGGTAGGCAGAAAAGGGTGCAAAAGGGAGCGGCTGCCTGTAAAACGGGGTCAGAATGCACTGGTCTGGCTGAGCCCTGTGCCTGATGACTGCAGTCTGTCCTATCTTCTCATATCTTCGGTATCTTTAACCTCCAGCCATGGTGTGGGAATTGTACATGTCCCAAAAAGCAACTACTGGAGTGACCAGCATGTGGTATGAGTGTGTGAGTGCTGCATGTGTGCAGCGAACACTGAGCTGGACTAGCTGGCATAAGGGGGCCAGGATGTGAACAGGGGTGCTGGGCAGACAGAAGGGCTTTGCCCTTCTCAAGGGAGCTCAAAGGAGCCATGAATGTGAATGTGCTTGTGAACCTGGAGAGTGCCGTGTGTGTGCCTGCACTGGTGACCTCCTGTCTCTGCCAGAGGAGGAGGGGACCTGGCTGTTTGTGTTTGTGAGTCCTCTGTGCAGGTGCTGTTGAAGGCAGCGCCTTGTCTGCAGCAGTCTGTGTGGCCGGCCGGGTCAGTGGCCTGCTTGTGTCTGTCTGCCTCTGTCTGGCTGCAGGTGGTACCTGCACACAGGAAAGCAGCAGCTGTGCTCCTCAGCCGGGGCACAGACCCCTGGCCCAGGCTGGGCTCCAGCGGCCTGGCAGGCGGGAATCCTGGGCCGGAGTGGCTGGAGGAGGCAGCCACACTCTTAACATCACTTAACATAATATGCATACTATAATGCAGAGTGTCTTTATTACATTTAAAAAGAAAGTAACTCCACACGCTCTTCTTTAATTCAGTGCAGTTTTCAGTTAGAAAAACTGTATGTTGTTAATGCATATTTGTCAAGGATGCTAAATTACTTACCGATTAGTTTTTATTAAATATAATAGATTCCTATTAAGATATTAAATAGTCTTAACCTTAGGTATGAAGTTAAAAATGTAATTTTAGCATTTTCTCTTGATTTGTCTCTCAAATAATAGTTAAAAGACCACAGTATGGGTGAGCTGTTTGGATGTATCAAAATTATCTATTTTTCTTCAAATTTCTGCTTCTATTATGAAAATACAAAATGGTAGACCCTTTGTGGATGAAAGATTGTTAACAGCTGTAGTCTTTATATTCATTTTGTAGTAACATATAAGTCAATGAACTTGTTCTTTATACAGCTTTCAGACCGAGAAGCCAAACTGATGTCCAGATTCTCATTCAAAATCACTAGTAAATTGAACTGTGCATGTCCTCTTCAAATATGATTTCTTTCATCATATGCAAATGGAATGAAGACAAAAAACTTTTCTACATATTTAAATAGGTTCAATACAAAAATAGGTTCATTACTCTAATTTCAGTGTTAATATTGTGCTTTGTCTTTTTTGTTAGATTTAATTAAGGCATTATCTGTCAAATTTGATTTTGAAGTCATGGAAACCCACTGGATAAATATTTCTTATGTAAACTGTAATACTTAGAGCAAAGGCCACTTGTATATTATTTTTGAAGAGCAGTTAGCTTTGTGTAGGAAGTAAACATTCATGTTATGGAACAAAGGAGCATTTCTTTGGAAAGCTGCTATTATTTTTTTTTCCTAGCTACAATCTCCGACAAAATTTCTTTCTGAAGTTGCATAGGGCTATAACAAATGTGCATGGTTTGGTGTGTCTTTCGGAGCATCCAAAAGAGCATTTCCAAGATGCTGCAAAGGTAGAGACATAATGCACATGCGTATCATCGAGCCAATATAACATCTCACATATTAGGAGCCAGAGCCTCTGAGATCAGTAGAAAAACCTCAGGTGTGGAAAAAGGAACAAAGATGTTTCTAAGTCACATTTCACCTTTTCTGAGTCTCAGCCCAGATCTTGCCACTCATTAGAGTTCCCCAGAACAATTTTGCCAGAGTGCAGTGTGATCCTCCTTCTTTCTCTTCAGAGACTCCTCCATAACAAATATCTGAATTAGAAGCTGGTTAGAAATCAGTATAAGTGATGCTCACTAGGTGGATCTAGACTACCAGAAAACAAACTTCTTACTCTAAATTTCCAAGATCTTTAGACAATCTTGAACGAAACATATACACAGTGGATGCTGCAGAAAAGGAGTCACAGGAAAGAAACAGGAGTCCCAAGAACTCTTTGACTCTCAGGTATGAATTCATAAGCTAATGCCAACTAATGATATGGACTATTTGGTGTGGAATCGCATTTTAAAATCAGCACAATGAACAGGGAGCTGAGCCAGTGCAAAAAAAGCATTTCAGGGATAATGTGATCAATAAATTTCAGTCTGTGTCAGGAGTCTGATTACCATATCCCAGATATAGTGAAAAGGACATACAGGGCACCAATAAAAAGGTCAGGATACAGTGCAGAGCTATAATTGAGTGTTCTACTTATAAAGAACAGCTAAAGGATTGTATACTGCCCTTAGACAAACAGTGAGAGAGACTAATTGTAAGCATTTTATATTAAAGAAAAATAAAAGGACAATCTCTTTTTGCATTTTTCCTAAAAAATGAAAAGCAGCTGTTTACAGCAATACTTAAAAAAAACAACCAAACAAATGAAAAACAAGCACCATCACCCCCCAGTAAAATTCTAACTCACACCAAGAGCTGATATCTGATCACATCTCTATATATGGGTTCAGATCTGAGATCGTAATCACCTAAATATTATTTCTGTTAAGGTCTGATTCTAAGTGTTGAAATATAACAGCCAGTGAACTGTTAGATTGTTGTTAACATGTGCTTTAGTTCTGTAATAGCACCATTGTTTTTAATAAATTATAAACGGTATAGTTCTCCTCAATCCAAGAATAATACAGTTTGGATTTATGTAGTAGTTTATAGGTTCCTTTGTCTTTACCACTCCTGAAATCGAAATGAAAACTGCTGTTCAAGAGAAAAGTTATAGGAAAGAGAAAGAGATTGGTGATATAAGCATTCTCTGGCTGCAGATTAGATGGATTGAGTTTACAAATTTATTTGTCTTGAAAGGAAGTCATTCAGTAAGAGTTTCTGGCTCTTAATGCATCTATATGTACTTAATATAAGAAGTCAGTACCATTCTTCCTAATGGCAAACTGAGAATACAGAAAGGAAGAGGTATGACTGCAGGCAGTCAGCATAGCTGGGAGACTCCCAGTCACCTGTGTCCATACCTGCTGCTCTAGAAGCATGCCAGCATAAATATGATCTGCAAAATCTCATCCCAAAATGTATTATCACCTCTGTAACTGTGATCTTTTTCTAAACTACCCTTGAAAGAAGATGACAGGAATTTAAGGAAAAATTCAAAGCTTTCATTCTATTGTAATACCTATGGATCAAACTTTAAGGCACTAAGTCATATTGTTCAGATATTGTATAGCATTGTGCCTTAAAAAAGTAATTCAAGTGTTTCCTATTATATTTCAATGGCTGAGATAAAAACACTTCAAAATCTACAATTAGGATGTATAGTCGATCCCATGAATTCCAGGTGCTGACAGGTGTTAGTGATTATACAATTTCTGCTTGCAGTGGAAACATACTCCTATGAAATACATATTTTAAATTTTTAATTAAGTTTTAAGGCACAATGGATCAAGAATGGCACCTATGTATTAAACATTTGAGTGGAAATATCTATTTATTATTTTAAATTAGTTCTCATTTGTGTCTAATTGGTCTATCTTGTTAGTATTAGGATAATAGGACCATAAGATAATTCAGATTGGAAGGGATCTTACAAGAGCTGTAGCCCAACTTTCTGGTTAAAACAGGGTCAATAATAAACTAAGATCAGGTCCCTCAGGGATTTATCCAACCCGGTCTTGAAAACCTCCAAAGATGGAGGCTGTACAGTCTCCCTGAGCAACTTTTTCCAGTGTTCTCACTTACCATAAAAAAGTTTTTCCTTATACCAAGTATTTCCTTTCCTGATACTACTGGATAGTGGCCATTTTTTGCATCAAAATGTAACATTATTTCTGCTTCTTCAAGCAAATGCAGCAAAGCAAGATAAGAATCACAAATTCATTTTAAGACTAACACTTACTTGAGAATAGATCGAAAAAGACCCATAAGGCAATTTGAAGTTCAACTCTAATGAAATCCAAATACATACATTAAAAATTATACTCCACAGAATCTCTGCCTAATAACACAGTCTATATGGTTTTTAGTTCTGGTCACTAAATTTACCCAGATATCTAGAGAACATTCTTAGAACTGATGTCACCTTGGCTGATCAAAGCATCTTAGTACCTACTTCACACCTAAATCTCACCTGCCTTGTGTCTGCTATGACTCTGTAATGAGACCACTACTTTTTGAAGGACACTTTAACTTCAGTTATTGATTTCATTACTTCCTCTGCACTAGACCTTGAGTCTGTGTAATGGAAAATGCACAGAAATCCCATGGAGCAAGGTGAGGATCCGAACACTCCTTCCTCTCATAGGAATTCCTCATCACTGGGCTGCAAAATCCTGCTTTCTTTTTATTGTTCTTTTATGTATCACATGAATTTTAGACAGTCAGAGTTCAAGGCATGTTCCAGAGAAATGAGACATGAGAGGGTATGTCGTGGTTTTACTCCAG
>VWZZ01007009.1:5382-39317 GCA_013399095.1 Psophia crepitans | reverse complement strand
CCATCACTCTGAAAGCTGCTGTCCCCTCTCTTTTTCTCTTCCCCCCAAGGCCCTTATAAACTAAGCACGTCATATGGTATGGAACATCCCTTTGGTCAGTTGGGGTCAGCTGCCCTGTCTGTCCCCTCCCAACTCCCCGCACACCCCCAGCCGTCCCGCCGGCGGGGCGGTGCGAGAAGCAGCAAAGGCCTTGGCTCTGTGTGAGCATCTCTCAGCAACAGCAAAAACATCTCTGCACTATCAGCGCTGCTTCCAGCACAAACCCAAACACAGCCCCATGCTGGCTGCTGTGAAGAAAATTAACTCTCTCTCGGCTGAAACCAGGACAGTCTGATATAGATCATCTATGTATCATCATCTATGAGATATCAGAGCTGTCGCACATTTGTAGGATATTACCTTTTTGTAGCATTTGGCCTACTCTGTCTGGTGTCTTTATTAAAGAACACTTGGGTTCAGTTTACCTGTTAGAACAGTCCATGAACCATTCCCAATAGTCTGTTTTTCTTCAGCTGCCTGATTCTGAAACCTAAGACTAGCAGAGATGTGGGCCATTCCGTGGCAGTTACTATTAATACTTTGTATTGATCTTGGATACACTCAGATTATTTTTATATAGGTGCAAATAAACACATACATACTTGCATACATAAAATAGTCTAATAAGTGACCACCTGAAATGGAAGAACTCTGTCAGTGATTTAACCTTCATCTGACCATCATGAAATCTTTAATATATTCTCCCCCAGCATCATACTATTAGTTATGGAGGTATTATCCCATGTCTAAAAATAGGATATAGAGAAATTATGATTGTGAAAGTATGTCCTGAAGGTCGTATGAATAATGGTCAGTATAGAATTGAGTATGGATTACCTACATCAGTTTAACACTATAAACCCATGCACTGACACACCTTTTTTTTTGCAGTATGGATAGAAAGGTATGGGTGTCTATCACTGTCTGATTTTCTGAGGATTTTACTATCAAAGAAACATGAAATCTGAGCAAATCATTCCATATGCTAAACACTCTTCAGAAAGGAGCCCTCGGAAGCATTTGCAACGGAAATGAACAGCTCTACATGATCCCTAAACCACAATACATTGTCTTGCAGGTATAGGAATTAAATACAAATGAGCCTGTACTGTACTGGACAGGATACACTTCTGCGAGTTTAACGTTGTGTAAGGAAATGCTTTTTACACTATACTGCTTATATATTTTTTAACTTGAATTTTGGAGAGGTAACATTGTATATGTGCCTTTATTTGTCTATCACTTTTGCATGAGATTTTTTGTGGGTGTTGTTTCAAATTAAGTACGGGTTTTAAACCAAATTAAGTTTCTTTCATAAACCATTTCTGATTTATCACTGAATAAACTTGCCATGCACAAAAAGAATTGAGATTTTTGGCAAGAAAGCGTATCTTTTATTCCACTGAAAAATGTACTGATGAAAGAACTTACAAACTTTGTGTATGTATAGCTAAGAGAGCTCTTGATCATGCTATTAGGTAATGCAGAAGAGTAAGTCTGTCAGTTACAATATCTTTAATTATAATTTTGTGGGGTCTGTCACCTCTGTGGGAGATGTATTGCTCAATGGGTAAGATGTTCTTCAAACTATGATATGTGCTTCCACAGTAGTCTTCTCTGTTAACTTGATTAAGGAATTACCATCGGAGAGGCAGTGTCTATTAAGCGTTTATTTGAATACACAAAGACAGTGTTTGACCTGTTGTTTTTTCTGTGTTCTACTGTAAGATGAGCACTGCTAAAACAAATTATAGGGAGACCACAAGCAGAGGCAATAGAAGTGGGATAGTTATTTTATCAGAATACAAATCTTGTATTGTATAGTCTTACTCATTAATGGAAGACAATATTTAGCTTTGAGTAAAATATCTTTATTTTTTTCCTGACACAAGTGTTTATTTCAATACAACATAAACATTTTATTGGATGAAGAAAAATGGGTGCTTCATTAAGGGTAACAGATTTCTTAATTGTCTTTTTACGTCATTCACATTTGACATGATGGTATTAAATATTAGAGGAATATAAAATTTCTGCAGCAATCAAATTAATGAAGCCTGCTTTTGTATGAAAGTGTGTCTTATGTCTTTTTTTTTTCTTTATTCCCAGTACCTCTCCTCCAAAACTCTCCCATATTATTTCCCACCTTAACAGGGAAACTGGAAGAATGTCAGTGACAGAGAGCACTGACTATGCTGGCTGCCCCAGGCAGGTGCTGCCTCTCATTCTGGATAGTCCCTTCTCCTTCAAGGAAAGTAATAGCTTCTCTCCCGGCTACTGTTGCACAACAGTTTTTACCCCTTCTTAAACATGTTATCATATAGGCGCTACCAATGTCACTGATAGGCTCAGCTTTGGTCAGTGTCAGGTCCTTCTTGGAGCCAGCTGGAACTATCTCTGTCCAACATGGGAGCAGCTACTAACATCTTCTTATAGAAGTTACCCCTACAGCCCCTCTGGTACCCAAACCTTACCATGTAAACCAAATACAATAATATTTCAGAATACTTTCCAACAGTAATATTTCTGAAATATGTTTCACAGCAAATAATTTGCTTAACACCCTTCCTTTAACTATGAATTCTTCACTGAGATGGTCTTGATGCTGACAGCTTCCGTAACATTAGTGTTTCAACTGTTCCTCTGAAGAAGTAACAGTTAACTCTTTTTAAATAATTGTAATTTATATAATATTAACTATTTAGAAAGAATATTTAAAATTTATTATAATTGAATTTATAGGCTGAGCAGTTCTAGATTCGATGATCTTAATACTTATAGACATGTAGGCTTTTACTTATCACTCCCTTTTAGAAACAGAGGAGCAATAAGAGAAGTGCCTATTTTGCTAAACAAAAGGGGAATATAGGACAAAATTACATTTTTCATTTCATTGCAAACAATAAACTAAAATAAAACAACTGCTAAGTCATCAACTGCAATTGTCAGCTCTTCAGGATGTTACTATTTGCCAGATTTTTGAAAGACCTCATTGCAATAGCTGTTGGGCTTTTTTCTAAGTTTGGCAATAAGTATTGCAGTGGGAGTGATAATATGCTGAGCTCCATTGAAAACCTTGTTGGTGCAGAACAATTGAATGAAAAATTTTGGCCGTGAGCCCTGTAGAATAACAAATTCCACATCACCAAGCTCATGGTTATAGTTTATAGCACCTGGCTGTGCTCTGTTTCAAAAAACTGAATGTTTTTCATGGATACAAGCAAACATTTAACAACATCATTCATCTTAGATATACCCTGGGGGCAAAAATATCCCTGACACCAACTTTTTGATAATAACCAGATGTTGATATAAACTGTTACAATGCTAAATGGAAAGTCTGGGATGTTTCTGGTTAAACTGTAGGATTTCGGGGGTGTTTTTATGCTTGAGAGTTTGTTGTTTGGGGGTTTTTTGTTGTTGTTTTGGGGGTTTTGGGTTTTTGTTGTTTGGTTTGGTTTGGTTTTCAGTTTAGAAAAAGAAAAAAGACAGAAAGGAAAAAGAATTAAAGCAAACAGTAGGGAAGAAACTAAAATCTCTAAGTGAAATTAGGAATGATGTTTTAAAACCAGGAAAGATTTCTTAAGTAATTGTGTTATCATTTTATAAATATTATAAAACTTCCAACTTTTTCTGTGTTTGATTTTTCATATCTTTAAAGATAGACCAATTAATGCTTGGGGTTTTCTTAACACTTATGCCCCAAGTAAATTTTCTTCTCATACTGCCTGCCTAATCATCAACGCTTGTAATTGTTTCTCTTTCATCTGTGTTTAATCGGTGCCTTCACACCTTGAATACGAATGTGGTTCTGATCTCCTGCTTTTTTACGTCCTCCCCCTTAATGTCAAAGTACAGACAAGGACAACAAGGATAATAAAGACACGGAATAGTTTCTGTTTAGGGTAGAGATTATATGACTTAGGAAGGATATGAAAGAGATCCGAAAATCTTGAGTAGCTTAATGAAAATGATAGGAAACAACTACTTCACTCTTTTTCTCATAATAAAAGACTCAGAGATGTCTAGTGAAACTAGATTACAGGTTCAGAGCAAACAGAAGGGATTTTTGCTTAATTAAACGTGAAACTCATTGCCACAGGATTCTCTGGAAGCCAGGAGTTTGCTTTTTTACTTTTTTTTTTGTCCCTCCCCCCCCCTTCTTTTTTTTTAAGTGACGTGTTACTTTGAAAAGAGTGAGAAGATCAAGCGGAAGCTTTTGGAGAAAAGGACAGGTTGTACTTTCCTCTGCTTAGTATGATGAGGGTGGGGGGTGGAGGGAAGAAACAACAGTCTTTTAAACATCAAATCAAGCAGGCAGGTAGAGATAATTGCTATCATATTACAACAAGAGGTGTTTCTTTATGGGATCAAGACAATCATGGAGAAAAATAGCAAGAATACCAGAAATCTTTGTTAATGTGAATACATTGTATATAAATATGGCAAACCATAACAACCTAGAAGCAGTGTAATACCTCATATTGATGATTAATACATAGCTTGTCGAGTCATTTGGATTGAACAAATCATTGACCAGTTGTTGGTCAGTGAATATTAAAGAGGTTGAATAGTTTTTGTTTAGGATAGAGAAAATATGATGTAAGAAGGATATGAAAGAGATCAAAAACCTTGACTAGCTTAACGAAAATAATTAGGAAAAAACTACTACACTCTTTTTCTCATAATAAAAGACTCAGAAACATCCAATGATGTCTTTTCAGTGGCAAAGATGGGATCTTGAAAGATTAATTTTCTGTGTCTCTGGAGTGTTTGTTTTGAAGGTTGGAACTACTGGGTTTTGTGTTGTCCATACTATGGTCTCTACACATTGATCATCGCTATCTTCTACATGCACATGGTCAATGCAGGATAGTCCAAACCAAAATACATACATTTTAAGGTTATTCTGGCCTGAATTAATTTTCCAAATTTGTCAAAGCAGCATTTTTATTTCAGTAAGCTCATAATATCCAGACATGAGATAGCACAAGAGGAACAAAAGCAGCTCTACACAGGAGAGGAAGTTTAACTGCAACTAAGTTAGGTTCAGTACTAATTAAATTAACGTAGTCAATTTGTCTTCAAACACAATGCTTCCAGAGCTTGAGAATCTTCCAGAGTTTTGTTTTGCTTATTCATAGAATCATAGAATATCCCAAGTTGGAAGGGAACCATAAGGACCATCAAGTCCAACTCCTGGCTCCACACAGGACCAGCCCAATCAGAGCAGATGACCGAGAGCATTGGCCAGCTGCTTCTTGAACTCAGCCAAGCTCGCTGCAGTGACCACTTCCCTGGGGACCCTGTTCCACTGCCCAACCACCCTCCTGGTGAAGAACCTGTTCCTGATCTCCAACCTAAACCTCCCCTGTCGCAGCTTCATATCATTCCCTCAGGTTCTACTGCTGGTCACCACAGGGAGGAGATCAGCACCTGACCCTTTACTTCCCCTCGTGAGGAGGCTGTAGGCTGCCATGAGGTCTTCCCATTCTTTCTGAACCAATCTCAGATTTGGTCATTTAGAGCTTTCCAGTCTCAGCAGCAGGTTGAAGACCTTGGCAAGGTTAACTAGTCTGCCTATACCACGGTGAAACACTCTTCTGGGCTCCTACTATTTAGACTATTTGAAATCGTCCTGGGCTCTCATCTCTAGGTGTTACAAATGTGCTTGGTTTATCTCAGGATTATAGCCACTATATTGGTGTGAACTTTTAAATGTATTATTTATTAAAATGTAGAAATAGATTATTAAAAAAAAAGAAATTAAACAAATACTCACTTATCTCCTAAAAAGAAAATAGCTGGTACAACATAAATATTTTCCACATGCTTCCTTATTGATTCTCATATATGCTTTGAAATGTACAAAGTTGATTATTTATTCTTTAAATTCAATTCACCTGATGATTTCTTTTTTAACATGACCATTGAAATGATTTATTAGTACTGAAACAAAATTGCAAAGAAATTTTATAACTGTGTTTTTCTGTTCAAGGTGAACAGAAAAT
Organism: Psophia crepitans; assembly: GCA_013399095.1. Taxonomy (NCBI): domain Eukaryota; kingdom Metazoa; phylum Chordata; class Aves; order Gruiformes; family Psophiidae; genus Psophia; species Psophia crepitans. The sequence continues at coordinate 33,267 of VWZZ01007009.1, read as the reverse complement.
AAGCCAACAAAGCAGTTTTGTTGTGATTACACAGATCCCTGAACAGTATGCTACTACATTTGTAAGTCCTCTGCTACATTACAATGACACTTCACCAAAAAAAAAAATCTGTTATTTTGCATTATAGACATTTCAAGGCAGTCATTCTGTGATTAAATAAGATTTGGGAAATATAATTAATGTTAGAACAGAACTTTCCAGGTTGGGCCTGGAACTCTCTGATACTGGCTGATCTGCCCTACAGTGAAAATTTGAGATGTCTTGATTTTCTCTTCACTCACAATCAGGTCTATGGAAAAGTGGCTGCTTTTATCTAGTGTTAGAAGAAGCTTGAAATGGAAAGGATTAAGTGACACATATTCACAACCATGCATTCAGAGAGATGTACACGGCTGAAGTATCTTTAAGCAGGATGTATGACACTGTGAAATATTGCTTTCCTGATCTACACTTACTGCTTTAAGCTATTGACAGAATTACAAAGATTTTTTCTTGTTCTTTTTTTATAGTTTTATTTAATGTGATAAATATCAATGTAATTAAAATAATTCTTTCTTGTATCAAAGTATATTTAGAATAATGAGAGAATGCATAGTTTTAATATATGCTTACAAAAACTGTGAAATATTTTCAGACCAAGACAAAGGTATATGTTAAGGATATATCATTGAAAGATGTATATTGCATTGTAAGTATGCTTGAGGAATACTTCTTCCTTTTTATAATAAATATATAATCAAAAAAGTCCAATGTTATGATTAATGTTTCCAGTTTAGGAATTCTCAATGTAAACTGACCAACCACCTCATCAGTATTGCTAGTGCACTAAATGTGGCCAGGTTTTCACCATTTGAGCTTCCCTTGAAAAAGATGCTCTTTTGAAATCGGAAGGACCTACTACAGAAGTCATGCCTTGATTCTGATATGGACCAGTAATACAGGAGTGTATTAAACACGTGGTAGATATGTCACTTTAATGACTCCATATACAACACACGCACATCTGGATTACCCTTAGGAAAGATTAGTTAGACAAAGTCTACATGAAACTGAATTTGTCACCATATCTGAAATGATTTGCATATTCTCAGAATCATGTAGACCTGAGAACAATTGAATATTGAATGAATAAGACAGTTATGTTTGTAAATCCTAATAACAATTTCAAAAACATGTGGTCCTGTGGTTGGCTTGAGAAGTACCAGAAATACTTCTTGATAAATTTGTAGACCTCTGGATCAGAGCATGATTTTATTTAATTTTTAACCTTTTTGATTGTTTTTTGTTAGTTAAACTCATAAACATAATGGGGAGTTAGTTCTTTTTTGCTTATTTGTTTGTTTATTTTGTGACTTTCATTAAAAAATTCAAATAAGTCTTCCAGGGAGGAGAATCTGGCTAACTAATTAATATATGTAGAGCTTATTTACCTGTCACAGGATATTTCAACAACCTTTTCAGTATTTCAAAAATTGATGTACCTTTTATCTTCTTCTGGGTCATCTGTTTGTTTCAAAAAATGTGTTTTTCTGCTTGACTGGCTTTCAAAAGGTGTATCGTCTGCTTTCCCCTCCCACTAGTTAGTTGGTAAGGTGACCATTAAAAGTTACAGTTGAGTGTCCCACCACAGTTTAATTACTGTAGAAATCTCTCATGAGAAGGAAAGGCCATTAGGGGAATCTCACATGCATAGCTCAGTAATCCTAATCAATCTAATTAAATTTCTGTGCAATAAGCATTTTAAAAAGACTTCCGGAGGTTCAGTAAGTTTGGTTTATTGTTTAGTGTTACAGACTTCATCTTTAATCTGGGAAGGTTTCTCAAATGTTGCAATGAATTATGCATTAGATTTGAACAGAAAAGTTCTTGCACAAAACCACTGCAATAGCATAGTAAAGCATACTTTCCTTTTGAGGACAGACTTGATTCTGTAATTTCCTGCCCCCTGAATGTCCAAAGTGCTTAAATTACAGGATTCTTGTAAATGATAGCAGATTATTTTCACAGGTAGAGGAAGTCCTAACGTTAACAGAAAGCAAAGTGGAGGAAATTGCTATTTACACTAATGTCTTTATAGTGTAAAAGTCTGCACTTGCAACTCGATATAAGGTTGGTAACCACTCATTTTGCTGGAATTTACAGCCCTGACAGTTTCTGAGAAGCATAAAACTTTAATCTGGATCCAAGAAACACTGTTTCACCTGAGATCATAGAAGCATAGAATCATAGAACGGTTAGGGTTGGGAGGGACCTAAAAAATCATCTAGTTCTAACCACCCGCCATGGGCAGGGACACTCTACACTAGAACAGGTGGCCCAAAGCCCCATCCAACCTGGTCTTGAACTCTTAGGGCGATGAGGCAGCCGCAGCTTCTCTAGGCAACTTGTTCCAGTGCCTCACCACCCTCACAGTAAGGAAGTTCTTCCTAATATTTCATGTAAATCCCCCCTTCTTTTAGTTTAAACCCACTCCCCCTTGTCCTATCACTCCCTGCCCTTGTAAATAGCCCCTCTCCATCTTTTCTGTAGGCCCCCTTTAGGTATTGGCAGGCCACAATAAGGTCTACCTAGAGCCTTCTCTTCTCCAGGCTGAGCAAGCCCAACTCCCTCAGCCTGTCCTTGTAGGAGAGGTGCTCGAGCAGTAGATATCCGTAGAGACCTATTCTCTATGTGTTACAATACCATCAACAAATGTAACAATCAGTTGATCACAATTTTTGTAGTTTATTAAAGGAATGTGATCATCTCTATAAAGCTCTTCTAAGCAAATCTTAAAGATGAAATATGACCGAACATACACCTAAAGTCTCTGTGTTGTACATGCAATGTGAAAATCTCAGATTCTTTTCATCTTAATGCCACATATGAATCTCACAGAGTTCTTGTCTGCATCCCTGTATCATCTCACAACTTGCTCCCATTCCCGGGTAATTGCTGAGACAGAGCGTTTGTATTTGCTGAAAGAGCAAGTGGTAAACCTGTTGCTCTGGCACTCTTAGAAAGATTAATTCAGATGTAGAGTAAGATGGTAGTCTTTGTATTTATTTTATTAGTCATGCTCTAGTCCAGCCTCCTGCTCACAGCAGAGTCAGCTCTGAGGTCAGGCCAGGTTGCTCAGGACTTTATCCAGCCAATTCTTGAAAATCTTCAATGTCAGAAGCTGCAGAGACACTCTGTGCAACCTGCTCCACTGCTCAACTCTCCTGAGGAAAAAGGTTCTCCTTATGTCCAGTCTTCCAGTCTGAGCTTTTTTTTTTTTTTTTCATTTATGTCTCTTGTCTCTTGTTCCCCTACCAAACGTTCCTGTAGAACCAGTATGGACTACTGTGTCCATCTTCCCAACTTCCCGGCAGGCACTGGGGAGCTGTTGTTAGGTGTTCCCTGAGTCATCTCTTCACCCACCTCAATCAAACTCGGTCCCTCAGGCTCTTCTCACAGGGCAAATACTCCAGCCCTGACTTTCTTTGGTCCCTCTGATGAACTTGCTTCAGTTTGTCAAAGTGTTCTCTGTATTGGGAGGCTGAAAACTGTACCCAGTATTGCAGATAATGCCTGATAAGTGCTCTCTAGGGGGAGAAAATCCCTTCCCTCCTTCCCTGCTTCTGCTGGCTGTGTTTTTGGCAATAGATCCCAAGGTTACGTTTACCTTCTTTGATGTCAGGGCACATAACTGGCTCACGGTCATCTTGCTGTATGCCAGGGTCCCTCAAGGCCTCTCCCACAGAGCTGGTCCCCATCTGTTTGTATCCAGCCTCTGCTGTTCACAGAGGTTCGCCAATACCAGGTGCAGGACTTGGCATTTGTTGTTGTTGATTTTCATAATGTACTTACTGGCCCATTCCTCCAGCCTGCCTAGGTCCTTGAGCAGAAACTCTGCCCTCAAACATATTGACTGGTCCCCCTAGTTTGGTATCATCTGCAAACTTTATAAGCAAGCACCTCATTGCCTCCTGTAGATAACTGATAAGCATGTTAAACAGGACAGGTACAGGGATACAACCCTACAGCATTCCCCAAGTTACCACTCTTCAGGTAGAGCACAACCCGTTAACTGTAACTTTTAAAGCCCTAGCATCCAATCAGTTTTTTGATCATTTCGTTGTCCAGTCATTCAGACTGTATCATCCCTGCTAATGTATCAGAATTTTGCGAAAAAGAGTGTTGAATGCCTTGGTAAAGTTGAAATAAATGACATTTACTGCTCTTTACACATTTTGTCATGCAATACAAGTTTGTCAGGCATGATTTACACATGATCAATCCGTGCTGAGAGTTTCCAGTCACCTTCTCCCTCAGGTACCCAGAAGTCTGTTCCATAAAGACTCACTACTTGTTTTTTTTTTCTAGGGACCAAAATGAGGCTGAACAGCCTGTAGTTTCCCTGATCATCCCTCTGGACTTCTTTGAAGGCAAGAGCAACACCTTTCTGTTTTGTCAGAGAACTTCTCTGCTCTGTAAGACCATTCAAAGACGGTAGAGAGCATCCAGCTCTCTCATTACCCTTTGCTGCAGCCCATCATGTCCTATGGACTTATATGGGTCAAGTTCTCTACATTAATTCATGACTCAATGTTTGTCCACTGCTGGTTCCCATCCTCGAAGCTTTTCACAGACACCTGGGTGACCCTGCAAAAGACAACTGGGGCAAAGAAGAAACTGAGAACCCCATCCTTATCTGTGTCTGCTGTCATTACATCATCTGACCCATCTGACAATGCTCCTAACATTTTTCTTGTTTACTGTTTTATTGCAGATGTAGTGATGGAAGGTCTTCTTGTTACCCCATGTGGCATTTTTGCCCAATCTTAAATATGCTCTCCAGAGGCTCCACCAGTTTGGCTGAGGGGCTCAGCTGTGTCCTGCAGTGAGGCCATTGGAGCCAGCTGGAGAGAGCTGTGTCCAGCATGGGGCAGGCTCTGGTCTCAGAGCCACCTCAGAGGCCACCCCTGCAGCCTCCTGCTGCCAACACCTGGATATCTGCAGCCACTGTAATTGGGTCCCTCCTTGCAATCCCTTCCAGGAGCTGACAGGAGGGTTACAAGCCTCTGTGAGAACCTGGATCTGTAGTACAAAGACTTCCATGGCTTGCTTTAAAGATTTTGACCACTTTATCATCCTGATCAGGTCATTTGTAACAAATTAGTCAGATGAACTGTCCCACTGTGCCAAAGCTATCCCAGCAATGTTGCAATTTTGTGACTGCACACGCAGCTCTAACGTCTCCAACTTTTTTCCCAGGCTGCATGCACTAATGTACATACGCTTGAGGTGGGCCATTTTCACCCCTAACCTATAATTTCTTTTGTTCCTGTACTAAATGGTTTTGTTTTCACCCCATCCATCATTTTCTCACTTTCTGTGGATCGTTAGCTCCCTTCCCCATTGTTCCTAATTTAAATCTGTCCTCAGCAGGTTGCTACAAGCTGCAATTACAGTGCTATTGACAAAGCTCAGTCATTTTACTGCAACACATAAAACTGACATTTCCTTAAAAAACAAGCTTCTCAATATTTCATAGTGTATTCAATTTAAAAAGGAAGCAGTTTAGTTGGCCAACACCTTGACCTGTGATTTTCATTTTTTATAAGCACAACCTGATGTCCTCACGCTAGATTTACTCAAAAAAGTTAAAGGACTATATTTACAACCGGAAAATAGTTGTTCATTGTTAGCAGTGAGCAAAAGGAGATGAGCCACCTAAATGCTGTTCCACTAGCATGAGTAAGGAGCCTTACCCACCCTCAAGCCCTATTGCGTGGTCTGTGCACCTGTTCATGAGCCTCATTATTAATTCACAGTGATTCTAAGGGCCTGTAGATGGAGCAACATGGAGTTCTTCTGATATAGAAGAGGACTCTGGATGTCTCTGTGAGACCCACTGATTTGCCAACCACTGCTGCTAAGCCTCAGTGACATCCTCGTAACCAGTCACAATTGTACGTAATGGCTTACTCTGCATGGCTTAGGGATGCTGCACTAACCAAAAAGCCTGAGGGACACTCAGTCAGGCTCAGTACACATCTTGGTCAGAACTGGCTCACGCTTGGTTAGCCCTGGTTGCATTGCTGTTTCTTTCTAATGGAGTGCCTCCTGCCCTGACAGCCTTTTGTCTTTTACCTATTTTCAAATGCTGTTGATTGTGCTTTTGGTGTCAGTACACCTTATAAATTGACATTGCTTGAAAATGTCTGGTCTTTTTTATTCTTCCCTTTCTGGATCCTCTGACCTGTGATGAAGTCAAAGACCCCTCCTAAAAGTTCTGCCTAGGTAGATAGAACACTTTCAGTTAAAAGAACTGAGGAAGTGCAGACTGAATAACTGTTTTAGCCTCATGCCCTACAGTTAGACAAATTTCTTTGCTTGCCCTACATAGTGTCCTGTGTGCCTAGTTCCTTCAAACTGTTACCATTTCCCACTTGAAAAAAACTAGCTGTTGTGCTCAGAGTAGCTTGCAGAAATATCCTGTTCTTTCTCTCAGCTGTCACCTTTACCCTACTTCATGATTGCAATGCACAGATTGTAGAGTTAGGATGTAGGAAAAATGTTATTAAAGAGCAACATTTTCAAAAGATGTGTTTTGAGATTTGTTTTCTAAATTTATATGCAGATAATCTGTCTTTTAAAAATTCCTGAAAGCTCAGTAACTTGTGCAAGACTATATTTAAATAGCTGAATATTTCCAAAATGACCTCTGAACTTGTATTGGGTTTGCATGGCAAGGTTTTGGTAGCTAGGGGGGCTACAGGGGTGGCTTCTCTGAGAACCTTGTAGAAGCTTTCCCTGTGTCCAACAGAGCTAATACCAGCCAGCTCCAAGATGGACCTGCTGCTGGCCAAGGCCAAGACAATCAGCAATGGTAGTAGTGCCTCTGGGGTAACACAGTTAAGAAGGGGAAAAAAGCACCAGAAGCAATTGCAACCAGAGAGAGGAATGAGAAGATGTAAGAAACTCCACAGACACCAAGGTCAGTGAAGAGGGAGGGGGAGGAGATGCTCCAGGCACCGGAGCAGATATTCCCCTGCAGCCCATGAAGAAGAACATGGTGAGACAGGCTGTCCTCCTGCAGCCCATGGAGGTTGATGGTAGAGCAGATCATAGAATCATAGAATCACTAAGGTTGGAAAGGACCTCTGAGATCATCAAGTCCAACCATCAACCTAACACCACCATGCCTACTAGACTATGTCCTGGAGTGCCACATCTACACCTTTTTTGAATGTCTGCAGGGACGGTGATTCAACCACCTCTCTGGGCAGTCCGTTCCAATGCCTCACTACTCTTTCCATGAAGAAGTTTTTCCTGATATCCAACCTAAACCTGCCCTTATGCAACTTGAGGCCATTCCCTCTTGTCCTATCAGTTGTTACTTGGGAGAAGAGACACCCTCCTCACTACAACCTCCTTTCAGGAAGTTGTGGAGACTGATCAGGTCTCCCCAGCCTTCTCTTCTCTGGACTAAAAAACCATATATCCACCTGCAGCCCATGGAGGAATGCATGCTGGAGCAGGTGGATGCACCTGAAGGAGACTGTGACCCTGTAGTAAGCCTGCACTGGTGTAGACTCCTGGCAGGACGTGTGGACCTGTGGAGAGAGCAGCCCACACTGGAGCAGGTTTGCTGGCAGGACTTGTGACCGCATGGGGGATCCACGCTGTAGCAGTCTGCTCCTGAAGTCTGTATTTCTCATCACCCTACTCTGATTTGGTTGCTAATACATTAAATGAATTTTCCCCAAGCTGAGTCTGTTTTGCTCATGACGGTAATTGGTGAGTGATTTCTCCCTGTCCTGATCTTGACCCACAAGCCTTTCGTCGTATTTTCTCTCCCCTGTCCAGCTGAGGAAGGGAGTGATAGAATGGCTCTGGAGGTCACCCAACATCCAGTCAGAGTCAACCCACCACAGAACTAAAAAATCAGTGTTGCATGCACTGTCAAAATTTGGCCAGCGGATTAGTCCTTAGTCAAGTTGGTGAGAGAGCTGAAGAAGACAAAATCTGACATGCCGGATGGTGACTTTCCACCAAACTATTTAAAAAACCCAACAGTTTTTTAGTATGCATGCAAATTTATTTTTGATACAGCCTTATTGAAGGTGTCAATAGTAAGCAAAACTGAGATCTGCATAACGAATCAAGAATTGAAACCTGGTACCTCCTGTACACTTAGGGAAAAAAAAATGTAAAATAAAATAGTAAAATAATAGAAGATTTAATTTTAATAATTAATGACATGCATAGACGGATTTTTGTTTCCTAACTGATTCACTCCAGTATTTTCTTCTATATAACCATTAGTGTAACACACAAAAATAACCATGATGGTTTACTTTGGATGTAATGTTACTTTTGCTCTGCTTCAATTATTTTCTACAGAAAAGGATAAAATGAGAGTGTTTATGACACTTGAATTAAAAAAAAATACAAAGCATGGAAAGCTTGGCTTTTACTGGCTAAATGGTGTTGAAATTCAGAAGACTATTGTACCAAATACATCAAGGTAAAACTACAGGGGTTGAAAAAAACTTCACATGTAGAAATCTGTAAATAAATTCGATATGGCAAATGGCAGCATTATTCAACTCCACAGGATACAGACACTAGTTTTGAGAAATTTGGAAAACAGGGATTCCAAAACATAAATTTAAGCTACATCTCCTCTTTGCCCTCTTCTCCCTCCTTCCATTCCCAGCTAGGTGCCTATTTCTTAGTTTATTACAACATTAATGGTAGACGTGCTGCAGAATGCAAATTTCTTCAGTTAAACTTAGAATTAAAAAGAAAACTTGGATTTTAGAACTAAACTTCCTGTAAGTTTGAATCATATTCCTATTATTCCAATGAGGATTGATTTCTATTAACATTCCATCCCATTTTTGTCTTTGTAATGAGCCTAAAATAGCTGCCAGCTTGTAGTGCTGGAATTAATGATAATTAAATGTAACACAAAATGTATTTCCATATTTTGTATTGCTTAAATGATTTCATCTCAGATGTAGTATGATTCCTTTTAGAGATGACTACTTCTATTTAATCTCTTTTCCAATTTTAATTTGAATTTCATATTGTTCCTGACTGTTTAATGAATATTTTGGGAGATGGTCATAGTGTTGTTAATTATACTGGAGACTGAGTATAATTAATTCTTTTGGACCCAAAGTCAGCTAGTTAATCGATTTCTGATGAAACTGAAGATTAAACACAGATAGTTCACTTCTTCCTTCATTCATTTTAATTTTTCCCTCTTTGAATTCAATCAGATTAGTTTGGGAAGTAATTTCTGGCAAATCAATTTGTGGACCCATTTGGAGTATTATCCAGATGTTAATAGATGGATGATCCACTCAGGCCAGACACTTTCCTATTGATTTTATTTATTTTTTTTCATTTAAAAAAAAACAACTTTCAGTGCTTTTCAGTAGGTTTACTAGCATTATTTGTAATTCATATTTAAATAATTTTAACTGCCTATTAACAATAAGTTCGTTAAGTACAGAATGAAGAAGGGTCATCAAAAGAGTTCTCTGAAAACCAAACAATTCACACAGTGAAGGGCTGTAGCAAGGTAGAAGACTTTCCTCATACTTGTGAGGCATTAACTCATGTAGCTAAATTTGATTTTAGGAAGTGGTCTGAAAAGTCTTAAATGAAAAGGAGAAAAAATAAATTAATATGCCTAGGAGTTCCTGTCACATTCTCTTTTTTTATTTTTTTTTTTCTCAGTGCTATAAATAACAGTATATTTTAATTTTTGACAGTGGGAAAAGCCCTAAAGGCTGTAAGGAGATAATCAAAAAAGGGCAAGGAAGAAATTTAAAAGAACAGGAAGAGGACTTTCTTCTAGTCAATGAGAGAAACGTTGAACATTTTTCATTTATTATTCTACAGATAGTAATAGATAGCTCTAGGTTTCCTACTGCTATTGCTCACAATCCAAGTATGCTCTGTGATTGTATTCAATAAGCTTCTGTGAACAGACTTAGGGTAGCTTTTAGGGCCATTTCTTCGTGGGTGAGTAAGAGAAGAGCAGTGGTGTGCCAGGTGATTCGTAACATTTTTTGGAGAACTGGGGCCAACAATGCAACATTTAGCAATGGTTACTTAGCTGAATTAATCCCTTTTGAACAAAATGTGTAAACATATAATTCAATCTCAATTTATATTGAATGCATTACTGAATAAAAGCCTAGGTAAATAAGAAACATTTTCTGTTTCTCAGATGAAGATCAGATGTTCATGGTCTTTGTCAGCATTTGTACTGTTTAACATTCAAACAATGATTTTGTCAATCTGTAGAAACAAAGACTTCATCAGTTTAAAAGCTATTCAGTTTTCTAATTAATGTTCTTATGTTATATTTTTGGCAACCTTTCTGCATATTTATAGCTGTTAGCGGTTAACTTGAGATTTCATTCCCACAACCATTACTTGTACACTTAAAATGAAATAAGTGAAATATTTGTAGTTTATTAAGTCTTTTTAAGTTCAGGTGTTTTAGGAGCAATGTGGGTAAGTATTAAACAGTCATTAAAATGAAAAAAAAGTAACTTTAAAACTCTACATCTAAAGTTTACATTATCGAACCACAGAGTGTTAGGTAAGAAACATATTTGGTCTCAAAGTTGTGACACGAAGAGAAGCCTAACAAGAGTAATGAGAGATGTTTTGATTCAACAGTACCATCACTTATTATGAAAAAAACCTTATCTTCAAGTTCTACCTTGCTTTTGAATATCATGAAGAAAAGTAACAATTATTCCAGACCCAAAACATCTTACTGTTTAAATTTTCTTGTTGTCTCACCTATTTGAATTTGAGAATGGATGATGACAGTAACTCTTCATAATCTTCTTAGCCCTGATGTCTAAACAAGCAGTGAATAGGTGATTAGGTCTTCAAACTCATGAAAGACTGCACACTAAATCTCAGTGTGTCATAAATTTAGTCCTGTCTCTAGAAACAAGCATGTACTTCCATAGTGTTTTGGTGCTTTGACTGAACACTACTATGGTGTCCTGGTTTCAGCTGAGAGAGTTAATTTTCTTCACAGCAGCCAGTATGGGGCTGTGTTTGGGTCTGTGCTGGAAGCAGCGCTGATAGTGCAGAGATGTTTTTGCTGTTGCTGAGCGATGCTCACACAGAGCCAAGGCCTTTGCTGCTTCTCGCACCGCCCCGCCAGCGGGATGGCTGGGGGTGTGCGGGGAGTTGGGAGGGGACAGACAGGGCAGCTGACCCCAACTGACCAAAGGGATATTCCATACCGTATGGCGTCATGCTCAGTTTATAAGGGGCTTGGGAGGAAGAAGAAGGGGGGGACAGCGACGTTCGGAGTGATGGCGTTTGTCTTCCCAAGTAACCATCACGCGTGACAGTGCCCTGTTTTCCTGGGGATGGCTGAACCCCTGCCTGCCGTGGGGAGTGGGGAATGAATTCCTTGTTTTGCTATGCTTGTGCACATGGCTTTTGCTTCACTGATTAAACTCTTGTATCTGAACCCACGAGTTTTCTCACTTTCGCTCTTCTGATTCTCTCCCCCTTTTCTGATGAGGGGGCTGAGCAAGCGTTTATGTGGTGCCCATCCACTGGCTGGAGTAAAACCATGACATATGGTCATTATATTTAAGAAATATTAGTTGAATATTAGGTTTGATTTTTTTATTAATAAAGTGGAAGGGAGATTATTTGAGGTATAATCTTTAGAAAAAAAATTCTTTGATGTAGAACTTTGATCGGAAAGATAGCAACTTTTCTGAATTTTTTTAAGTTTGCAAAACTAGTATAGTATCTAATAATATCTCTTCAGAATTACAAGAATTTTGACTCAGCCAATCATTTAATATTCAGAATAAAAAATACAGATAAGGAAGTCTAGCCAAGAGACTGAATTTTATGTTTTGTGTGGGTTTTTTCAGTGGCAAACGCTCACGTTCATGCTTATGTTTCCTGTGGAGATAATGAGAATCAGGGAGTCAGATTGCAAGTGGTGTTAAATTCACATTTATGGTGACATTTAAAGCTAAGAGTTCAGATATGTGAATTTCAATGATGCTTTGGTTTTGCAGCTACCGTCACATTACCCAGCTGTAAATGGACAGCTGATAGGCACAGAGTGACTGAATGTGAGATAAACAGCAGAATATGATACTAACAACATCAACATTTTTCCTTTCCCTTTCCACAGTTTCACCCCAAGCCAGTGTAGTTTGATCATGTTATATGGATTCTTAGCCTCTAATGGACTTGTGACTGAATCTAGTACTTCAGAAGTACCCAGTTAGTAATCAGTAGAATAGAGTGTTTTTTTCTATTTCTATATTTGGCTTTTAATTTGTATTTATCTAGATAAATTACATGGAAATGTTAGGAGGATCTGCTGAATTGCAGGTGTTCCTTTTTTAATGAAAGAAGCAAACTCTATAAGACTACTTATATAATCGAAACTGATTCTCAACTTTACGTAGAAAATATCAATAGATAATTTCATGTTGCTTATTTACACCTTTCATGAGAGGAACACAAGAAATCACTATTAATTCTAGCAAATATAATCAAAGGACATTAAATAACCTGCTGCAGTGAACTACCACAATGCACACCGTAATAAAGCAATACTGTTAAGACTCAGAAACAAAGCACAGCCCCATGTCCTGGCACTCTGTTTTCCGCTGCTGCATTCCTTTGAATTATCTTTCTAAATGTAATTATAGTTACGCTGATAATGATGATGATGATGATGATAATGATGATGATGATGACGACAATGATAACAATAACAGCTGGTCTGGTAGAAGTTACTGCAAAGCAAAAGTAATTTCATTTGTTAAAAAAAAAATCTGATCCATGAAACTGCTGGATATTGCTAAATTAAGCTGTTGATTACAGTATGTGCCAAAAGACTAAAACAAAAGCATTGCAAAATTTGGTGTTGAAAATGCTGAGAATTACTCCAGATTTTTCAGCTACTTCTGTTGCCTACAGCCAGCTTCAGATTTTGTTACATTAGAAGGTCAATACTATAAATCAGAATATGTGCAAGGAACCTTGATTTTGCTTGCTGGCTTGCTTTTTTTTTACAGATGCCAATTGTAGTTAAAAATCTATCTAAAAATCAAATCATATTACTTTTTCTTTAATTAGCTCTCTGCTTCTGCCCTGCAAATAGATTATGATTATTTAATGAGTTTGGTGTGCTACTACTAATAAGTATTTCATACCAAAGAGAATCATTTCAAAGTTTCTGTCCTAATTTTCAACTTTTCCATATGATTGACCTTAGATTTTAAAAAAGATTATGATATTTCTTCATGCAAAACTGCACTTCAAGTTGTGTACCAAAGTGATCCTGTAGAAGAGGAGGGAAAAAAAGAACACAAGAAAATCCAAAGCGCAACAACAAACAAGGAAATAAATAAATAATAATTAAAAAAAAAAAAAGACCAAACAAACAACACCCCAAAAAAGCCAACAAACCAGAACAGAATATAGACATAGGAACACATTCTCAAAGGAGTAAAAATTACCAGCTCTGAAGTTTGGCTTTGGAGACTATGATCTCTGTTTGCTACACACATGCACGACAACAGTTTCTCAACATTTTTCAAAAGGCAAAGTGCCAAAATAGCAGGATTATTATTGCAACTGTTGGTGTTATTAATAACAATAATTTCACCAACTCTAACTTTACCAGTCCTTCTTAGGAAAAGGCATTTTCCCTTGAAGGTTAAGCTGAAGAAGGAGCATGGTTCTATAGTGTTATAAGTAAGCTCCTCACTTCAAAGAGAAGAAATTGCCTAAAGATCCAGTACCTTCTCTCAGAATTACTGAGGGTTTTAAACTATGACTATCCAGAAACCTCAAAGTCATTCTATGGGCATAACCTTGAACTTTCTCATCCCAACCTCTCTGAACCAGGAGGTTTCTTCGTTGCTTTTATTCTTTGAGTGTCTTTGGAGTGAATTACTTTCAGCATTCAGTTTGGCATACGACCCAGCTTCACAAGGGTAAAAAATGAGTTGCACTAAAAGATGAGATCACAGAACCATAGAATTGTTTTTGATTGGAAAAGACATTTATGATTATGAAGTCAAATTGTTAACCTAGCACTGCCAAGTCCACCATTATGTCCCTAAGTGCCACATCTACATTTCTTTTCAATCCCTCCAGGACTGGGGGTTACCCAGCCCCTTCCCTGGACAGCCTCTTCCAATGCTTGACAACCTTTTCAGTGAAGAGTTTTTTCCTAACATCCAGACTGAACGTCCCCTGGCACAACTTGAGGCTGTTTCCTCTTGTCCTATTGCTTGTTAGTTGGGAGAAGAGACCAAGACCCACCTGTCTACAATGTCTTTTCAGGTAGTTGTAGACAGCAATAAGATCTCCCCTCAGCCTTCTTTTCTCCAGGTTAAATAACCCCAGTTCCCTCAGTTGATCCTGATAAGACACATTCTCTGGACCATTCACCAGCTTCGTTGCCCTTCTTTGGAGACGCTGCAGCAACTCCACGTCCTTTGTGTAGAGAGTGGCACAAAACTGAATACAGTAATCAAGGTGCTTCCTCACCAGTGCCGAGTACGGGGAGATGATCACTTCCCTAGTCCACACTGTTTCTGAGACAAGCTAGGGTGCTGTTGGCCTTCTTGGCTACTTGGGCACACTGCTGGTTCATATTCAGCCGGCTGTTGACCAATAGCCTACAGAAGAGAGCAGTGTCCTGAAGGCAGCTATCTCTCCAGGTTGGACTGCACAATGAGTCAGATAGTGATTATAGCAATGACCATCACATCTTGCTTAAAAGAAAACTGTTAAAATGTTTCTGAAGGGAAAGGTCTGAGCTGTGGATCACAACAGTGTGATTAATACCTGTGTTCAAAGCAGAAATAGTTCAGGCTAGTCCTTACTTTTCTTCTTTATGGCTCCTTTATTTGCATGTGATTTTTGGAGACAGCAAACTCTTCCTGCTCATTTCATACAAAATATGGCAATGCTAAAGTGTCGTGGTTTTAACCCAGCCAACATCTGAGCCCCACGCAGCCTCTTGCTTGCCACCCCCACCCCCTCCTACATCGTGATGGAGGAGAGGATTGGAAGACTGAAAGTGAGACAACTCATGGATTGAGATACAGACAGTTTAATATGTAAAACAAAAGCTGTGCACACAAGCAAAGCAAAACAAGGAATCCGATCACCACTTTCCATTGGCAGGCAGAGGTTTAACCTCCAGGACAGCAGGGCTCTGTCACACATAAAGATTACTTGGGAAGACAAATGCCATCACTCCAAATGCTGCCACCCCCCTCTTCCTCTTGCCCAAGCCCCTTATAAACCGAGCATGACATCATATGGTATGGAATGTCCCTTGGTCAGTCTGGGTCAGCTGTCCTGACTGTGGCCCCTCCCAACTTCTTGTGCACTCCAAGCTATCCTGCTAGTGGAGTCATGTGAGAAGCAGAAAAGGCCTTGGCTCTGTGTAAGCACTGCTCAACAACAACAAAACCATGTCTACATAACAAAAGCATCTCTCCGCTATCAGCGCTGTTTCCAGCACAAACCTAAAACACAGCCCCATACTGGCTGCTGTGAAGAAAATTAACTCTCACTCAGCTGAAACCAGGACATAAGTTCTGTCTGATCCTGTCATCCTGCAAGAAAATCCTTTAAAAACAGATACAATTAAGTTATATTTCACTGCAGACCACATTTACAAGCTAGTTTGGCTCATTAATGAAACTTTTTTTACAAAATGTATTCTTTATCTGAACACATTTTAGAACTAGCTGTTATCGAAAAATTAAAATATTGTAGAGATCATGGCCATTTCATACAGAAAACTTAACAAAAACCTGTCTCCCATCATAATCTAATTGCTAAGAAAATGTTAAATGAGAGAAAGTAGGATGGTGATATACAAATGAATCCATTTCCATGTTATATGTGAATGTTTGCATTTAATTTTTATGAGGATAAATATTGAACACCTCACGCTTCACAAAATTAATTGTCTGATGCTGGATAGACCAGCTAATATCATTATGGAAATATTCTGAGTGATAAAATTGCAATTGCCATGCATATAGCACTAAGGCAGTGAGGTGGGAACTCTTATTTGCCATGGCAACCATTAACTGGATATGCAGGAGGTGGTGTTTTGCTGTAAATACATCTGACTGGGTCAGCAATTGAATGTTTCAAATAAATTATTTACATTTTACACAATTTTTCACACTTTTTCTGTTTTTGAATTAGTTTTTTCTTCATATCTGTGTTTTCCTCAGAAAGGAATGGGATAAAATTGAGTGGAACCCTGGGACATTTTGTTTTATGATTATTTTTGTGAACGCACATTTTGTATTTCCAAGTCTGACAAATAAAAACTGATTGTAATTACATTTGTGTTCCTGCCATGTGTTCTCAGGCCTCTTTCTCTGTTGTTTCTTTCTCATGTGACTATTATTATGGATCAAATAGCTATTTTGCATAAATCATTTCTATAAAAATGTATAGTTGGGTTTTGATTTACAGAGAGTTTGACATAGGAAACAGTCTTTTTATATATCAGACTGGGATTTTGATTAAAATACATTGGGACGTACATATGCAAAATTAACTTCCAAAGAAATTAATCCTGAGCAAGTACTCAGAGGGAAATTAATAAAATCTGAAGACATTAGATATTTCAAGGGAGGAAAATGTAAAGTGCAGGGAAAAGATTCTACTTTGAGTTATACATTCCATAGCTGTGGCACATTCACTAATAATTTGTTAAGAAAGAATCTGACTATTTTTATGCTGAGCTGTGCTCTCAAACTACTGCTTTTTAGTTGCATTGTCACAATTAAAGACAGATGCAACTCTGAAGGCATTTATGAATATGATTAATTTTATGCAAGTGAGTAGTCGTGCATAAGTCAAAGACGATGACTATAGTCATGACTTCAAAGTTCAAATTATTTTCCTTGCTTATCTGTGGAGGTTTCTTATGACATTAATAAGTCAATATTCGTGCTCTTCCATGATATATTAACATTTTCCTTGTTTAGGAAAGCATCTGGATTCAATACAGGTCAAAAATATCTTTCTAATATTAGCCAATGAACATATGAGTGCCTCAGAATTAGGTCCACGAAACTTCATCCTGGGAGGCAGTCCAGGACTTTGTCAGACCCCTGGGCATGCCACTGCTCACAGGCCTGAACCCAGCCCCAGAGCAGGCTATGAGCAAAGCACTGCGTACTCTGCGTGGACTAATACCTGAATGCTGTAGGCTGAGGAAGACTTACCTGTAACACATCATATCCCTGAAGAATTTATTGAAAATGTCCCAACCACCAGCAGCCTTTGTTTTAAAGATATATTGAAGGTAGGAGGTTTTCGTTTGCTTGTTTTTCTAAGTAAAATGATTGTGATATCTGTGGGATTTTTACATTAAAATTTGGTACGTAGATAAGTCTTCCAGAAGTAGTTCTTCGACCTTCGCTTACCTGACAGAAACCAGCAGAGGAGAGAGTAAATCACCATATATTCCTCTTGAGGCTACTCTCCAGTTTTTCTGTGGAAACCACAGCACCATATTCCAACCAATAGATTGACACATAAAAGGTACGTTTCCTTCTTTTTCTGCATATGTATCTCAGTCTTTCTACTGCAATGTAGTATTGATCCAGCACATACCAATAATGCGCTGAGAATGTCTATCAGATCGGGCATCTCAGAAGATACAGGCTGTGAAATTTATATTTAGCATTTAATTTCTTTATTCCTTGATCTTAAACTGATGATCCTTCAGAAAAATGCCTAAGAAATATTTGAGTGCATATGGATTTATGTATTTTCAATATTCTTTCCTGACTCAGGGCCATAATATTTTTATATCCTGAGGAAAATTCCCTTTAACTGTATGAACTTTGGTTGAAAATATATCTTTTTTTTTTTTTTCATAGATGGATACTAGTTTCCATATCAAGCAAAATGCTTAAATGAATTTGGTCTTGGTATGCCAGAAACTGTTTGTGACAGCTTTGTTCTGAGCATAATGAGGACATATTAGCTTTAATTGAAGTCATCACTAAGATGTATTGAGCTGAAATGCTGATGCAGAGCTACAACGGTCAAAAAGTCATGATGGTGACACAAAAATTTCTGGTTTTAAGATATCCTGTCACGAAAGCAGTTATAACTCAATCCATCTAAAAACATAAATATAACCTTCTAAATTATTCCACTACATTAACCCTGAATTATCCCTTTTTGTCCACGATAACAAAAATAATATCAAGGAGTGTTATCAGAGGACTGACCATGTTTAATTAAAAAAAGGAGTTTGTTAACAAGTAAAGTATTTGATATGACCATTTTCACCCAGTATAAGAAATATATTATTTATATTGTATTTAATATAAATTCACCTATTCCTGAGAAATTCTGCATGTTCGAATATTTGGACTTTTTCCAGCAAGGTTTCCTGCTTTGTCCTCCAGGTTTTCTTGAGGTGGTTATCAAGGGATGTCAATATATGGCACAACCTGTCCTGTACTGGATACCTACAAATTTGCAGTTTTAAAATTAGTGTACAGTTGTTTGCCTTGCTTACATATAAACAATAAGATTATTAGCAACAAGAGTTCAGCAGAATTGTACTCTAACACACAACAAAGGGTGCAGATGCTTAGTTTACACCAAAGTCCTTAAGCAGTATGACATGATTTTCCATATTTATTTGGCCTGAACACTATCATACATTTTAATCATACTGCAATGTGAGCCAAGATCTTGCTGTTATCTTAGAGAGGTCTCCCATGTAAATAAAGATTCCTTTTGATCTCTTGTTTTGTTCTTAATTTTTAAATATTTCAGGAAGGTTACAGATATATTCTTGCCTATTCCCCAGTCCATTCTTTCAAAAATTTTTTTGCTCTGGAAAAAAGGGAAGAAAAAAAGGCAAAAAAGAAAGACAGTTTGGTTAGGTAGTGTGGTATTTTTTCTTTTTAATGTAATATTTAAACAAAAATGCATCTGATTTATTTGCCAGCTCTTTTTTCTGTGTGAAATGCAGCATCTCTTTTGGGGGGGGGTGTGATATTGATGCTATCCGGGCAGCAGTCATTTCACAGAATGTGACACTACTTGTTTAGAATTCAATTATGTTTGCTCTCATGACAGAAAACATTAAACAATCGTTTGAATTTTAGTCCTTTGACATCAGTAATAGCTACAGTTCATGGCAGATGACTCCTCAGATGTCAGAAGCTTGAGCCAATGGAGAAAAACCTTTTTATTTTTCGTGTAGATAACAACTGACAATCAAGATGATTCAGCGGTCCCTATTAGAGTGGATATAGTCTTTACTAATTTCATTTCTGCATAAAGAGATACTCAGAAGTTTGGTTGTGAACTCATTCATTTTAAAAGACAGAAAATTTCATAACACATGAGCTGGTGGCTAGCTTTTTTCACTCAGGGACCTCCTGTATCGCCACAAGCAAATCAGTGGTTTAACATACATATGTCTTGGGCTTTATGTTGCTCAGATAAAAAATGAAAGGGAGTGGTCATCTATCAAAACAGAAGTTATTGCAGAATATTAAAAGAAGGTCATTGCTGGCTTTCTCAATGAGTATTCATAATATCAGAATACTTTAGGACTTCCAGACAAGTCTGGAATGTGGAGTTGCTTTATTTACCAAGAATCATCCTCAAATTTGTTTTTGAAGATTATATCAAAAACTTCTTAAACAAATTTATGAAATTAAAAGTATTTCAATTACATTGTACCATGATAGAGATAATTTCAAGGTAATCTGTACAACAGCCTAAAATAGAATGTTTCTGCAATCTGTATACTTATAGGCACAGAACTCAGTGGCAGTAGAAAAAGGTTTTGAATTAGCAGTTTAAGCACAATCACATATTACAGTATACAAACCAAATCATCTAGCTCTAGAAGAAACACCCACAATGGATAGTGCTTACAGAAGTGCGTTTTTCAACCTCTTGGAGAATCAGGAACTGAAAAAGAGCTATAACAACATTGTGGTTTTTCCATATTCAAATTGTGATGTTCAAAAGTAGTTATGTAGGTGACACCTATATAGAAAAACAAACACCTGAGAAATGTTTTAATTTTTTTAATTACTTGGCGGTGTCAACAGTATAAGGGGAAAGAAAATGTAATTTATTAAACAGATATGAACACTTCCTAAACTTTATGATGCCTTTGTACCATATGTGTTGTTATATTTCATTTTTTTGTAACAGATTTCACAGAATAATTTTGGTTATAAGGGCCTTTGGAGATCATCTGGTCCAAACTCCTGACCACATCTTACCTAACTTCAATGTTAGATCACTAGTCATTAAATTTGGGGGCTTTTTAAATATCCAACTAGATTTTTTCTTGATGTACTTGTGTCCTTGCTCTTCAACATTTCATTGTGCATTTCCAAGAAGAATTTAGTTTGGCCTTCTCTATATCCTCCCACTAGATTAGAGCAGTGAAATCTCCTCTTAATGTTAATCTAGTTCTACAAACTGAGCAAACACAGCTGTCACTCTTTCCTTCTACACAATATATTTCTGCTCCTAATTATCTTGGTGGCCCTCCACTGGACTTATTGTCCTCTGCTGAACTTGCTCCGGTTAGTCAATGTCCTTCCAGTACTGGGGAACACAGATCTAGACAGATTAATACAAAACAAACCCATATAGATTTGCTTACCATGCACTCATGAGGTACAGAAAAATATGATTATTCTCCCTGAAATAGGCAATGGTGATTTCATTTGTCAAGTAGTAAACATGAACAGATGGCTAAGCACTACATTGGCTCATGTTGCTGGATGGATTCCATTATACCTAATCTCAGTTGTAAACCTCCAGTGCCAATTTTAGATGCAAAGTAAACAGAAGAGCATCATCAAAGTATTTAACTGAATCTAATTAAAGAATTCCTACTACTGAAGCTTTGTAGTAGTTCTTACATTGGAAGAGTTAAACTGGACAATATCTATGCAACATATAAGCAGTACAACTTCTCTGTAGATAAATTATAACTTTTCTAGCTCCTTCTTCCTTCTAAAACAGTATTCTAAAAAGTTTCTTTTTTCTCCAATTAATATCAAATATCCACAAAAGAATGTAAAAAGTTGAAAAGTATGTTTTCCATTATAGTTTGGTTGTACTTTTCCACATCATCACCTACTCAAATTTGGCAAACTTCAGAGTAGAAGCTTTGTGTGAGAAAATTAAAAAGGCCTCCTAGAATATATAGTAAAAAATTGTATTAATCTGAATCTTTTCTGAACTTCTTGATTCAGCTATATTAAATGATTTTTCACACAAAAAGAAGCTAATTTATATATTTTTAATACCTCTTTTTTTTTTCCCCTGGCTATGGATTTCATGAAAACAAACTTTGCCCAGTAAAGAAACTTTTGACTTTCACTAGAATCTTGTAAAGGAAAAAAAAAAAATCAGAATGTGAAAGACAATCTTAATAGCTTACTTGAACTGATACTTTCAAGACAGAAATAATTTTCCTGGTATTTGGCCACAGTGATCTTTCTTCCTTCCCTAAATTTGAACAGCTCTCATTCTTATTCTCTCCAACCTTAAAGCAAACAACATTTAAATAAGGAGTCCTCCTTAAACACCTGCAGTATGCTGCTAATGCAGTATTCTAATGGTCTTCATAACAGTACTGTCTTCCCATGCATTTTGCTGTATGAATGGGAAATGAAACTGTCCACTGACAGACTTTTTTTAATTGAGAGTCCCTGTAAAAATACTTCTATTTCTGAGAAAAAAACAAAACAAAACAAAACAAAACAAAACAACCTTGTTATTAAAGCAAACACAGGAATTTTGTGTTTTATCATTGCCAGCGTAAAAAATAATTTCAAAACCTTCATATTGTTAAATAATTACACACAAGTGTATGCAGTTAAAATGATTATTTATGTACCATGTTGATGAGGGAATAATATTTATAAATTGTGCTCATAAAATTAGAGCTATCATCTTCATATGAAAATCAAATTTGAAGCTTACTGGTTAAAAATAAATAGATCATATTTTTCTCTCTTCAAAACAGCATGGGTTTTGTTACAGGGGAAGAAAAAGGAAAAAATCAAATCAAATTATATGCACTATAGAATCCTTAATACTCTGGGTGAGGTTTCCATATTCTGTATTTATCAAAAATAACCAACTACACAAATAAATAAATCAGGCAATAAAAAAGAAAACCATTCTGAGGGTCTCTGTTACTTAAAATTCCACTAGCAAGTGTGGAAAAATCCAAGCCATTTTTATGTTCTCAGCTGTTGGCACTTTCAGAGAAATATTTAGCAGACTTCCAGCTACCTACGGTCAAGAGATCTGGAGAATTAGAAATAAACACTTTTAGCTGATTAGGTGCTATATATAAGCAAACTAGTGTTTGCAGAACATGTAATGTTCTTTTGATGGTTTTCATGGTAATTATGTTGTATCACTTTGCCTCTGTCGCACATTTTCACATCATGTTATATCATGTTCTATCCATATCCTTGCTGTGACAAGGCCAAACTCTATGTGATGAAATGTAGCTCAGAGACAAGGACAGGAATTAAAAACATTCTTGCCTCCTTCCTCCTACAAAGTAGCCTCTGTGGACATTAGTAGTTTACTTTATTCCTAGGAACAGAAAGAAGCCCTGTTCACATTTGGCCCAGTTTTAACAAGGATTTAAATTCAATGCCAGAGTAAAATTCAAAACTGAATTATTCTTGTCAGATTGTTTGACATCTAGAGAGACATCATGATTATGCACATGACCATTCACCACTGCGAGTTATTTCTGAATTGAACAAAGAGAAAAGAGGTATTCCAAAGTTATTTGAAATAGTTTTCCTAGTTCTATGATTCTATGATTCTTCTCCTAGTAACATCTATTCACCAAACGCATCTGTTTACCAAATGCATAAATTCAAATTTGTCTAGGATTTTTCTTAGGATTTTTTTTTCTTTCATGATTATTTTTCTCTATGCATAATAATTTCATAAATAGACTAATTGCTTCAGTTGATGCAAGTTATTTTTGGGGAAAATAAAATGCAAACTAATAGTTTTTACCCTGCCTAATTTATTAAAACGGAAAGAGAATGCATCAGAAAAAAAAAAAATAATTCCATACATAGAGTGCACATATACAGGTGGTCTAGTTATTGCAAGTTCCATTTCTCCATGCCAGACTTCAAAGGACAGTAAGCAGCTATGTCCTTAGAAATTTAGCCCTGGAACTAAGCATTTGATTTGGTCTTTTTATCTTTTTTTTTTTTCTTATTTAGTCTCTCTCCTTTATACAGTTATTTAAAAATAAATAAATAAATAGATAAAAACAAAAAACCAAAAGAAACCGCACCCCATCAACCCCCACCTCCAAACACCACCTCTGTTAGACAAGGAGACGTTTTCTCTGAGGAAAACAAGATAGAACAAAAATAAAATCTTGATGATTGAAAATTTTTCATTGGAAAATAAATATTTTCTACTCTATTCTAAATCTAATAGCTTTTCTTATTATCAATATACTCAAAATATTGAATCATTTATTTTTATAATGCGGTGGGTTGGGTTTTTTTTAGTTTTTAGCAGCAACGGTACCTGTAGCCACTAGGTTCAGTGTTCCTACAAAGTACTATTCAAAATTGTGTATCTTTACAAAATTTCTTTATACAATTTCTTTATATAATTTACATTAAAGTGTAATGGAATGAGAAATTGGATTTGTTGGTTTGAAATTTCTTAGAGTGAAGAGAGCTCTTATCAACTTTACTTACAGGTCTGGTTAAATCCCGTGTAAGAAATATGGGATTTAAAGATTTAATTATTGCTTGTCTGTATTCTGGTAGGGCATTGTTAGCAGTTTACAAGTCTCTACTGTGATTTAGTTTCTATTGCTTTCCTCAATCCAATGGAGATACTCCCAATAGCTTCAGTGGCCTTTACGTCACATACTTAATGAACAGAAACCCTAGACATGCTTGTGGGGTTTTGTTTGTACGTTTGTTTCTCTCTTTCTTTCTTCTCAACCTTTTTTTTCTTCTCTCTATACCAAAATCATTAAGCTTGTGAGTTTTGTTAAAGAAACTTTTACTTGCCTCTTTTTCTTTTATTTAAATGAGAAAGCAAGGCACAATTATTTGATCTCTTTTCCCTTAGAAAGTGAATTTTAAGTCTGAGTGCTAAAACTTTTATTCAATGAGTCCTATGACTTGTTCCTATAAGAAATATTATTTATTCCACTTGCACCTTCAAATCCCAAAAGCTTTGTATAGATAATTGGATTCTATTCATACTTGTGAGCATGACAATAAGCAATCAGTCAATTCCATTACTGTGAGGGTGATACTGTGAGGGCTATATCCAATGTCATTTGCTTCTCTGTAACACATGCACAATACACTCTGAGTTCCAGTGTTTTCCTGTTATTACATTTTAAATCATAGGACTAACAATAGCTTTATAGTGACTTTGAGGCATATCGGCTATGAATACAAATACCAAGAGGATAATAATTTTGTTAAAAAGGCCGGAATTTGATTTATAAAGGGATAAGCAAGTAAGAAAATACAACCTTAATAATCATAATCATAATCATAATATAAAAATTAATTGTATGTCTTTACTCAGAACATTATTTATCTCTGTTAATGTCTACAATCAAAACCAAATGAAAGGACAAGAAAGTAGTGGTTAAAAGCTGCTCTCTTTTTATACTATAATGACAAATCTCTTGAATTTTTTAATGGGTTTAAACAAAGAAACCCACAAAACTTATTTAGAAATTTAGCTTTGACACAATGCCAGCATTGTAAAAAAATCATCCTTTTAACCATCTGAAAAGAATACCACTAGATAATACAGTCTCCCAGATGTCACATTTGTGGAGTGCTGTGTTCATCTGTTGACACAAACCTGGTATAAAAGTATTTTCCCTTGTCTGTGGGATTTTTCCCCAAACAAAGGGGAATCCTGAAATGGCAAAAAGCCACCAGAATAACTCCTGCTATTCTTCTCAGCAAAGGAAGTTAGAGGCATACCCTAGTTTATTCTAAGGAATGAGATTGCTTTCCTTGTGTTTGCAACATTGAAGACAAAAGACAGTATAAACAGAAGATGTATGGAATGTTATACATTTTCATGCTGCATTATTCTGACAGTCCTTTTTCTGTGATGTTAAGAACAGTATCTCACTCATTGACTTATTGTCTTTATATATATATACTCACACATCTGAAAATGAGTGGAGACTATCAAGAACTCTTAACTTATTGTAAAATGTTTTGCTTAGCACATTAGGTTCAGGGTCAAGATGAACTTCTGTGAAAACATTCTGTTTGAATATTCACTAGATATTCACAGCCTCACATGAAGAAGGGAATACATAGCTTAAAATACTGTCTTTGGAAGAATTAGGAATAGGAATTTGAAGTGGAGTCTCCAGTATGTTCCAACCATAATATCAATATTTTTTCTAGAGTATTTATGTCTTAATATTGCGGTCTGATAAGCAACTCAACAGTCAATTCTCTTCTATTCTTTTGGATATCAGAACTAGAAGACTAAATTATGTCTCTTGTAATGACTATCTAGTCCAATGTATAGTTTAATTATTTGGTACAAATTGTAAAAGTTCCAGCATTGCAAAGCTGGGTATTCATAATGCATGATTACTGGTTACTCACTTGGGCTGTCGTAGATAAAAGTTCAATTTCTGTTGTAGTAAGGCTTTTTGAAAAGACCTCTCTGAATTTAAAATAGGGTATCTTATCAGATAAGTATGGCTTTGCAGCGCCAGAAATATTTCTTTCCCAGATTTTTCAGTGAAATAAAAGAGAAAATCCTTAATTTTCTCCCACATCAGAAAGAAAAAATTTTGAAGGTTGAAATATATAATTTATTTTTATTTTCTCTAAGTCCATTTTTTTTCTTCTCAATATGTGCATGCATATTCTAAATGCATGTTTTGATAAAGATTTTTTTTCCCCTAGAGCAATGCATGCTTTAGACCCTTTGTTTAAATACATACTTTGGTGTTGTACTGTTTTTCCTTTGTATTTATATATGTGTATGTACTTCAGTGGAGAGTTCTTCAGTGCATGATACCTCTGTATCTCCTATATCTCATAAAACTTGGAGAAAAATTTTCTGAAAGTTACATGCTATGGAAATACTGCTGTAGCTGACTCATAGTGGCATCACTGTGTTTACAGCAGCTTACATAGAAGAAAACAGGCATAGTTCTTCTTTGCAAAATGAAAAAATGAAAATACTACTACTGTTATGGAGACATGCTTTCTTAAATAGGTATTGTTCACTTTTAAGAAAAATACAACTGGCTTTAAGAATACAAGGGAATTAGTGCCTGACTTTTCTTGAAATTACCATAGACAGAAAATCAGACTCTTCTTTGTGCTACTGATAATGACACAGAAACTATTATTAAGAGATAAACGGAAAAAAACTTTCTGTCATAATTTTTTTTCTCCTCCCTTTTAAGGAAGGAAAGGAAATTACATCGCAAAAAAAGTTTATTCTAGTGATATTTATACTTTGCCCTGAATGTCAAAGGGCACAAAAAGGTATGAAGGATAAAATCTGCATTAGGTACCCTCCTACAAAAATCAGAGTCTTAAACCTTGCTCAGCATTCATAACTGCTGAAGCTCATCTTTTGCTTTCTGTTAGTTTCTGTCTGGCAACAATTTGAAGGGCAAATATCTTGAGGAAACCTGCAGTTCTATGCAGTCAGGGGTCCCAGACAGCTCTTTATTGATATCCCCACTCTTAACTCCAAGACACCTGTAAAGTTTCCTGCCTGTTTCCACTGGCAAGGAAATTCCAGCAGCTGGAGAGATCAGAGACCTGCTAAATCAGAAACTGAAGAATCAACTAAATTCCATTATTTCAGAAACTAAACTATTCCACAAGAGATAACCTGGGTACTACAGGATTTGATTTTGTTGGATGAAGCAACATAAACTTCAAACTGTTTTGCTTCCCAGAAATTAGATAGAGTAGATCACAGGGCAAGTCTATTTACAGCCTCAAATTGTGGGTGGAAGAGTTATCAAAGTGCAAATTGATAAAGGAGTGAATGATGCTGGGACAAGAAGTGATGAACAAAACATTGATAGGTTTATATGTGAATACCACACCTAAAATTAATTTATTCTAAAGTGTATGTGAGTGGGAATATAGGACAATTATTTAAGAAATTTTGGTTCTTTCATCAACCAAAGTAGAAATCATGACATAATCCTGATTTTAAATCATGTCCAATTTTTCACTTAACTGGTTGCCCATAACTAAAGAGATAAATATAAGTAAGTACCAATTTCATCTAGATGAATATCCTGATCCTGAGAATTGTAATCAACTCCTGAAATTTTCATTTCGGGGGGGGGGGAGAAAAGTTCAACATTTTACTTAGTTAAAAATGGGTTAAAACCAAACTTAATGGTGATCTCTGAGAGAACTTAAATTGGTGTCTGAACTGTGGCTACCCCAGGAATGTAGATGTATGAAAATAAATCTTTAAAGACACAAAGAGAGGAAAGAAAGTGTATTTCATGTGAGAAGTAAGACTGTCCCAGATGCTGTTATCAAGCAAATATAAGCTTATGGCAAGTCCAGTAAGAGCAATGCAAGAAACAAGGAGAAAGATAAAGGCTACAAAAGAAAGCAACTGAACAACTGCAATCCTATTAAACAATTTTCTGCCACTCAATAAAATCTTCTGAGTAAGAGAGGACACCGATCTAGCACTACAGAGAATAGAATAGAATAGAATAGAATAGAATAGAATAGAATAGAATAGAATAGAATAGAATAGAATAGAATAGAATAGAAT
>VWZZ01007008.1:0-24281 GCA_013399095.1 Psophia crepitans | reverse complement strand
AGTAGTGATAGGATGAGGGGTAAGAGCCTTCAGCTGAAGGAGAGGCAGTTTAGATTAGATGTTAGGAAGGCGTTCTTCTCTGTGAGTGTGGTGAGGCACTGGAACAGGTTGCCCAGAGAAGCTGTGGAGGCCCCATCCCTGGAAGTGTTCAAGGCCAGGTTGGGTGGGGTTTTGGGCAACCTGGTCTAGTGGAGGGTGCCCATGCCCACGACATTGGATTTGGAACTAGATGATCTTTAAGGTCCCTTCGAACCCAAACCATTCTGTGATTTTGTGACTCTATGATTAATCCTTAATAAAGATGTAAGACAGGATCTGACTCAGTAGAGCAGGCAGGGCACACTATGCTCTCAATGCATGCAGCAAACAAAGTCAATAACAGAAAAAAAGGCAAGCAACTGCAAGTCAACCCACAAATGAAAACAATTCTTAGCACATATTAACTAGCTCCCACTTTCATGAGAACTTCAGAGAGCTTGATTCCTTTCCACACTGTCAAAAACTGTTAGATTTCTGGTGCGTCTCAGTTTCTTCCCTAGTGACTGTTTAAATTATCCCAATGCATTGCATGCATCTGATTTCGACTCCTCCTTGCCCACTTGTCTCCAGAAGTAGAAAGGACAGTTAAAAGGACATTTTATAAACATTCAGTGAAGTCTGGGTTGAAAGCCTGGCCGATGCATCTGACTCTCAAGAATGGGGAGGCTTGGCCACCATGAGGGACTTGATTTCCCTCCACAGACCCCTCACCCATGCTACTGAACACTGCCCGCTCACAGATCTAACCTCCTTAGTCCTGGTCACATGAACTTTCCACAGGGTGCCTGGTCTTGGAGATTTGTGCTACTTGCCTACGGCACTCCCTGACTTGCTGGGCATGCTCCAGCTATTTCTGAAGCTGTGGGCATCCTTAAGGGATGATTTCTCTCTTGCTGGCTATTACTTTGGTTCTCAGAGCTAGTGTACCCACAACAAAATGGTTCTTCTGTGTTACCATGAGTTCCAGCTCAGAGCTGTGCCCATGTTCATCACAAACAGATCTTTAAAAAAAATGGAAAACTATAGCCTGCAGAATATGCTTCTCCCTGTCCCATTTGTGCTGCACATGAACGGACCACGAGACACTTCTTTACCTGTTGCCATGTCTCTCCATGCAAACAGCTGGACACATGCTCTGCCGTAGGGTACCAGAGGAGAAAGTAAGGTGTGTTGCCCTTGGTGAGCTGTGGCTGCTGACCTCACTTCAGCTGCAAGCACATGTGTTCTTTGGTGGCATTGGTTAGCATAGTGGTTGAGAGCACTAGCCAAGCTCGCAGAAGAGGATGGGAGAGGGGGAGAGTAGGATAAGGGACATGCATCCAAAGCCTTGCAGGCGTATCCATCCTGGATTATGGAGGGCTGAGGCAGGAGACAGATCCACTGTGCATTTAGGGTTTTTAGCAAGCTCCCTTTAGCATGTCATAAATATATAGATGTTTGTTTGTGTGTGCATTTCTGAGACCCCTTTATACACCTGATACAAATGTTCTCAGGAGTGAAGGGAATCAGACCTACAGCCAAACACATTTGAAGATAAGAGTTGTTTTTGTAAAACTGTTGCATTTCAGAACATTGCCCATGCTGCTGCTATGTGTTTTTCTATGGGCAGTCCAAAATAAAGCACAAAGGCTGCCTCCCGCTTCAGAGGACATCCAGTTTGAGTGTTAGGCACGAAAGCATAGCGGACAGGGTCCGGAGACCACACGCAACAAGGAGACAACATTGATTAGCATGGCAGACGTTGTTATCCCTGCAGCTTAGCTTGGGAGGCATCTCAGCAAAAGAGAGCGCTTGGGAGGGCTGAGAAGAACAATGTGGTCGTTATGCAAATGTTAATCACTACAGAAAGGACAAATGTTCTCATCTGATCAGCCTCAGTCTTACTAACCCTTAGAAATCTTGCTGCACTGAAGTTTGCAGGGGTCCTGTGAGGCTGCAGTGGCTCCCAATGTACTCTGTGAGGTGAATGTTAGGACATGCAGGCTCTGAAAAGTCTTTAAAAGGGAAGCCAGGCAACTTATATTTAGTTTTATTGTCCTGGTTTCAGCTGGGATAGAGTTAATTTGCTTCCTAGTAGCATGCATAGTGCTGTGTTTTAGATCTAAGATGAGAGTAATGTTGATAACGCACTGAAGTTTTGGTTGTTCCTACGCAATGTTTACGCGAAGTCAAGGCCTTTTCAGCTTCTCATACCGGCCTGCCAACGAGTAGGCTGGGGGTGCACAAGAAGCTGGGAGGGGACACAGCTGGGACAGCTGACCCAAACTGGCCAAAGGGATATTCCATACCACATCATGTTATGCTTGGTATATAACTTGGAGGAAGATGGCCGGGGGTTTAGACCATGGCTGAGAAACTAGCAGGACATTGGTGGTCTGTAAGTGGTGAGCTATTGTGCTGTGCCTCACTTGTTTTGTATATTCTATTGTTGTTGTTATTTTCCTTTTCCATCATATTAAAATGTCCTTATCTCAGCTCATTAATTTTACCTTTTTTTTGTTCCCCCTCCCCGGTTCTCTTGTCCATCCCACTTCTGGGGAGGAGGAGGGCAGGGGGGAGGTCAGGGCAGTGAGTGAACGGCTGTGTTGTTTCAGCTGCCTGACGGGTTAAACCACAACATATATAAAGAGATGGGAGCCCACAGAGGAAGGTGAAAAGAAGGGTAGACTATTCTCAGCGACAGTAATGTGTGTGTTCTTTCAGGAAGTCTAGCAAAGGAACTCTCTTTTCCACAAGCGTCTGTGGCATTCATGATCAGGTTTCTCATAGGGCAAAAAGGGTATTGCAGCAGAATACCGTCAGTCTTTTCCAGTATCAGCAGCAAAACAGGATAAGGTGAAGGCAATCGTTATAAAAAGCACCTCTTTTACCTGCTGGCCTGTTACTCTAGAAGGGACACTTTTGGGTGAGAAAAACAGGCAGCTAAATAATAGAGGGAAAGCCTTCTGATATTGAACTGGGGCAATCCATCTGTACATGGCTACATCTAACTCATGCAGTGAGTCTGTGTTCCAGTTTGCTAGTGTCATGCCCAAGACCCTCATCAATAATTTTTCTCCAGGTGGACTGTTTCATTAAGATTCAGAGCCAGGCTTGTATTTGGCATTTTCCATAGTTCCTTACTTTATAGACTGTATTTTCAGGGGCTGGACCTCCCAGCTCTGTCTCATTCTCTGAATCAAATCATGTTTATACTTTGGCTGTAAAAGACACTTCCAGTAAGGAATTTGAAGAACAGCTTTTCATCTGGGAAATAGATTTATTTTGTTAGTTTGTGTCTATGCAATCTTCAATTTCAAGACTTTCAGAAATGGGAGAAATTATTCTTGTTTTAATAATGTAGATAGCAATATTATCTCAGAAGTTTCTTCAGTATTCTGGTTTGACAGTTTTGGCTTCCAAAGGAGCCTAAGGGAATTGTGTGGTCCATCTCCCACCTTCTTAGCCATACTACAAATTTTCCCAGAGTGAAAGAAATATTATGTGGTTGCATATTAATTTAGATAGTGTCTGACCCGCTATAGACACTGTTCAGATATGAGAAAACATAATCACAAATTTCATTTCTTAATGTATTTTTATGTCTTTTCTTGGACTGCACACCAATCGTTTATTGCTTAAAAATGGAGGGATTTCTCCTGTTCTTAGATCCAGCAGCTTTCCTCAGTGCTAAACTACAAGTGCCACTCATGTCTCCATGTGCTTTATTTCAAATCCTAATAAATTATTGCAATTTTAATGATATTTTCTCAAATTATCAGAGTTGAAAGATGTGTGGTGGATTTAAGCCACTGTTTTGCAAGGTGCCTGGAACAAGTCACGAGGTGGAGCAGACTGATGCTGCCTGTCCTGCCACTGTCTCCTGTTAGATTGCTTTAACTACGCGGCTTGGCTGGTGACATTTTGTCTTTCTCCCAGAAAAAAAAATCAATTAACTACATTGATTGTCAGCTAGCCCAGAGTCATTGGAAATTATGTCTCTTGCGCAGTGCCATGCAGCTTTGTCTTGCTTTGATTTTAATGAAATTCACTTTAATGCTAGTCAGAAGGCTTTGCTTTTCTTTAGTACTTTTTAATTAAGTGATAACTCTCAGTACTTTGAACTAGCACATTTTCCTTGTGATTAATTCCATTTCATCTGATTTGGTCTTTTTTTTTTTTTTTAATCCGTTCAAATAAAAAAAATCAAGGAAGTTAGACAAATACGAATTTGATTCTTCATCTTTTGTGTGATAGAATTGGATGTTAAAGGAACTCCTTTGATAACCATGATACTGGTTGCTTTTAAATCCCCTCATCTACTTTTACATTACATTCTCTGTTCTTTATGTGCAGACTGGCTTGGATTTCAGCTGCTTCACTATTGAAAAAGGCCACTCAGTGCCTTGAAGACAAATACTGTTTGACCTAGTTTGGGAGATAAGACATGTAGATTGTCAAGAAATTGTCCATTTAGTGAAAATGAGTGTGATTGCCTGGCGGGAAAAAGGAGTTACATTCTCAGATGAATATGGAAGATAGCTTCCTGCATTATCTTAATTTATTATCAGTAGTCTGGTGAGACTAGAGAGTGTGAAAATGTTCCCCATCATGTTGGGATGGAAATTCACAGTGTGAACCATGGAAGGTGGTTCAGGAAAAGAAGTTCAGTGCACATTATTTCCTCTGTACCTGGCACTTCCAGGGAAAGCACAGTGATTCACTAACTAATGTCTAAAGAAGATGATAGGCATACCCCACGTAGTAACGGCTAATGTCTACTTCCAAAGTACTCCAAAACCAGCAGGGCAGGAAGTGGCTGAGGAAAAAACCCCAGCAACCCAGAGCTGAAGTGATTTGGGGCAGGCCAAACAAGAGGTGGTGAGAGATACAAAGAAGGATACAGAGATACAAAGATGGTGCACACTGGACAAATAAGGGTTTTATTCAAGTATCACAGAAAACATTTGGTAAGTGATATCTGAGTCCTCACCACGTACAGTTTACTCTAAATTACTTTTCATCTGTCCTGTTCAGATTACACTGTTAACTCTCATTATGGGTTTTGCAGACAAACCCAGATGCATCCTCCTACAATTTGTGTTTACAGATTCTTCTCAGGAACAGCAATTGTATTTGAATAGGTTGTACAGACCCAGTTTTAACCACCAAAGCAAAATGCCACTAATTTGAGAGGCACACACAGAGAGTTTAGAAAAGTTTGTTTCAAAGTAAGGATGAAGTTCAGTATTGTACAACAAGCCAACACTTATGTCACTTCTGTAGTCAAATTTTTTGTTATTTTCAGGAGCACTTAGCATTTTCTGCAGAAGCGAGGGATATTGGCTCTGGAGGTCTTGCTATTTGCTCTGTACCTTGGCCAAAAGTAGACATTTTCTGGTGTTTCCTGTCTACGCTGAAGTCTTTGCTGCACCAAATCAGAATGTAGAATTCAAGAGGAAATGTATGCTCATGTAATACGAGTGCTAGCGTAAACAGGCCGTGTGAGTTCACTCAGCAGTTCCTGTATCACATCTGCATCTTCTAATGAAACGAAAAATTCACTATTAGAAACAAAATATGTTGTCACGTCATGCGTCGTCCCTCTTCAGTGGCTGTCCACTTCTTAAGAACTTGTAACTTGCATCTAACATGAGTTTTTCCAGTTTACAGAGTTGGGGGCAGGTCAGGTGCAACAGATTAGAAGCCCTTATATAGTAGAAGTCTTGGAGATGGTAGCAAACTTTAATTGAAAAACTCCTTCACTTTTCATTTCTTCAGCTTAATAAAATGAACTATTTCCAGTGTTGCTCTTGTAGGAAGAAAATTTTGGATGAGTGGGGAGTGGGTAACAGATGTTCTTTTCTTCCAGTCAGTAGGGCCTATTCTCAGTAGATAAAAACCTAACTGGAAAATGAAGGTCATCATCCTTTTAAAGGTCAAAAACTCATAGTGCACAGTAATTCTTGTTGATTTCATAGTAAGCCTAGCAATATTCAGACCATGTCAGTTTGTCACACTGAAATTGCACTCCGAATAGTGGTCAAAAGAGGAGGTTATTTGCAGCCTCCACTTCAAATAGACAGGGGATAGATAGTGTGTTCACATGGACAGAAATTTTTAGCTGTGAACATTTTAGAGCCACCATCTAATACCAAGATTTAAAGTGACAAGAAGTAAGAATAATGATGACATTATTCTCTGCTTGTAGGGCCAATTATTGTCTCTAATTTATGATGTTCTAGTTACAGGTGAGGCAGCTTTTCCATTACAAGCTTCTTCTCTGTGTCTATGTCACTCAAGGCTGACATTTCTCATAGTAGCTGTCAGTCCAGTCATAAGAGGATTTTATGATTAATAAGATTCACTTTTTGCTGTTCCTTAGGTACTTCAAATCCCACAGACATAGTTTACCAGAGGGAAAAGTAGGACAGTTAAGACTTCTGATAAAAAGTTCTACTGATGCTCAACTGTACACAGGCAGGATTTTTTGACACAATGACCAGAGTTTTTTGATAAAGCATTTTGATAAAACACTAATGTCTTCTCTGATTTGCAGCCCTGCCCACACATTTCTCTGAAAGTCAGTCTGATTGAAATGCAAAAGGAAATTGCTGTGATTTTTGCTTTGCGCTGAAGGAAAGGTTATACAAGCAGATACTCTGATAGCTTTTGTTCCCTCTGGTTGTTTTTTTAAAATAATTTTTGAACAAAGTTAGATTTGGTTTTGCAATTTTCTTATCTTGTGCTACAGTAGCTTTCAGCGTCTCCAGCTGGTACCAGGGTCCTGTGGTGCATTGTACGTACATAATGCAGGAATTTCAAAGGTGTGGAGTAAAGCGGGCATGCTTAAGTAGATAGCGATGCTCTAGACTGGAAAAGAGTTGGCTGACAGGAATAAGATAGAGATCTCTCCTGAAAGGAATGGAGAAAGTAAGTAAGGAAATTACTGTTTCTCATAGCAAAAGAGATAGGGGACTCCAAACGAGACGAAAACATTCAAAACAAAGGAAAGGACATGGTTTTTCACCCAATATATAGGTAAACCATGGGCCTCCTTGCTCCAAAACGTTATGAGGCTGATTTTGCATGGATTCAAAAGAAGACATTCAAGAGAAGACTCTCTTCCATGAATTTGTCCAGTCCCAACTGGATGGTGGTTAATATAGAAAAATGCTCATTACTTATGAAGTTACTTATGAAGAGCCACAAAACTGTTAACATCTGTGATAATATTCTGCAGTAGTATCACTGCGGGTCTGTCTTGATCTTACATTCATTCTTACGTATCTGGTTTTGTGTGTTGCTGGGATTCAGGAGCAAATCAGGCTTTGGTGCAATCCAGTGTGACTGTTCTTAGGTGTTTTCTGTTAGAATAGAATAGAATAGAATAGAATAGAATAGAATAGAATAGAATAGAATAGAATAGAATAGAATAGAATCATTAAGGTTGGAAGTGACCTCAAGGATCATCTAGTCCAACCATCCCCCCACCACCTATTACCCACTAAACCACGTCCCTAAGTACCACATCTAGTACCACATTGTTACAGTCTTTGAGTTGCTTTGCTCAAGAAAGAGACATGAGCTCTGGGGAGGAAACCTGTGTGGAAGTGGTTGTTGCTCTCAATGTAAGTCTGGCAGGATTCAGAGCACGTCAGCTTCTCAGAGCAGAAATACAGAATACCTAAACCAATTTTGACAACTAAATATGCTGGAAAACTCATTATTTTCTCACACAAAAGAAAAGCCAGGATAACTCAATTGTATAGATCTAGAAATGTCTGGAAAGGGGAAGAGCAATCTTTGGATATGTCTGTTTCATAATGGGAAAAGGATCTCTTGGTGAATCTCAGCTTCCTCTGAATTGCTGAGTGAGTCTCCAGACTGGTTCCACAAAGCCCTATGAATCTAGTAAGCTATTGATATCTATACTGTGATGGCTAAAGCTGTCTTTCATCTGCAGATTTCTGTGTCACCACCAATTTAGATGGCCAAACCTTAATTCAAGGATGTTAGTGAGTCTGATCATGCCAGTCTGTCTGCTGACAGTGTTTGGAAATATTTTGAGGTGGATGAAAACATGGTACTCTCCACTACCTCTGAGGAATCCAAAGCCTGTGCATTAAATACAATGGTTACACTGTGAAGTACAGGAAATAATCCACACAAAACCTGCAATGGGATTATATCAATGTGATAAAGCATAGTCCTGTAGGTCTTCTATAGAACCTGTGCTGACAATGAAAATGGAAGGAAGACCCACAGATGCAGTGGCAGACATTCTTATATTCTCTATATTCCGGAAGCTAATGCTTTTTACCATCTGTAATGTTTTCTGGTTGTATCAAATGCTTCTTCTATTAAGAATCTGAGCATAACACTGTATTGGTAAGTGAGTTGGGAGCCCTTTGTTGCTGAGGAGTTGGGGATCTGCAGAGGGCTGCTCTGGGATTCATTGATAGATAAAGATTTCTGGAAAGGCTACACTAGACTGGTACTCTAGCAAAGGGTTAAGCTGAGGTTTCAGGGGAAGAGATAAAAGACAAACACGAGTATGTAAGGTCACTTTCTCTTGCACTCAAAACCTGAAAGTGAACCAAAGGGAAAGGTGGGAGAGAGAACATATTTCAAGAAAGGATTTTGCTAAATGCAGAAACTCTGTTATCTGTACTCACCTTTGAGTCTCACTCCATTAATCCATCCCTATCCAAAAAAGCACTTCATGAGCATTTCACTGAAAACATACACAGGCCCCATTGCCAGCAACATCTGCTCACAGGCTCTGCTGAATAAGGAAACTTGGAATCATGTATTTAAGTTTTTGCTTAAAGGTTTGGGAGAATCAGCTTGCAAAGTCATGTTAGCAGGTTACAGAAAAGAGCCAGAGTCTACAATTAGCCAAGGGAGAAAGAAAGATTTTTAGTAAAATTTCTTTCCCTTAGGCAGACAAATCCCAGCTGCCTTATCCTGGCAAACTTTGACAGACAGCAGTGCAGAATGATTGTATATTTATATAAATATATTTCCAGGAGGGGTAGGAGTAAGTTTTCTGAATTATGCTAACTCCTGAAAATCTCTTCCACTAAGCTTTCTCTCATAACAGCTCTTTTACCTCTTTGCTGAACTTCAGTGTTTATCTTTAAAGTCCCCAGAAATTTGGCATCCAGATGCTTAATCCTCAAACACGGATCAGAGTCCTAGACATTACAAAGCTCTAATTTTTATTATTCAGTTTTGTGTTGTAGCATCACCTAACTGTCAGGGACTCAAATTTATTTTGCTTTGTTGTGTTATTAAGCTTACTAGAGGGAAGAGAAAGGGCAAGTAAAGGGAAGTGGTTTTACGAAGAACAGGGAAGTGGTTGTCTCAAGAACTTAGCTTACATTTAGGAACCACAGGGACACAGTGTGATTTTCAAGGTTATGTATTAACAAGATATTTTCTTTACTAGGTATTGCTTTCCATAAAAACCT
The DNA here is from genome assembly GCA_013399095.1 of Psophia crepitans. NCBI lineage: Eukaryota > Metazoa > Chordata > Aves > Gruiformes > Psophiidae > Psophia > Psophia crepitans. The sequence goes on along the minus strand of VWZZ01007008.1, from coordinate 14,787 downwards.
GTGGGTTTCTGGTCATTTTAAAATTTTGTATGTCTACATTGGTTCTTGAAGGGAAGGTACCACCCTAGCATTCCAGTTCCCACTCCTCTGCTTGTATTGGCATTAACGTTCACGCAGCTGGAGAGTCAGCTAGGTCTAAGAATAGATCAGACGAAAAACATCCTTAAAAAATACTTAAAAACTGTCAGACTTGAGCCATTCTAAAATTGCATGTATTCTTCAGCTAGCACAAGGAAAGCATAACTGAATTGCAATGGGTGGCAGCGTGATATGGGGCTTAGCAGTGATAAGGATTTCCATGGGGTTGAAGTGACTGTGTAACAACCTTTTAAGCAGGGGCTACTGTGAAGACGCAGCAGAAGTTTTATTTAACAAGTTAAATTGAGCTTGAGATGCTCTTTTCCTGCTCCCTCCTTCAGCACATGCAAGATTTTTGAGGGCAGTAGGAATCCTTGCCAGGCCTGATCTCAGCCATGAGCCTTGTTCCTTTTACAGACACTTCAAGTATCAGTTGCACTCATACACTTCATCCCTGCAGCAGCAGAGAGCACCTGTGTCTTCATCCTGCATTTGCAGGGCGAATCTTCTGTCTGTGACAGGACCTTTTCCTAGTGCTTCCAAGTGAACAGTCAGTCTGGTGCATTAAAAGTACTCTCCTTACCTTGCCCCAAAGAGGTCTGTAGCTGTCAGGAGAGCCTGCACTATCAATGAGCTGGTCCAGCAGTTTGCTGTTGGGCTGTTAATGTTGTAACCGCAGTATACAAACTTTCAGATTATTGCAGGGAATTGGCATAACCGCCCAAGAAATGTGCTGTCTTGCTTTTTATTCCTGGAGCAAAGCACTCATACATGGACTGACACTGAAACTGGACCAAACTCTGTTCTTGTTCCCAAGTTATTCCCATGTGACTTGAGTGTTTTCTTGGCGATACACACGCTACACAAAGACGCTTGCATCAGGGCCTTCTTTCTTACTTTCAGGGCTGAGGTGGCACCAAAGGATCAGTTTGCAGTCTTGAACCATGTTCTCTGGCTCCAGACAGCTCCTGGCACACAGAAAGGAGAAGTAGAGGAGGGTGTGAGGGAGTGTCCTGCTGTCCGTGCCAGTGCATACAGACTCACAGAGAAGGAGAGATATGACTGACAAGCCAAGTGAACTTAGAGGTTGTAATGCTTTTTATTTTCTGGAAAATTAAATGGACCTATTTTGTATTCCCCATCAAGTTTTAGGTCTTTCTAAGTAACCACAAGAAAGATGTTTCCTTTAGTGCTATTAACAGAGCGATGGGTTTTACTAACAGGTGAACAGGTGGGATTCTTTTTGTGATTGTTCACCAAAACCCACATTGCTGCCCTGCAAAAAAAGGTGCAGTGCCCAGCACTCTCCACAGGGAGGGGAACAAATCCTAACTCCTAGTTTCAACAGGGATTTTTGCAGAGGAAAGGCAATACATTCACACCAGAACAGCAAAAAAAAGGATTTGGTTACATTTTACCAAACAGACCAAATTCCTGGCCAAGACTGCAGGGTAAACTTACATTTTGTTTAGAGACAATTGTAACAATCAGTCTGAACCTGAAGAAAAAACAAGGTATCTCCTACAAAGGGAATTGAGGGTGAAAGCATGGTCACTTTACCTGTTCCAGTACTTCTAGTCATAAGAGGTGATCTTTTGGCAGAGATATACTTCCTGAGCACACCCAAGTGACTACACTACGTTTCTCCATCATGTAGTTTCATCATGATGTAAAAACATAATGCAGATACACTAATTCACACCTGCCTGAGTCCTCCAAACAGCAGAGCCACGTGAATATGAGACCACGCTGAAACTGGCATGGCTAGACCTCTGCCTGGGGTACTTTTGTAGTGTGCTCCATTGATGGTCTGAAGATCCCCAGCAGAGGCTGACCTCTGCTTTAAGGGATTAGAGGAAAAACACAAAAGGAAGTTGGTTCTATAATCATGTCACTTAGCAAGGAAGTCCAGTTCAAGGGCAGTGAATCTGCATGTTCATTCTTGACTACGGCATTGAGTCTGTTTACAGTGGATTTCTGAAACGACTGGTGTGATAACACCTCCTGGGCAGTTTTTTGATTGTCCAAAGCCTGGTAATCTTTTTAGACTGTTTTTAAGTTCAGACCTGTCTGTCTTTCAAAATGGCAACGCTTCCACACTTATCATTAAAGCCTGTGGCAACATAATAGTAATGCAGGTAGAAAACAGGCTGATGAGTATATATCCTATATATCTTCCCAGTTGCCACAGGGGCAGGCAAGACACCATAGTGCTTATGTACTCCTGCTGTCTTCCTTGGTCCTGTGTACTTGCAGGCCCTCAGCTATAGGTTCATGCCAGACTGCCACTCCTCCTGCTCAGACATACATCTACAGTGACTGCTTTATTTAAAAGCATGTGCCTGCATGTGAGAGACTGCCTTCTGTCCCAGGCCAAAACTATGAATACAACAGGTCACAGCTCCATGGCTTGGTGGCTTTGGCAGGTTTTGGATGAGGCTTTTGATGTATGCTAAGGGCAGTTAAGCTAAGGTTGCTGCTTCTTGCAGTAAAGGCTCTGTCTTGCCCCTGAGGCCAGTCAGAAACATGTTGGAGCACACAGGAACACTCCGTCTCACCTGTGCAGCACTTATACCTACCTGAAATGAGGCAAAGACATCACAAACCAGCTCTAGTCTGGAAAGTGCAGAAGAGGTTGATCTGTACCTGGGGAATGAGGCAAAGCTGGTGGTTCACTGCTTTTACTACTCAATGCCATGTGAGTTATATTTTTTCTTCCCCTTTGGCTTAGAAGATGAGACCATTTATCATGCATAAGGTGTGGTCTGTGCAGGAGGGAGTCTGATTTCTTCACTTGCTGGATGTGACACCGTTGCAAGGACTATTACTGAAGTCATATGTGAGCTCTGAAATGCCTTTTGTTTTGCGAGTCAGTACAAAGTAATGAAGTGAAATCTGTTTTACTGATGCTGTGTGTTTCTCTTCAAACCCCTGGATGTTGTGCTGCAGACATCAGCTTTGCAGGCAGTTGCCTCACTTTGGAATTAGATGGACTCATTCTTGGAAATTATTTCATCCTTTTTTAAAGACTTACTGTTGATTGTCAATAAAAGCTAAAGTATGGGGCCTCAAGATTTTCTGACAGTGCTCGATGCTGACTGAAAACATCAATGTTGTTTAGCATGAAGTCAGATAGTTTTATATTTTAGTTTTGAACTAAGATTGGAAAGGGAATCTGTTGACCAAACTCCAGACCAGTAAAAGCCATGGCTCTAGTTATCTCCAGGTGGCAAGCTATGTTCTCAGAGAAGTGGGATGAATACCTCCCTTACACTGACATCCTGCCATCTTGTCTGGCACAATGAGTCCAGAGAGAGCCTTGACTCTTAGTTTAGTCCAGAAGCCTAATTTTCAGATGCTTGGCGTTAGGTAACATGAATCCCAGCCACAGAGCTCAGGATGTCGGTCAGCCTGACTTCCATCTACTATAAAGACACTGCTCTCAAGAATATTACTGCACCAGCCAAGGCAGTGGAGGAATCCAATTTAGAGCATATAAACTGATTATAGTGACCTTTGAAGGTATTACGAAGTTCTTGCTATAGCACTGCAAAATTTCACAGGAAGGCCTATTTTGAGCAGGACAGAGGCCAGATTCTAGCTTTTAAAAAAAAGAATCTGCACTGTTGGTAGTCAGAAGCATTAAAAAACTGCAACAGAATTCAAAACAAAAGTGAGAAAATAATTTCATGTTGATGGCCACTGTAGCAAAATAACGAAACTTTTCTCTGAACACTCTTTTTTACATCTTGAGTGGGAAAAGTGTCAGCTGAAAATATTACCTACAAAATCAACCTGTTTTGCTGAGATGAAATGGATCCATAGCATATGCTGAGAAACTGTAGTGGGAGTTTGTCTAGAACATATTTTGCTCAGCTTTCACATGAAAGGGTGACATACCTTTTCTTCACAGTTTTCCCCTAATACATGCAGAACAATACTTCTTGGGATTTAGTTAGGTCATACTTGTTTTTCTGGGTTTCTTTTAGAGGAGTTTTGGTTTTGAGCAGGAGACACTTCTGAGACTGGCTGATAATTCAACTGATTAAGCATTGGGTGGTGGACAAAACCCAAATAACCAAAAAAACCCCCAGCCCAGGTGGTCTGTTGTGCAGAGTTTAAATTGGGGAGGGAACTCATAACACCACAAACACCTGGAGCTCTTTGTAAGTAAATATGTGTGATCTAGTGCATGCTGAGATTGGAGTGAAGAAGTTATTTGGTGCAGGGATAGATAGGGTTGAAAGTAATAACAGGCTATGCTCTCCTGGAAGCACATAGAAGACAGAGAATAATACTGATTTTTTCATGCAGGTAGCAATTTAGAGAATGAAGACTGTAATTCTGCTTCTTTGCAACCTGAGAACCTTTTCTCTCTCAGTAAGTCTGTTCACTCCCACTTCTTGTTAGCAGAGTTTATGTGCTAACTTAGCTGAATGATCAAAGAAAAACTTGAGATGAATTGTAGTCTCATTCCTGCGTTTTAAATGTACCCAAGACTGAGCTGCAACAAATCCTGGAGTATTGACCCAGAGGCAGTGGCTGGATCCCCAGCAATGTGCAGATTTAAAAAAAATGGTACCTGAGTGATCTCGACCTAAGCACAGATCTCCTTCTTTGGGCAGAAAGTAATTTTGTGATTTCATAATGTGTTGGAGAGTTAATAAGTGGGGAATGGTGTGCTGAAATGAACATAGCTGAGGGCTGTGCTGTAGATATGTATTTTTTACCCTCACATTAGTAAAAGGCATGTCTAGGCAGCTGTGCTCCCTAGTGTTCCCTTCTGTGTAGTGAGTAAGACCCATTTACTACAATTTCATAGATTGGTAGTACATGGAGAGACTTCAAGGATCATCTAAGTCCGGTCTCAGCAAGACAACCATGTACATGATGCTACTTTTGAGGGTGATCTTGAATACATGAAGTACAAAAGCTGTGCTTCTACACTAAGACCAAGTCTTGCTCTTCAATGACAGCAAATACTTAGCTAATCTGCTTGTTGGAAGACATGATTACGCAGTCACAGGTTAGTAGAGTTAAATCATCACATATTCTGTTACACAGAGATTTGGTTTTGTCCATGGGTAAGGCACACTGGAGGAGTCCTTCCTTTGAGAAATGACAAAACTTTAGCCAGGTGATATAAAACACATTTTCTTCTCGTGCAAAGACTATAATTTAATTTATCAATGTTTTCTGTCTTATTCCTTCTATAAGTTGCGTTACAAGGAGATGCAATCAACCAGTATTAGTTTTCAGTTCCAGCATAAAAGTCTTGATGACATTATCTGTATTCTTGAGAATATTTGAAAAGTAACTTGTGAAAATTTCAGTTTGGCTCATTTAATTAAAAGAAGAGAGGAGAGAAAAAATAGTGAAGAAGTGTGATTTATGAAGTGTCTAAGATGTCCAAAAAATTTCCCTGTCCTAGGTTTCAAAAGAGTCTGGTGTTGCTACAGTTTCTGTGGGTATTTTTTTTTTTTAAAGTACAAAAATGTCAATAAATTGAAATTCCTCTTTTCCACTCAAAGACTGCAAACTCAAAGACCATTTCTGAGTAAGAATCAGAAAGTTTGCAATATTTTATTTGCTGCACCGTGATGCACAAGAACTCAGGTAAATCTCTATGTTCCAGTCCTACAAATGCTTATACACAGCTTAGATTTACATTTGCGGTATGTTTTATGGGCTTCAATGCTAAAGAGAGATGTAAGTGCTTGCATGGCCTTTGACAGGACTGCAAAGAAGCAGGACTGTTTACAGGCTGGCTGCCGTGTTTCTGTCTCCATCAGGGCTGTGAAACATTACAGCAGTCTCCATTTAAATAGTTGAAGTTATTGTTCTACTGTGTGGAGAAAATGCCTGTAACACAGAAGCTGAAATTACACTTTAGGTTTTAACAGAAATGTCATAAAAAATCTGCTGTTATGATACACAGGAGTAGAATTCCAATTGAACCTTGAAAGGAAAACTCGATTGTCTAAAAATAGTAAGCTGTTTAAAATGGTTTGTGGTATTTTTTCTTTTCCAATTATGAAGAACATATAAAGCAATGAGGTTTGAAAATGCCTGTGTTCACATTCCAGACTGTGCAGGCGCTGCAGATGTATGGTGCTTTGCATAACATTGCCCAGCAGATGCAGATACCATGAACAGGCTTTTTTACCTTGGGATGTAATTTGGGATTGTGGGAGCCCTTAATCAACTGTAATTTGGGACTGGGAACCAACAATTCACCATGCACAAGAGAAGATAATAATTTCTTGAAGTCCACTAATTCCTCCTGCACTCCTGAGGCTGTGGCTACCCTCAAGTAAGTAGGCTGTGTATTCCTCTCATAAGGGGAGTACATCCTTCTAACCTTGTAAACTCTGGTTCAATTTCTCACTTACCAGCCAAGAAAGCTTCCACCTTGCAAATGGTGGCTTATTGTGCAAAGGTCTAGAGTGAACATTTACAATGCAGGATTAGGTGTGGGTTCAGATCTCCCTTCCATGCAAAACCAAAAGTTGGTAAGTAGCTGTTAGTAAAAGTTATTGTTACTTATTGTGGTGGGCTGACCGTGGCCGAAGTACAGGTGCCCACCAAAGCCACTCTATCCCTCTCCCTCCTTAACTAGGCAGGGAAGAAAAGGTACAACAAATGGCCCATAGGCTGAGAAAAGGACAGGGAGAAATTGTTCACTAATTACCATCCTGGGCAAAACAGACCAGACTTAGAGAGGAATTCATCTAATTTATTACCAAGCAAACACTGTGCAGAGCAGTGAGAAAAAAACCCCAATCTTAAAACACCTCCCCTCAACCCTCACTTCTTCCTGAACTTAACATTACTCCCAATCTCTCTCTGCTACCCCCAGGAGCACAGGGGGATGGGGGTTGTGGGCAGTTGATCACATGTTGTTTCAGCCGCTTCTTCCTCCTCAGGAGGAGGACTCCTCACACTCTGCCCCTGCTCCAGCCTGAGGTTCATCCCATGGGAGACAGTCCTCCACAAACTTCTCTAATGTGAGTCCTTCCCACAGGCTAGACTCCTGCACGAACGGCTCCAGCAAGGGTATCTCCCACAGGCTGCAGACCTTCAGGAGCAGACTGCTTCAGCGTGGGTCCCTCATGGGGTCACAAGTCCTGCCAGCAATCCTGCTCCAGCATGGGCTTCTCTTNTCACAAGTCCTGCCAGCAATCCTGCTCCAGCATGGGCTTCTCTTTCCACGGGGCCACAGGTCGTGCCAGGAGTCTGCTGCAATGTGGACTTCCCGTGGGGTCACAGTGTCCTTCAGGTATCTCCACCTGCTCCAGTGTGGGGTCCTTCACGGGCTACAGGTGGAATCTCTACACCCCATCATCCCTACTCCACGGGAGGACAGGGGAACAGCATGCCTCACCATGGTCTTCACCATGGGCTGCAGGGGAATCTCTACTCTGGGACCTGGACCATCCCCTCCCCTGCCTTCTGCACTGACCTTGGTGTCTGCAAAGTTTCTCACATCTTCCCACTCTCTCTGGCTGCAAAAGCTCCTACAGTTGTTTTTTTCCTTCTTAACTGTTACCCCAGAGGCACTGCCACTGTTGCTGATGGGCTCGGCCTTGGCTCTGGCTGGCATTGGCTTCGTCAGACACAGGGGAAACTTCTAGCCACTTCTTGAAGAAACCACCACCTTTCTGCCCCACTGCTACCAAAACCTTGCCCTGCAAACCCAGAACAGTTATTGTTATTAATTATAATTCTAAGAACAATAAATAATTTCTTGTGATCATAATAATATAATATTAAGATGTTAATATATTAGTTTCCCAGTGGTAGGTACTGTAGCGCCATCTGAATGTCATCTTCTCCAGAAAGGATATCTATTTCACAGCAGTGAATGGCAAAAGCAGGACATAGCTCCTGACCCAAACATCTGTAAAGATCAAGGTGCAAGACATCTTTTAACAGGTCTGTTTTACAGTAAGCAGCAGAATAGAGCTGGCCAGGAATAGAAATCTGTAATACAAAACCAGTAGCCAAACAATTCCAGATGTTTCTCATGATTTATTTTTCCTAATTTGGTTTCAAAAAAAAGGGAAAATGTCTCTGACTGAAGTCTGGGTAAAAACTAGGTATGTTTGCGTGGACTGGGGAGAAGTGAACAGAGTGAACAAAAAGAGAATTAATGACAGTAAGGAAAACTGAAGCTGAAGCCTAGAAAAATTTTGTGACCCAATCAAAAATGACACGTGAAATGTATATAAGATCCAAGAAACTCCATTTAGTTATTTTGTGGCTCAGTTTATAGCCCTAGTCCTGGATCAGCTTTCTTCTTTTTGAGCCAAATAACTAGGTTTTTTAAAATTCAAATTAGTAATGACTTTAAAGCAGTGCAAGGCCTGCTTTGTTTCTATGTCTATTTATTACGAGATAACAAAGCATAACAGAGCATAGTCTCCTTCACAGAATTATAGAAAGTAATGAACAAATACAAAGCATAAATGTTTTCATGAATGCAATGTTCTTGTTGTCATGGCACCAGCTAAGCTATGTGGCTTGTTCCCTGCCTGCCTGCTTCCAGACCAGACAACATGGCTGTTGCAGAAGCAATATCAGCAGATGAATCAGATGAGGACAGAGACAACATCCAAAGGAGTATGTTATTTAACATCTCTTTGCAGTGTCTCGTGAAGGAGTAGTGTGGAAGCAGTGTGACAAGATACTCCCTAGCACTTCTCACCTTCATTTAATAAGCACTCAAAAGCTGAAAATAAGATAAAAGAATGTTAAGCTACTCATTTGCAATGTGATTTATTTACCTACATGTGGGTGTTAGGAAGCATTTTAGTCTATGGCTTCAGCTGCCACTCCAGATGTCCGTATCTCGCACAGATTTGTGTTCTCTTTACTCCCTAGTTGAATATCTTGAATAGGCTATACTATCAGATTATCGGCTCTGTATCTGAACAACAGTTTTAGTGAGGAAGACACAGGACTTAAACCTTTTATATCATAAATTTTGAATACAGCTGCTCAAACGTGTTTGAAAAGCTCCAGGTAGCTTTATTTACTTATTTATTACTTCTGTGCTATGAATCTCTGAGGATAACTGGCAGCAGAGTCCTGTTGGTACATTATGATAGTGATGCTGCCCCTTGTCAGAAAGGGAAGCCTCTTTCAGCTGTGTCCTGAGCTCTCCCTCACATTCTGTGTAACATAGAGTGCTCCCAAAGGAAGAACAACTTGTATTAAGGGAGCTATAAGGGAGTCATGACTTTACAGTCCCTCCATGTTACAGATCTTCTAGCTTTCAACTTTCTCACTTTCACACAATGGCTACCATTGCAGCCAGATGTAAACCTTGTACATTACTTTCTCCTCTTTTTTAATTTTTACTTTTTACTTGCTGTTCTTACACTTTTTTTTTGTTACAAAGTGTTCAGTTAATAAAGGAGAAATGAGTTGTGTTCATGGGCATGAGTAGCATGAAGTAAATGAAGATTGTATTGTGCAAAGAAGTGACGGTAGCTAACTTGTTATCTTCTGAGCAGTGGACCTTTGCAGCCCAGCCTGAGAAGGGGTGCTAACATTGCTTTTTCATCCTCAGCGGTGGCACAAAGACAGTACAAAACTGTTGGTTTTCCCTTCTGGATCTTTACTACCACGTGAAAGGCAGCTCAAATGTCATTCATGCCTATACAAATTTACTTCTTAATATTAGAAACTTTCTTTTCTTCTTTCACCCAGCTCAGTCCTACTGCGAGAGAGGGCTCAGGGGCACTGACACCAGCAGCAGCAGGGAGTGAGTTGAACACAAAACTACTGCTACAACTGCAAGTGAGTGGGAGCAGAGGAGGGAAGGAGGGGTATTTCAGAGCTACCTAAAGGACACTGGAGGATCTCAGGGATGTTTCTGAGACCTCTTGGTCTCAGCAGCTCTACCAGCAGCTCTACCTTGGTAGACCAGCAGCTCTACCTTGCCTGCTTGTGTTTGAAGAATCGTGAGAACGATGAAGCAGGTAAAGCTAAAAGACTGCCTTGAGCAGTTTGTCAAGTCTTCCTTTCCAGACGCAGAGAAATGGGACACAATTCCTGTGACTAATTTAGGTATTCTGCAACACGACATCCAAAGCTAGCAGGAGAATGTATTTCCTAGGGTGCTCCCACATCTTTCTGCAATTCTCTTGCAATTGGGCTAAAACGAAAGGCATCCTCCCACATATCCATTCTGCTTCCCAGAGCAAGTAAATCTGGACAATTTGTCCAGGAACAGGAATTTACACAGCAGCTGCCTAAACTTAATTCCACCCAAAGTGTCACTGGTCTATCTGAATTCCATGTTGTAGTATTCCTGAGAGAATTTACCAGCTATCTTTTTTCTTTTTTTTCCTTTTCTTTTTTTTTTTTTTTTTGGTAGTAACACAGATGCTTCCCATTTTAGCTGCCCAAATGGGGCTATGGGTAAGAATACTTATACCTAAACAGTTTGTACAGCAAGACAGCCATGTGTATAAATGGTTGGGTTGCTAATCCAGAGGAAATAGCACAAGCAGTGTCCTGTTGTGCACCAGGCTGGACATGAGCTGGCTGTGCAGCTGTGTCCTCACAGCAAGGAGGGCAAACTTTGCCCCAGGTTTTCTCAGCAAGAGAATAGCCAGCAGATTAAGAGATGTGGCTTTTCCACGATCCTGTAATTCTAGGGAAGAAAACATTCATAGCTACGCTGTCCTTGAGATGCTTCTCAAGGTATCATAGGAAAACTTTATTCACCTGTTAGACACAGCCATGGATAAGTGAAAAGGAGCAGCTCTGAAATGTCGAAAAAAGTGTGAGGTTTTGGGTGAACCATGTGCTTTTTACTTTGTGATTGAAAGGGCTCATGACGGCAGTGTAAACTGACATGTTATTTCAAACTGCATGAGGCAAAGAACATGTATGTTGTTGGCCAACTCAATTCAGCTGAGGACATACAACCCTGCAGTTGTTAATGTCGGTAGATAATCCAAAGTAATTTACAGATGGGTTTGTAATCATATTAACTTGTTTATTTAGCGAACTAATTTCAGCTGATTGAAGGCCATTGCAAGCACATTAGGAGCTGGTACCGATTTGGCAAGACCAATTTACTCAGTGAAATGACTTCAACTTCCTATGTTGACACTGAGCCTAAGATCATTATTTTAACACTTCATAAGTGTTTTCACCTTTTAAAGAAATGTTAGGGTCCCATCCTCTTTCCTTCCTCCACCAAACTTAAGGTGACTGTAAATTAAAAAAGCAGCCCCAAAAACTAGCTTGTCCTAATGCTCACTTGAGCTAACTTTTCTTATTTGTTCTCTTAGAGAGGAATGCTTTGTTCTGAGGAAATTGTGAATAGGATTTTTACTTTTTAAAATTTTCTTCTTGAAAGATAAACTCAGTGAAACAGATGAAGATCACCTTCCACCCCTTCAGTTGCTGGCATTAGCATTATCTCTAGCCTAGAGTGTCCTCTCTGACTGTGACTAAATCTGTGGCTCCAGGTAAAGTTGCAAGGAACCTCACAGTAAACAATGACCAAATCTGAGAAGAAATTTGTGTGTCTTAGGATGTCAGTTTCCATGCCATGGCAGAAGTGCTTTTATCCTTTCCATGAGGATCCATCTGTTCTCTCTCATGTAATTGTGTTTTTTTCCATTAGATGTATAAAAGTTTGAGATTTTTTTATAATCTTCAATCTATCTTGCTGGTCAGCCTCAGGGATATGTCACAACAGTCAGTTCCACAGGTTAATGAAGTGCAGTATGGTGAGACATTTCTTTCCCATCATTTTTAGATGAATTGGCTTTTTTTCTTGTCAAAAGCATTTCAGCTCCTTTCCGTCGAAAGACAGCAAACAAGAGAATATCATAACTTGCCTTCTTGCAGCTGAAAGTCTGCTGCTTCCTGCTAGCCTGTCCTGTCTCTTGTCAGTTTTTGCTTGCAATTAGCCCTTTGACTCAGAGTCGTTCCTTCTATACCGACAGCATATGAATTAGTATGTGACAGACTGGTTCAGTGCCAAGATATGACTACATTTCCTGGCAGTTTTGTTGTTGTTTTCAATTAAGGGATTACAACCACTAAAATCTGCAATATCCAGTTTGGTGTTGACTCCTGTGTTTCTTGTTCCTTTACCTGTGCAAGAGCTTGTGTGGTTTTTTTATTCCTTCACCTATGCAAGAGCTTTCCGTTGCATGATCTGGGTGGCGTGCTTTTGTTTTGCTGGTTGCCCAAGTCCAAAGGGTCTCTTACAGATGTATTTCATACTGTCAGGGTCATGGGTTCTGGCAGCTTCCTTGTTTCTCTCAGGTTATCTGCTGTTACCCTCTACCAGGAGAGATACTTCCCACCCAGAAGAAGTGGCAGGAGCCCTTACCAGAAGCTCACAGGCGAATCCTTCAGGCAGATGTACTTCCAAGAGCTCAGGTCTACAGTGGTACAACTGTAAAAGACAACTGTGCAACCAGCGCTAGGCCATGGCTAGTGAACAGGTGAGCATGTCCTCTTAGCTTGCTATGAGCATGCTGCCATTTGCCTTATTTTACCCCCCCTTTTGTGCACACCACGAATGCAGGCGGTTCCTTTTGGACAGCTCAGGTAGCATATGAATTGCTGAACTGCAGCAGTACAGCTTTGCCTGAACCCCAGGCCCTTCATTTCATAATTTTGTCTCTGTTTCTAGCAACTGGCTTCACAGATCTTGCTGGAGCAGGTATATATGAATTGTAAGGAATGCTGTTCTTGTACGCTCAGGCCAGGCCTTTCCTGTGTCATGAGGAGGGCACCCTACCAGCAGGCTGGCTATCAAACCCTGATGGCAGTGTTAGTGATCTTGGTCCAACCCTTCCTGCCAGCATCCAGAAGGGTTGGCAGGATGAGGATGATGTTGCTGAAGTTGTCAGTGGAGCAGTCCTGGCTTATTCTGTTCGCCTTTCCACAGATTGTGTTTTTGCTGAACCTCCCCGTTCCAGGCATTGATATTCAAATGATAATCATGCACCATCGGCTTTCTTCCAGGAGGGGAGGAATGGTGAACTCTTTCAGGTCCCCGTGGAATGGGGCTCAAATTGAAACTTTGAGAGAGGTCAGTGATTTCTCACTGTCACAAATCGTTGTCCAGTCAGTTGGAGGGAATAAGGAAAGACCCTGTTACAACATTTGCCTCATCCAAATCATTGACAGTTATGCAATTCTTAGGGCTTGTGAGATGCTTAAGAGATGGGCTGATGGTGCTGAGCTGCTCCCAGAAAAGTGCTGTAGTTAGATCTCCCTCCTATAAACAATAGAGAAGCCAAACTGCCACTTTCAGGGACTGTGCAAATAATGTCCAACTAGCCCCACGACTCAAATGAGTGTTCTTTGATTTACAGGAATTGCAGGGAGCATAAAGGTTGTCAAAGGAAAAAGAGTTCACTAATTAATTGTGAAATTGGTACAACAGGCCCCGCAAGCCTCTGGAGAGTGTGATTCACAGAAATGCAGCCATCTCTCTCTGACTGAACACTTGCAACAACATAGTGTGGTTGAGACTGGTGTTAAGGTCCAGGTGTTCAAAGGTATACATATATGTAGTTCCCATTCAGATTAATGAGACTTAGGCACATCAAAGGCTTCCGGAATCCTGGGCCAAACAGTACAGTTCTTACACGCGTTATTATCGAATTTTATCAGACCTTGACAACATAACCGTATGCTGTGGTTATTGGATTTAGGTCTGACTCCATTAAGGCACCTTGCCTAAAAAAGCAGGTGCATTCGAGAGAACTGGGAATTCACCATTTCGCTGACTGCTGCCAGCTGCTGAGTTACACAAGCAGAAACTGTGCCACAAACTCTCTCATTCCAACATAAATATCCTGAGGTCCTACTGTTTGTATTTTTAAATTCTTTTTGCTGGAAAGGCAAATACACACATAGATGAACACATAGCCCTGTGCAGACAAACATAGAATAGCAGAGAGAAAAATGACATGAATCTCCACTTAAGGTGCTTCAAATAGCAGCTATAACTTTGCAATATCCGCTTTGATGATACCGGGGTGAAAGTCTGGGTACGGCTTCATATTAATTGGAGAAATGTTGCTGACATTCCATTCTCTCCTTTGGAAAAAAGGGCCTTCTCTCTATCAGCAAGTAGACGGTCATTTACTTGAAGGTGTTCAAGTCTGTCAAAAGCTGAAAATAGAATTTTGCTGTCTCTAATTTAAAAAAAAGAAAAAAAAAACAGTTTTCATCATATAATGAAGGGACTTGCATAAAGCACTGGTAGGAAAGGTGGACAAGGCACTAAGGTTCAGAACTGGATTCCAAATTACTTTCTCCATGATGAAAAGTGGCCCAGTGGCTTGGATTTGCTTGTCGGAAAGGTGGAATATTTCAAAAGAGGAGGGAAGTCATAGAAGAAAGAATGGTTAAGGGTGGAAGGGACCTTAAAGACCATCTAGTTCCAAATCCAATGTCGTGGGTACATGGATACCCTCCACTAGACCAGGTTGCCCAACCTGGCCTTGAACACTTCCAGGGATGGGGCCTCCACAGCTTCTCTGGGCAACCTGTTCCAGTGCCTCACCACACTCACAGAGAAGAACGCCTTCCTAACATCTAATCTAAATCTTCTCTCCTTCAGCTGAAGGCCATTACCCCTCATCCTATCACTACTTGCCCTTGTCAACAGCCCCTCTCCAGATTTCTTGTGGGTCCTCTTCAGGTGCTGGAAGGCTG
>VWZZ01007001.1:30404-43639 GCA_013399095.1 Psophia crepitans | reverse complement strand
GGAAGAAGGGAGGGGTGGGAAGATGAGATTTAAGATTTGTTTTGAATTTCTCATTATTCTACTCTGTTTTGATTGACAAATTAATTTCCCCAAGTTGGGTCTGTTTTGCCCGTGATAGTAATTGGTGATTGATCTCTCTCTGTCCTTATCTCAACCCATGAGCCTTTCGTTGTATTTTCTCTCCCACAGCTGAAGAGGGCAGTGACAGAGTGGCTTTGTTGGGCATCTGGCCTCCAGCCAGGGTCAACCCATCACAGGTGGACTTCAGGAGAGTGCCTTTTGTCTCATTAATTAGACTTGACTTCAGAATTCTGCTTCTGGCATGTTTGAATTCCTTCTTTAAACTAACAATGCAGTCTGCTTCCGGCATTTTACTCTATTTTCCATTTCTCTGCCTTTGTATGTTGTATGAATTTCTGTATACTTCTTTTTTAAAATCCTTCCTGTAATCTTAAAAAAAACCAGTAGTGGTGGTGGTGGTGATTATTCCAAACACCTGTACACTTCCTGGTGGAAGAAGAAACAACTTCTCTATTTTCCAGTACAGTTTTAGCAGGTGCTATGCCTAGGTAAGGAGTGCGATCCACCACAGCGTTCCAGTTGCCAGCCCGAGAGGTGGTGTCTTCTGCAATGTAATGCCTTGTTGCTGTCAGCCGTTGGCCTTTGGCAAAGGGTTGTGTTAAGGCTCTTGAACAATATAGAAGTGATGGGTCATTTTCAGGATAACTGATAAATCATAACTGATAACTGATAAATTCAGGAAATTTGCAGCATGTGTTATGATTACACTTGCAAAAGGAGACTCTCTTCCACAACATGGCACTTGTTTGTTGCATGAACTTGCATGTATCTGTGCATAGGTATCTGTATGTATACAGACACACACAAACCAGACAGGTATGGATCTGTGTAGCTGATTTGTACATCAGTATTTAATTTTATATAGAAGAGAGAAAAGCTGATGAATGCACTGACGTTGCTTCTTTGTTGACAAACTGCTGAAGCCTATTACGGTTTCCTCACCCAATTCAATTTTTTCTGTAGATTGCATTCACTGAATAGAGCAGCTAGGAGCAAGCAAGCAGTTTACAATCAGTCTTATTTTAAGAATTACTTGAAGAAATTTTTACAAAGAAGGTACTACAAAAGGTTATTTTAAAAGTGACTTCTCTAAATCAGACTATAAACCTTTGAGATATAGTTAGTTGTGATTCTGTTTCAAAATCCGTACCTAATCCAGACAGTATTTTCCCTCATATCTAATAAATATATCAGTTGAAAAGTGCCTGCAAGGATTTCACACTTTGCTAGGACCAAATACAGTCCAACTTCACATATTAAAGAAACAGAAGAAGAGTAGTCCAGCCAACAGATGATATTTCAATGGACAGTGTACGTTACAGTCCTCCATGACCAATGTATGTGTCTTAAAAGTCCATTCTGCTATTCCTTGTATTTGATGACAGTTAAATCCACGCCACCCAGGAAATGACTGACAGGTTGTGACATTGCATTCCCCAGGTCAGCGAGTGATACTAATGCTCAGACATCCATTACTCCTGCAAAGAAGTGATCCCTTTCAATCCGTAGGCCCTTTTAGAGGTAGAACGTGGCCCTACATGATGGGGGATAACACAGCTAAATGTCACTTACATCGTTCTGGTGCTTGAGCCCCTGCTGTTTGACCAGCTCACTTGTGACTGAAAGTGATTAAAAGCACTGAGAAAAAAACGGACCCTGTGGCTCTCGCCAGCTCAAGGTCACTGTGGAGACCTGCAACGTGCCACCAGGGCAACCTGGGGGCATTCCTTCAAGTAGTCAATGCATTTTGTCTCATCACCACCTGTCTCATATCTAACCATCAGTATACAGAGGTTTAGGAACAGGGCAGGAGGCCCATCCAGCAATGCTACCCAAGCACATTGAGTTTCTTCTCCCGGCCTGAGTCCAGGTTGCGATAGGCATGGGATATTAGCTTGATCTAGGTGAGTCTGGATATAAACTCCGCTAAGAACTTGCTAGAGAATTAAAGTTCAGCCACGGGTGGTAAATAACTTGACTGTACGTATCCTTAGAGGGTTTCTGCAGTGCCAGTCACAGTGTTGTCTCTGAGATCTCTGAAGAAGGAATCAGCTGGTTCTTTCAAGAGTAGCTGGAGTTGCTCATGGGCCAAAGAAGTGCATGGATTCAGATTCATAAATGCAAATAAATAATTTTGCATTTTACCAGATTTTTGGGGCTGCAAGAAAAGGCTTCGTCAACCCTATCAGTCAGCTTCAGCTGCCCCTGAATTCATGTGTTGTCTATTTATATGGGATACTCTTTGCATGCTGTCTTCTTCCTGTGTTGAGAAGGACAAGTGCACAGCCCTGCGCCTAGGGAAGAACAACTGCAGGCACCAGTACTGGTTAGGGGTTGACCTGCTGGGAAGCAGCTCTGCGGAGAAGGACCTGGGAGTCCTGGTCGACAACAAGCTCTCCATGAGCCAGCAGTGTGCCCTCGTGGCCAAGAAGGAGAATGGTATCCTGAGGTGCATTAAGAAGACCATGGCCAGCAGATCAAAGGAGGTTATCCTCCTCCTCTGCTCTGCTCTGCTCTGGTGAAGCCACATCTGGAATGGAGGTTCACCAGTTGAAGAAAGACAGAGTGAGTCCAGTGGAGAGCTACAAGGATGATGAGGGGGCTGGAGCATCTCTCATATGAGGAAAGGCTGAGAGAGCTGGGTCTGTTTAGCCTGGAGAAGAGAAGACTGAGAAGGGATCTCATCAGTACCTACAAATATCTAAAAGGTGGATGTCTAGAGGAGGAGGCCAGACTTAGTTGTGCCCAGTAGAGGACAACAGGAAATGGGCGCAAACTGGAACATAGGAAGTTCCATATGAACATGAAGAAAAACTTCTTTACTCTGAGGGTGACATGACACTGGAACAGGCTGCCCAGAGAAGTTGTGGAGTTCCCTTCTCTGGAAATATTCAAAATCTACATGGACACAATCCTGTGCAATCTGCTCTAGGTGAAGCTACTTTAGCAGGGGGATTGGATGAGATAGTCTGCAGAGGTCCCTTGAACCTCTACCAGTCTGTGATTTTGTGATTCTGTAATCAAGTGATCCATGAAGTGGGCAAATACACAATAGCTTCTTCTAGAGATAGACGTTATTCATGGTCCACCTTGCCACAAGGACAGCCAGGTTGCCAGGTCTTTGGTCCTGGATCAGCTCGCTCAATGGAAGGATGCAACAGTAGGTACCTGAGTGCTTTAGGGACTGTGATGCATCAGATAAGCTGAGATGGAGTCAGGTAGCACAGTGCTCCCATACGCCCCTTTGTGGAGAATTTCAAGAGGCTGAGGAGAAGTGAGAAAGGGTTTCACATGGCTTCTGACTGAGGGAAAACTAAATGTTCACTCGGTAAAATTCTCAAGGATATGGGATCACCTCTCTCCCCTTGGCTTTAGCTTTAATCTCTAAGTATGCAAAATGTGTATTAAGTTCTGCTATCTGGTCTGATTCATTGAAGTTCACCGGACATGTAGGTGAATACTAGTAGAGGGGAGAGGTTACCCACATGTTTCTAACAGCAAGAATTTGTACTTAGTTGTAATTTCTGACGAACATTTGGGTCAGTTCTTACCTTTGCCACACTGACTTCACAATCCCCTAACTTAAAGTCAAGGAAAGACTTTCTTTTAATAGATTAGAAATATGTTCTGTATATTTCCATTTTTAATGCTTTGATTTGTTGCATTACACAGTTTATTTGTGCTTGAACAATCACTTTTCTGCATCCACGAACTCTGTTGCCTTCTCTGTCATATGGCTGATGTAATCTAGTGTTTTATACTGTACTTTGTGAATAAATATGCTTATTTTTGTGTATCTTGTGTTCGGTTTAGATTTATTTGTGAGAAGAAGCAGAGCATCCTACACAGAGCCATAATGCTGTGTTTCCCTTTGCAAAGCAAATTGTTTTGCTTCTTCGGTGCCCATTTCTTGTATTATATTCTTGCTGAAAGACTAAGGAAGCAGGTGCCATAAAATGGGATAATACTTCAATGAGTTCCTAAAAGTCTGACTGCACTTTGTGAAGAAAATGGATTGAACAATCTTCTTTTATCCGATAGTACAAATAGCAAGCCGCTGATCTTAAGTCGAGTGTGATGGCAATACAAGCCCCCAGGTGGCATTCTAACCTTGTTTTTCTAAATCATTTGTTTTCATAAGGAGTGGATCCAATTCTTTTGTTTAAAAAGAAATTTTCTTCGCCCTCATGATAGATTTGAATAAAGAAATTAAAGCCATACCCTGTTCCTTTTTTTTTTTTTTTAAGGTGTCTAACTCATATACATTTTGGTAATTCAAATCCAGTAGCCTCAAACCCAGCTCAAAATCTGATAGACATTTAATGGAATCATGTAAATTATACTATATTCCAGATATTAAAGTCCATAAGCTGATGATGTCCTGCAACAGCTATTCAATAAAAGATACCATTCAAATTTTAAAGATCACAATTACAGTAAAATTAGTTACATTTCAACAACTTTATGAGAAATGTGTAAATCCAATTATGACTAATACTTTACAACACATGGGTATTAACTGATGCTGGGTCACAATGAAATCCAGGCAGAATTCGGTATTATGGTTACCTGAAACCAAAGGGATTCTGGTGGAATTTTTAGTCCTTTCCAGGAGTAACAGGTAGACCTTTGCAAAGAGCACAAGTTGCGTCTCATAACTTAGGCACCCAGTTTAGGTGCAGAGAATGCTGATGGTTCATCTTCAGCTGCCTCATTCACCAGGGGAGAGATGGCTCCCACAGAGATTGATTCAGACTACCCCAGGTAGCTCCTCATCTGAGTTGCTCCCTGCTGAAGCAATTCTCTTCCCAACACCTTCACAGTTCAAAGATTGGAGTCTACAGTCACTCTTGTAATGCCTTTTCCCTCTTCCGCCATCTCATGCCCGGTTGTTTGCTGGTGTACACCTATGTGCTTTCTCCCACAGTGTTTTGAAATTGTGGGAGGAGTGCCCACAAAAAAACCTCACTACCCCCCTCAAATCCCTTCTTCCAATTCTCCTTTGCAACAAAATCCACAGCTTCCTTAGAAACTACTGGTCTGATGTGCTGCAAGTTGTCCTTACAACATTGACCAAAACCGTCACCTCGTTACATGCACCGTGAGTTGCCCCATCTGTGCCTTCTTGCAATTTCTTTGGTCGTGTTTGGATCATAACCTCTTTGAAAGGTCGACCATTTTAGTTTGTATTTGTGCACCACTCAGACAAATGGGATCTCTGATCCTCTTTAAGATTCCAGTGGGATACAGCAGCACAAATACACAGTAATCATATTTAATAAAGCAAATGGAGATAATTTAAATTACTGCTTAAAATACATTAACGTGTAATAGGTCATAAATAAAAAACAATCTACACACTGCCCTGGATATCTTTCAGAGTGACTTTAGGAGGAGTCACTAAGTCACAGTGTCATCAAAGACAGTTCCTAAAACAACAAAACCCAAACTGCTGCAGCAGTGTAAGAATGTGTGTCGCCCAGACACACAGAGGGAAAGTTTAAAGTCCAAACTTTTATCTGACTTCTTGTGTTTCATTCCTAAAACTCTCAAAAGTATGCCTGAGAAGTCACTTCACTACATTTTTAGGGACTGAGTTATAGTTCATACTAGTCACTTGCAGGTGGTATCACTGGGCTTTCGTCTGGACAAACAAAAATCTTTTTTTAATTTAAATGGATTTTGAAACAAAATCATGTATGTCTGTGCTCAAAGACTGATGAATAACCCTTTTTAGACTGCCTGGCACTGTGCATGTGACATATTTCTGTTTAGTTGTCCTTGATACTAAATGTTACTTGTCGATCTAATGTTACTTGTCAATCACATTTTTTCATCGTGTGTTTTCTAGTGGCATTTAGGTAATTTAGGTATGGTCACAGGTAAGTGTTAAGCATAGACTTTTAATATCAACAGCCTGTCCCCTTCACAGTAAGTGCAAAAAATGGTCACAGGGTATTCTCTTCTTCTCTGGTTCAGAAATGGTTGAGAGATTCCTTTGCCCTTGCAAAAACTTCCTCTTGAGATGTAAAGTATAGCCTGACAGCTGATCATGGTAAAGTTTTGGGCATGTAGCAGAGAGATCCAGAATGGTAAAAGCCTCACTGCCTTCGCTGTAGTCAATACTCTGGTGGCTACAGCAAAAGCCTTCAATACCTACAGCACATTAAGTCACCACAATGACAGGACGGGTCATTTCTTGGTGTCCTCTGGGGCCTTGCCAAAGAAGTTGTTGAATGTCCTCTACTGTTAATTGTTTAATTCCCTCTGGGTGACACTCAGTTCCTGGCCATATGAATACATGGGCAGTGTGACGCAACTGTGCAACTAATCCGTGCAACTGCAACGGCGAGATACTTCTAGTACAGATATGGGTTTATAAAGACCAACATACAGGATGCTAGCAAGACCTGACTCACGGCATTATGTGCAAGTCTGGTCCTCCAGTCATAAAACATTAATCCACACCCATACGTGAGGAGGGAGCAGTCACTGTAACGCCAACGCTGATCAGATTAGATGACACCAGAAACTCAGCTCAACCAAACACAAATGAAAAAGGGAGAGCCACTCTCCCTAGTGTATCACGGAGACACTAGAAGGCAGCTGGGAATTGGGAAGGGTTTTTAATCTAAAGCAAAGTTTTGGTGGGAAAATCCCTTAAGGAGCTGTGCAATGGCACATGAGCAGCCTCTGAAGGGGCCTGTAGGGACAGAGGTGGTGGTTGACCTCGGAAATCCCTTCCTATGCTTCTGTACTGGTGCAATGAACTGGCACAGGGCCACTAGGTACCTACTTCAGCCACACTATTACATGGGAATAAACTGATCTCTGAACTGAGGGTGGGGGTGTTGGGGAAATGTCACCATTTACTTGTCAATCTAGCAAAGTATTTCCACCACTTTTCCAATGTGTACTATCTGGACTGGGTCACCAAAATATTAAATGGCAAGTCTGTGTTTAAGTATCTTGCCCATAACTGGATTTAATTTTCCATTGTTCCAGAGAAATCTTCCCACTCAGAATCATAAAGCCAAAACCTTGAAAATATTTCATTATTTAATTCATTTATTCCAATCAAGTTACTGGGAAGCAGGCAACTAAATATCTGAAGGACTAAAGGCTCCGTCATAAACAGTATTATCCAGTCTGACTGTAAAGTCCATCACTCTAGTTAAGAAATACACTGGAGTGTAGATTACACGAGCACCACATACTGAGGTTTTTTCTTTCACATTTTAGTCTGCACAGTTTGAAATAAAATGTCATTCAACTTTACATAATAAGTTCAAACAAAAATTATAATTGATGAGCCATAATGATTTAGAAGATTAGCTAGGGAACAGTTCTCTTCTACAGGTACCACGCTTAAAAAATATTACTATATTAATTCATACTATGTCATTAAATAAAATGGTTTTCTAATTCTGACTCCCTTCTCCATGTGAAAATACTGAAACGCCACAAAAAGACAGTGGTGTTAGGCCATATCCTTTGCTCCCTTTTCATACAAACTCCCCCTTGAAGTAATGAGTAAGGTTAAGCCAGGAGAGGGCCCCATTTTCTTTGGCCTTGGTCTCATAAATCCTTGCACAATATACAGCTGGAAGCTTAGAAGTGTTGCTCTCAAGGCTAATTTTGCGGCAGAAGAGTCTGGATGGTGTAGCACAGTGTGTTC
Source organism: Psophia crepitans (assembly GCA_013399095.1). NCBI lineage: Eukaryota > Metazoa > Chordata > Aves > Gruiformes > Psophiidae > Psophia > Psophia crepitans. The sequence goes on along the minus strand of VWZZ01007001.1, from coordinate 35,880 downwards.
AAGTGCCAGCTAACCAGCTGTGTCATTTGTCCTGTCACTGTGCTGGCTCTCCTCGCCTCCTCCCGTATGAAACTTTTCTTGGTTATTTTCCCAAGTAAGTACAGGCAGATGTTGCATCTGGGCTGCAAGGAAAGTTAGGTAAGAGCTGCAATCTTCTGCTTAGTCCATGAATGATTCCTACGAGCCTGTTCTCTTCATGATGAGAAGGGCAAAAAAAGGGCACAAAACCAGTTAAGTTGGGTGACCAATGAGACCAAGACCCTTGGTCTAAAGAACGAAGGCATAAAAGCAACATGAAATTCAGGAAAATCAGTTAACCTGACTAAACAGGGATCCTCAGAATCATAGTCCTCCTCCTCCCTCACGTTCCTCTCTGAATAGGACAGGCTGTGTTCATGTCAACACTGGGCCAGCTTATCTCTTCTTTCAATACTGCTTTGTTGAGTATTGCACCAGTCTCTACGGTGTCCTCCCGGCTTGAAGAACATTTTAATAGGCTTTTAGTGCTTTCTAAACGTTTCTTCTTCTTTCCTCCCAAGCATTCTTCCCACAAAAGTCTATTTCTTCCAAAATAAATTTTAAGCCAGAAGAAGCTACTGTGTTCAGTAACTGTCATCTTCCATGTAACACAGAACAGAAAACTTCAACCAACCATTTCTATAGCAATCTTCCACACAAGCTGCAGCAAGACCTCTTAAAGGCAGACACTATCCATGCAGGGATCTCACATAACAGAGTCTGGCACATATGTGGTTTACTCCAGAGCTTGATTCACCTCAGTGCTTAAAAATGTTTAAAAAATCTTGAAATTTGTCTGGTTATAACATCCAACCACAAGGATCATGATGTGGCTTTTTCTGCCAGACTTCAAGTGCTAATCCATTCATTCCCAGTCAGGTCAGCAAAATGAGCAACTAAGTACTTTCCTGTACTTCTGTGTGCTTTCCCGTACTTCCAAAATTTTTTTGTTCTTTCCCAGGTATATTCTTGCTCTCCAGCTCAGCAGCTTACCTCTCCTTGCGATACTAATGCCGTGAGGTTGCACACCCGTTTATACCTTCTCACAGACTTGCGAGAGCACAAGCTCTGTGGCATAGTCTCACCTTGTCTCACTGCTTGTCTCCAATTAAATAAGGAATTAGAGGGTGGTGTGTACCAGACACTATGTGAAATTTTGTGAGAGGACTGTACTTGAGGGAATCCACCTAAGTAAAAACTCAACTTCTGAGATGACTGAAATGTAGGCTGTGAGGACTGCTGAGCCCGGTTGATAAAGATTAAAGCTCCTATCTCAGCTGAACACAAGTTTCTACAAACCAATGATCAGCTGCTTTGGTAGAGTCTTACGTATCCTGAATCCAGCAGAAGATAATATGGCTTCTGTTTCAGCTGTGGAAACTTAGCCGTGGTAAAGCATAACCCAGTTCAGAAGATGATGCTTACATTAAAGCATGTTTGTGGGGGGCTCTCCTCTGAGTAAGATGATTTGAGCGTTTTGTCATTGTACTGGGTCAGGCTGAGCTGGAGTTAATTTCCCCGTAGCAGCCCTCACAGCGCTGTGCATTGGTAGCAGCAAGGTGCTGATAACACACCAGTGTTTTGGCTACTGCCGAGCAGTGCCAGCACACATCAAGGCTGTGTCTCCAACCCTTCTTCCACCCCTCAGCAGTAGGCGGGGGGTGGGCAAGGTCCTGGGAGGGGACACAGCCAGGGCAGCTGACCCAGACTGGCGAAAGGGATATTCCATACCAGATGACATCTGCTCAGCAATGGGAAGCTGAGGGAGAGGGGGAGGAATGGAAGGCATTCGTTTTTTTTCAACGTTTTGTCTTCTGGGGTAACCACTACGCGTTTTGAAGCCCTGCTTCCCAGGAAGTGGCCGGACATCGCCTGCTGATGGGAAGTAGAGAATAATCTTTTGTTTTTCCTTTGCTTTGCTTCCGCGCGCGGCCTTGCTTTCCGCTATATTGAAACTGCCTTTATCCAAACCCACGATTTTGGAGTGGTCTTTTCCATCTTATTTTTCCCTCTCCCCTTTCTACCCTGCTGAGGAGGGGAGTGACAGAGCGGCTTGGTGGACACCTGGCGTTTAGCCAAGGTGAAACCACTACAGTCATGAAGCATGCAGCCGAAGAGACAAAAAGCCCTGTTATTACTGTTCACAGGCATGAGCTGCTTCTTTACAAAGACCCACCAGAGAGGCAGCCTGTCTGAAAGAAACTGGGGGACAAAAAAGACTTGTTCCTGCCCTGGGGCTAGCCACAGCTCTCATCACTTGTTGTGAAGGAATCAGGAAATATCAGGCCCATAGCTCCTCTTCCACCTCTGAGGGTCCTCAAAACTGGTAGAGAAGGAGTGGTGCTCTTGGGCAGATCCAAATGAGGCTGTGCTGTGGCCCAGCAGCTTTGGCTACGTTCAGCACCCTGGCAGGCTCAAGGGGAACCTCCTGGGTGTGAGCAAGGGAAAGGGTGAAGGTGAGAGAGGATTGGCAAGGACTCATTCTGTTGAGACCTTAAAAAGATAAGTCTTTGGACAATGTCTTGCTCTTCTCTCCTAGAGACATGTTCAGCAGTTAGACAGGTTTCCCATCAAGAACTGCCAAGTGTCTAAATGAGGACAGGTTTAGGGAGCTGTGGTTGTTCAGCCTGGAGAAGAGAAGACTTCAGGGAGACCTAATTACGGCCTTCCAGTAACTAAAGGGGCCTACAGGAAAGCTGGAGCAGGACTGTTTATCAGGGAGTGCAGTGACAGGACAAGGGGTAATGGGTTTAAACTAAAAGAGGGGAGATTTAGATCAGAGATTGGGAATAAATTCTTGCTTGTGAGGGTGGTGAGGCACTGGAACAGGTTGCCCAGAGAAGCTGTGGCTGTCCCCTCCCTGGAAGTGTTCAAGGCCAGGTTGGATGGGGCTTTGGGCAACCCGGTCTGGTGGAGAGTTTCCCTGCCCATGGCAGGGGGGGTTGGAACTAGATGATCCGTGTAGTCCTTTCCAACCCAAACCATTCTATGATTCTATGATTCTAAATACCAGTGGACCTTTCCAGAGCAAAGTTCAGTAGCTTCCATCTTAACACATTTTACGGTGTTTTAGTTTCAGGTGCCAGGCTTTCAGAAGTGCTGAGCACTGCTCAGCAAAGGAGGGTTGCCAACAGCTCTTGGTGCTCAGTGCGTCTGGAAAATGAGTCTCCAGAGGGTTCTAAACAGATAGCCAAAAATCAGGAACAGCTTTTGAAATGCACAGGCTTCTAAAGCAGCTGAAGCAGCTCTACCACTAACCAGTCAACTTGCTACACTGCCAGTCACGCCTTCTCCAGCAGCAACTTTTAAAATCAGATTTGATTGTTGAACAATTTTTTTCATTGCAATTTTTGCAAGTGCTACTTTTTGAATATGGGCTTGGAACCACCATCTCCCTTTCTGTTGTAGCAGTAATTAGGCCCACAGTGTATCTTAACTGGATCAATTCTGGATCCAAGTGAGAATTCAAGAGAAGAAAAGGAAAAGGATAAGGGAATTTTTTCTTTTTCCTGGAATTGTTTCTTTTTCCTTCATACACTAGCCAAAGAACGGCCAGGCTCCCCTACTTGCACTTCCTAGATATCCACCTGAATTTCCACGGACATCCACCTAGCCATGCATCTGGATATCCATCGTAGGCTCGCACCCCGCTCCCCACTCCTCATGCCAGCCTTTGAGTGAGATGTGAACACACAGTTTACTCAATGACCTTCTTGCTTTCTCAGCTCTGTGTTGGAGACAGCCTTTGTGATTAAAACAACTATGAAGTAAAACAGAGTTACTGGATTTGCGATTTAAGACTCCTCCTGTGTCACACTTTTTGATACTGGGTCAGGCTACTCTCCCCAAGTAGCTACAGGCAATGAGGAGTGTTTTCCCTGGTCTCAGGCAGCCAAGAGGTACCAACAGCTAAGCGAATACAAAATGATGAATACATAAAACTTGCGGCTGCATGTAGACAGATATTCCCACCTTTGCCAGACAGCTCAGCTCCTCTTGTCATCTCCCAAGTTAGACAAAGAGCCTGTCAAAGCCAGACAGATTGGTACATTCAACAAAAGTCCCTCTGACCCACTCACTTCTCCCAAGAGGCTTCAGCTCCTCTCAGCTTTTACATCATTAGCACTCTCAGGGCAGGCAGGGGGTCATTTCTAATTTGCGAATGCCCTTGGACCACAAGCTGGGATTTTTAATTTGTTTACCTTGCATATTAAACAGTACTTTCAAAGGTACTGTCAATAAATCTTCTATGAATAGGGATCTTCATTCCAGACCTGGTTGTTACTTTAACTTTTTCAATTTGATTAGATGAGATTAAAAAAATTCCTTGAGGACATTCTCAGTCACCAAACACAGTGCCACCACTGAAATCTCCAGAGGACTGAAGGTCAAACCCCAGGCTTCGTGACATGAAGCAATAGCAGTGCTTTGTAAAGAAGAAGTCAAACCAAACTGCTACCTCAGATCTAGAAGTGGGCATTCAACTTACAGAGTTGTGGCAGTGAAAAGTGCCTCCTGGGAGAAACTCACACATGGCTTCTGGGCACCAAGAGGAACGCGGGGCTGTGTCACCCTGCCCAGGGTACCCGCAGGAGTGCCTAGACCTGTGCTGCCAGTTCCTTAAGTGCCATGCTCAAGGAACCAACAGGGAAATCACTACTTGTTCATCAGTTTAACCCTCCCTCAGAGCTTCATGCCATGTGGGCAAGTATAGCCCTGAATCCTACAGCCCAGCTGTTTCTCTAACCAATTGTTTGTACGCATGTCCATCTTGTTTCTTCTTTAGGAGAAAGTAGGAGTTTTTATTTACTTCTCAGCTTTTCATTTCCCAAAATACTTTTATTAAGTTTACAAGGCAAAAAGGGGAATGTTTCCATATGTTGAACATAAATGCATGACAGTAGATCAGTAGCACTCACTCGCTCTCTCCCTCACTGCTTGATATGGGATGGTTGCAGGGCTATTGAGCTGTAGCAGTGGTGTCACAAATAGACCCACGTGGAACTCAGCAGTTTGGGTTCAAAGAGTTTGTGCTAATCTCGCTCCTATTTTTAGCTTCTGAGAGGTTTTCTCACATGTGAAGACAAGATCAGATCTGAGTTTCAGGACATCTAAAAAGTTAGCAAAACTTAGCTAGTAAGTCATCTGTGCTCAATTTCTCATGGAAAGTGTGGCAAAGCCATCAGATGTTTAATAATGTGTCATCAAATGGTTATTTGAAAGAGGTCCAGTCAAAGCACTCACAGATTTGCTCATTTTTAGTCCCAAATTAATTCAAAATCATGCCTACATTTCCAAAGGGCATGGAAATTTCAGCAAATATGTGAGGAACCAAAAGATCTCCATCAAGCACAGGTGAGTTTACAATAAATTGGTCTCCTGGTCCTTGTACTCTGAGACATCTCAGTAAATGTCATTGGGAACGGGAAGGGAAGGGAAGGGAAGGGAAGGGAAGGGA
>VWZZ01007001.1:0-30296 GCA_013399095.1 Psophia crepitans | reverse complement strand
GAGGCGAGGCGAGGCGAGGCGAGGCGAGGAGAGGAGAAGCAGTGATTTCATCAAGCAGTCTGTCCAGTGAGGTTAGCAGGAGTGTGAACAATAAAACAAGGCAAAAAGAGGTAAGAGAAGCAATGGCTAAGCTTGGCCTAAGACCATAAAGAGACACCTCTGTCTGCAGAACATGTCAGCACATTCGTCTTCCCAGCTAGATGTTCTCTCCGACACTCCTCACCACTGTTTCCTGTCCTGCATTCAGGGCCACAAGGCTGGATGCAGGGGTCATGTAAACTACTTGTAAACTTCGTGCAAATGCGTTTCTGTGACGTGTAACACCGCTGCCCCGCAGAAAGTCAACGCGTGCAAACAACCCTCTACCGTATGTCTAAGAGCAGCACAAGCAACACTGTAAAGCCCCTGTGAGCTGGGGTGCGGAACCACATTGGTGATGGGAGCAGCATGGCAAAGGGTCCTATGTAGGACCCTCCTGCGAAGTGATGTGCTGAAGTGGAGAGGCTGTGGCCGCACCATCAGGGACAGCCAGCTTGATAGACCGGGCCCCCTGAAAAAGAGAAGGAAAGGCCCTTAGGCAATGAATTATCTAAATCAGGCACTAAGATGTAGCACTGATTAAAAAGCTTGTTCAAATTGCTTTCACTGTGATTCATAAACTCTTCATGCAAATTCGTATGTTAGGATGAGCACAAAAATTAGAAAGCTGGAATAAGATTGCTTTAATTTAAATAAGAGACATGGTTGTGAATATTAGGCTTTTACACTGTTAGTAACCCATCAGATGTTAACAAAATCTGATATGCAACAGTTTTACATATCCCCTTGTGGGAGAAAGATCAACTTGCAAACTGCTTTATAAATCAGCCACACTGTTAGAGTTAGGCTACTGTATCTAAATGGCTTTTAGATATGCTTCCTGTTTTAAGCTACCATATTTACAAATGAAAGCTTTTTCAAACCACGTCTTTTAATATAATTTGCATATTTAGTAATACATTGATTAACATTAAACACGGATTATTGCAATTTATTTCGGAAACAGATGGGATGCATTAAGTGGAAAGCCAGAGCGTTTAAACAGAGCACACTCCCAGGCTGACTCCTGATGGATGATGAATACAAAAACTTTATTAACTAACGAGAAAAAGGGGAAGAGGAAAGGACACCTCGCGCTGGCTGCTTTTCAAGCGTCTCCCTCGCTTGACAGTGCGCGAAGCTGCCGTTGAGGACAGCTTAAACGGAATGACGCCGGTCAGANGCCGCCCACAGCGCACGTCTTCCCGGCGCCGGTCCGGGGGGCTCCGCCATCCGGGGGCGCTTCTCGGGCCGGGCGGGAACTCGGCCGGGTTTCCCTGCGTCCGCAACGGCCTCGCAGCGCCCGGTTTCCAGTGCCGTGCCTTTAGGGGTCCGGTGGCGGCTGGGACACCCTGCGGCAGGTCTTGGGGTTCTTGCACGTGTGTGTGCAAGTGCCTGGGTGGCACGTGTAACTTTGGCACGGAAATAAGATGTGCGTGACCTGTGTAAAACGGCCTGCGAATCAGACACACGTACACGGATGCACGTAGGGTTTTAATGGCAAAATGAGCGTTTAGAGCAGCAATGTGATCGTTTTCACAAATACTCTCTTCTAAGGGAAACCTGTCTTTGCCAAGAACACGCTGGCAGGTCTTTTGTCTTTGTTTGGAAGGTACATTGAAACCGCTTCAGGAACGGGACAGGCAGTCTTGTGAAAGGTAGGTGCGTTGGTGGCTTTTAAGCATCTGGCTGAGCCCGATTCCCACAGCCGTGGAGGTACGGCGCCGGAGGGACCGCTTCTGCGTGTGCCCTGCTTCCTGCGCTCGTTTCTTGGGAAAATGTACCCACTGCTGGGCACCAGTGAGCCCGTAGCCTGAACCAGTGCACTAGTTTGTATCTTATTTAAATTAGTTTTCTGTATAATTAATAACGCAGCCAATTAGTCTGTCAAAGGCTGAAATACCATAGCTAAAATAAGCTTTGACACTTAATAGATCTGTTCAAGCAGATTACACAAATGTTGTTTCGAGACTACCCACTCAGAGCCTTTCCTTTTGTTTCGCAGATTTTACATTTCTGACAGGAATGGTCCTTCCCAAAGAGGGAGGTGGAGATCTCCAGTGAGAAGCAGTTCTACCTTCCCTCTCCTGGTCATTTCATTTCCAATGGGGCCGCATTCACCTCTCACACAGCTGCACGTGAGCTTTGCAGGTTAGGATAGCGAAGGAAGGAAAACCAACCTGCCCTTGCCCACACCCTGTGCACCACACACACACACACACAGGCAGCATATTTGTACTTCTTTTCTTTTTAGCTGCAGAACGTAAGTTACTGTAGAGTTGGAGGAATAAAGACTCCGTCCATCAGAGTACATAGTTCTCCTTGAAGGGATGGGAAGGGCTCCCCTTGAGCAAAGCCTGAGGGAAGGGGCCTGGGAAAGGGAAGGCATTTTTCTTCAGAGTTCACTTATTTGTCCAAAGAGAAGGAGAAAAATCAGTGTAACGATGATGGGGTTTAGCTCCCAAATCCCAGGGGGATTTTGCAGAAGGCCAGGGCACCCCAGACAGAAACCTATGTGCTCAGGTCCACCATGGGTCAACCCATCACCCCTGCAGTCAGGCATCCGTGGGACATGAGGAGCAACAGCCCCCAGGGCTGGGGAAGGAGATTGACCACTGGTGGCCACAGGGGAAGGAAGCATTGATTTTTTCACTTCCCTCACTGTCTTCCTTCTCTTCTTGACCCTGAGGAGTTCGGTAGAGGAAATATTTTTCAACACCACTTTCTGTGGAGAAAAGATGGAGAGTTACGTATGACATGGACACCTTCCGTGCAGACCCGGAAGGTTTTGACGAGAAGATCAGCTGTACATGTCCATACCAGCATGGGGGTTTGTACACAGCACCCCCAGACACCTGGTTCCTCTCCTGCAGCCTCGCTGAGAGAAGGCACACAGCTTGGTCGGCCTGGATACTGCCAATTCAATATCTCTTCATCTCCTTTCAACTCAGGTAATAGACTCCCTTAACTGCCTTACTTGAACCTCTTAATCTCCCTGTCCCTCTATTTTCTCCACATTTAGCTTTGTGCTGCCTTTTCTGCACATTTAGCTTTGTGCTGCCATTACAGTATGCCACTCTGGATATTGCTTTAGGTTACATTTTTAAGAAAGGTACTGTGCACAACTGTATTTTCACTTAAACCTATTCCTGATTAATCAGCTGCTTAAGGACACTTGGGTAAGTTTCTTAGCATTCAATAGAGAAAATTATTCTGAACAGGGAGTATTTATTTAGGGGAAAACTGAATATTGGTAATTAATTCATCAGCTTTCTAAAGCATACAAGCTCTCCTAGCACTTGGAAAGAAATTATTTGATAGTGTTTTGGGTTGCTGTGGCACAGAGCCAACATTTCAGTTACGCTATAAAAAGCACCCAAAAATTACCAACACCTCCTTTCCCCATCTTCAAAGTTTTATTAAATACTCAAAAGTATTTAGAAGGTCAGTTACCCATTTCACTGCTATCAGGGGATTACTCTAACATGATGTGTATGTCTCCTATTGTGAGTAGTGAAAATCCCCCTGTATCCAGCGTGTTTTGTTTGGATTGAGATGGCATGCAGCTGATGGCTGTGACCTTCATGGTGGCTTAGATCCCTGGCTGGCACTGATTTTTGATTTAGTGCCGATCTGCTGCGCTTGTCACAGGCTGCAAGGTGCTTTCCATGCACTAATGGAACAGCTCAAGGGCAGAGGGGCCCTGTAAATGTCTATCTTTCACCAACACTGTGCTAAATAGAGAGCTGAGTTTTCTACATGTGAATGACAGACCCTGAGATTATATACAGGAGTGAACTGGGAGTTCTTCCACCCAGGCTGATGCTCGGCAGTAAATAAATGTCACTGTAAAATGGGAAGTTTTTATTATTCTGAGTGGTAATGAATATAAGTGTACAGTGTTAAACAGAATACTTAATATTGCCTATATATCCACATCTGATGGCAGGAACTAGCCATACACAGACCACGTGCCCCATAAGCAGTTGTGTATTTCCTTCTATTCCTAGAGGATTTGCACCAGAGCTCAGTTTGACTTTGCATTAATAAGTCATTAATAAATCCTGTTCCTTAATGACATATTCAGCTGAAAATTAATTCATCCCGAGCTCTCCCTAGCAGGAAACCAGCACACTGGATTGCAAATGGCAAAGAATTCCAGGTTAACTCTTTGCTTATTCACCAATGTTAGGAGTGGATGAAGGGCCATGCTGACAGCATCTACATAGGGAAAATCTCCTATTAGGTTTGGTGGAAGTGTCTTCCACGCACAAGGGCAGGGAGAGGCCATTAGGTTTGCCTCAACAGTATAAAGAGTAACGCAATGCAAATTAGTGTCACATTAATCTTATCGCTTGTTTTTAACAAAACAGGCCTTTACAGGGTAAACATATTCCTTGTACTCAGAACATTGTATCAACCTAATTTGTAATTTCCAGTATTAGATGCAGGCTGGAACATTCAGATTACATAAACAAATGGGATAATAAATACATGCCCTCATTTAGTATAGCGGACCAGATCATACCATCAGTTTCTGCACAGAACCCCGAGCAGCATCAAAACAAAGAAGAGCTCTGCGTGGACTTGAAGAGGAACAAGGAATTCTCCTTAAAAGCCAGAACCATATCTCTCTCCACTGGTCGTCTCTCCCCTTATTATTGGAAAATTATCTATTAACTACTTAACTGCTTTTTTAAAGTTGTTAGTTTAATGACTAAGGTTGCTGTCACTAATTTTTGATGTGGGAGGTGAAAGGGAAGAGATTGCTGCCTCCTCATTTTGCCTGCTGACAGCTAAATGCATTCTCAAGGCTACCCGAAATGGCATTTCACTGCCTGTTGCGCCACAGAGAAGCGAGGAGTAATTGAAACATGGGACCATTCTGGCCCTGGAGTGATGCTCAGGACCAGCTTTACTGACTTCAATCCATGTACTGAGCAAAGCTATATTAGGCCATGTTTCCAACCAAAGGGACACAAACAAGCCGTGGTAGAAGGAAATAATTCAACCGCTTTTTTCAATCCAGATTTTCTACTTATGGAGGAAAAAACCCAACCAAACAAATGAAAAACAAAGAAAAAAACCCACCCTACAAAATTGAATGAAGATATTCTGAGTATGTGAATTATGAAATCAACTAAGAAATTTTTCTGGGGAGGGTAGAGGGAGTAACATCCACTATTGAATTTTGTAATACAAGGGTTCAGAGTAATTTCCCCAAGTCCTTTTGTTTCCAGCAGTAGTGAGTACTCTTGAGTTTTGTCTATAGGAAAAGACATAGAAAAGGGCCTGTAGTCCTCTTATTTGGCCCATGAAAGTATTTTCACTGGTTTTGACGGGCAGAGGCCAAGCAGGATCAGGCTATAGGCTACGAAGCCTCAGTTTCCTCATCTGTGACAGAGGAGAAGTGCTTTTCCTAAGGGTGGTGTTGGACTAATTAATTACCATTACCAGACTGCAACAAGAGTCTCTGCATGGATGAGATAGAGAGAGAAAGATCAATCCCACCTGGGGCTGAGCTCTCTCCTCTGCTTCAGCCGGAGCCTCAGCTCAGAGGAAGATGATTCTAAGAGATGAGGGTGACACATTATAACATTGGGCTGTGGAGGACCGGGATTCCCCTGCAGCACCTGCTGCTCCCTGGGGTTCATTTGATAACTGCGGTGGTTTGGAAGACCTTGAAGAGGGACACCTGGAGCTGTTCAAATCATACACCGCCCAGAACTGCCAGGCTGGCACCCTGCCTGCGTCCAGATTGCGGCTGGGCACTCAGCTCCTTCCACCACTCGTAAGGCAGCCAGCGTTGGGCAGTGTGTCTGAAATCCTCCTCTCTGCTTGAAGAAGTTCAACACCTCACAGTTTTGGCTGCCATGATGCAAAGGCTTTGTGTTTTTAGGATGCAGTTCAAGTACAGTGAAGGGTGGGGTGCTCTACCGAAGCCCTGATCCACTTCCAGTGTGCTGCAGACTGAAGGTATGAGGGCCACCTTCCCTGCCCTGGCATCTTGTCCTGAGCCTGTCCCCATGCACCCAGGACCCCTGGGTATCCGAACCTCTGGCCATGTCTGTTTGAAATGTGCGGGGAGGAGGCTGGCTCTGGTTGGGAAATTGAGATCCTGGAAACAACTGCTGTAAGACTTGGACATCAGTAGTCAAGATTTAATGTGGAATATCATAGCAGCTGTGGGGCTGCTGGGAGACTGCAGGCAGGCATGCTTATTCATGGTCATACTTAAAAGACAATATACCTTTTGCTCTGGTGTGAACATGATGCTTTTACAGAAAGTAGCATCCCTGGATACTCTTACATATTCCATAGCATGGGACTAAGTTAGGGGGGAACCATAAAATTACCCAGTTCATCTCTTAATTTCTTCTTATGGTGTAAGAATAAATCAGCTCTAGAGAGTAAATTTTATTTGCCCCAGCCACAATAAAACTATAATTGGAAATTCAAGACATATATGGACAGCACATGAGAGCATGGATTTACCTAACACATAGATGACATTGTTTGAGAACACTTCATCTTTACATTAACTTTTCCCTTGTAAAGCTGCCAAGGTCAGTGAGACCTTGTTTCGTCTGCTGCATAAGTGCCGGTTGCTTAAGCCAGAGCTGCTGTGGGACAAGTCTCCTGAAACATTTCTACCTCCCAAATTTGTGAATCGGCGGAGAACCTCACAGATGTGTGTCAGATCCTTTCCCAGCCCTCCTTATCCCCTACTGCCATTTAGGTTTTCTAACAGAGCGTATTTCCCGATGTTCCTCTGAATACACTTGCCCTCTGGGGTGAGAAAACAGACCATTAGCTAATCACTTGCTTTGTAAAACTTCCTGGAAGTGTTCATTGCGCTCTTTCTTGTTCAACTGCAGAGCAAAACATACAGTATTTACTGCATGTGAATCATAAATCTCCACGGCTGATCCACTCTGCAGAAGGGTTGATAGACGGATAATGCAGTCATCACACCCTATGAAAGACTTTATTTTTCTCTTAATCTTTTTGCAGTTGGCTTTTTTAAGTTTTTAGAAAACAAATATGCAAGACCAAATTCTGTGGGAGTCTCTGGGACCTGGGTCTGAGCTGGGTTTTTTGTGCGCCTGAGGCCAAATAGTCAGTCGCTGAAATGGTTGGAGAGTCCCAAAGTGAAGGATATTAAAACCTAATTTTCAGTCTTAATTTTAGAAAAAACTGCTTCAGTGTTATGTGGTACAGAGATATCTCATTAGCTCTTACCAGATCCCTGCCTTTGGAGGGCTCTTTCACTGTGCTAATGGCACTTTGACATTTTGTGGATTACTCTTTCAGGTTCCATAATCAATTTAACATTAACATTCATGTAAACTATTAATGAAATAATATTAAAAAAGAAAAATGTTCCTACAATACTGCAACATTTTAATGCCTCATTAAAATCATTAGTAATGCTAATATTAAAGAACTTACTTCATCTTTCAGAGAACCCCAAAATAAATCATAATCAAATGTTTGCTAACGTACAGCCAGAGAAATAATTTATACATTGCTGGCATATAGGCATCACGTACGCTAGAGATGACACCGTAAGGTCATATTATTAAGCACTCACAACTAGTTCTGGTTTTGGAAACTCATTGTACACAGTATTATTTTATAATTATCATTAAACATACTGAATATTGTTTGCGGGTTTTATTTATGAGAAAAATATATAGTGTGCCTCTCAGACAGCCAGTGCTTTCATGGAATTCAAGTTGCAAACAATGACATGCTTCACTGACCCCAATGACTTACAAAAGCCATTTATATTCAGTACTCTCATTTACGCTATCTTTAAAAATGAGTAAGAGACATATATTAATAGCAAGAAACTGGGAGAATGATTGCATCACTACCCATCTCCAGACTTACTGCAGCGCTTCATTCTCCATCAGTTGAACTGGCATGGGAATGCAAATGTCATATATAATAGTTATATAAAACTTTACTACACATGTAAGGGGAGGTCTGTGGTCTCCACATTGTTGGCCAACTTTTGCACCCTATCCTGAAGAGCTATCGCCACAGGAGTGGCCTTTACTTAATGGCTTGTAAGGGTGAATCCTGGGAGTGGAGTCCCAGAGACTTTCTTAAGAGTGGGTTGGAAGGAAAGCTAGTGCTGAGTTCAGCACCATTTCACACCAGCACCCTCTGGGCACATAGTCTGAAGAAGCGACAAGGCAGGTGCTAAAGCTGAGCTGGAAAGTTTTTCCAAATGGGTGTATCATTTGGTTTAAACCAGCGCGGTCACCCAGCGTGCCACCCACTCCCGGACTAGCAGTCCTGCAATATAAAGTGGCAACCAGTTGGGTTAACTGCCCATCCGAACCTGCAGCAAGGAACACCAGGAAGAAACTCTGCAGCCCTTGCCCAAAAGCACATCCCCTGCAAACCAGCTCGGTAGACCAGGTGCCAGGATCTGGCCTTTCTCAAGGTGAGACTGCAGCACAAGCTGCCTCTCTTCTATGGGGGCATCCCCCTCAGCACAAGCTGGCCCAGGCAAGGCTGCTCCAGGGGCAGCCGCAGCTTTCTCTGACCCGAGTTCCCTGACAGTCGAGGTCACTGTGTTGAGCTGGGGACAAGCTGAGTCCTGCCGCGCTCCACTGAAAAACAAATGTGGCTGGGACGCTCCCTCTGCTAAGCCATAACGTTCAGTCCAACCATTGATCTGGAGCAAAACACATTTGATTTTAAAAATCACCTCCCCACCGTTGGGACTTGCTGGTCACTACGCTTGGCATTTGGGACAGGATCCACTGGATTAAGGAGGACCTTTGGTCTTAACTTCCAAAAATTAGATATATGACCTTTCCTGGACAGTCCCCCAACCCACTCACTGAACGTGACCCTCCTTTACAGCAAAGGCAGCTTGCGCGTCCTCCCATTATTCTGAGCCTTACCTGACCCAAGCCCTCGCTACCAAACAGGTTTTGCTCTGCAAAACCTCCTCGAGGAAGCTCGGCAAATAAATCCAGCAGCATAGCCTTCTGAATTCAAAATCAGAGGTCTGATTCTGGCATAGTTTGTATTTTCTGTTTTAATTTGTCATTTGGTTTAGATGAAAGGTTAATTGCATTTTCTCTTAATATATTTAATACATTGCGGTAACAAGCAAGCTCTAGAAATGATAAAGTCATTTGTTAAAAAACTCAACTACATCATCTTTAGCCATTCATGTTCCCTTCAGAGAGAAAATTAATTGTTCCAATCTAGTAAGCTACAAAAGAAATACAGCCGACAAAGGGTGAAATATGAACATCAATGGTAAGTTTCGAATTTACCCTATTTATTTTGAATGTAAGATCTCATGACCCACTAAAATTCAGTTCACAGTGTTTTATGAAAAATAATGGCTGAAATTGAATGTCTTAATTTACATTTAATGCAATTAAGAATGGTTTAAATTATGACTGATGAACAGCACACACAGATGTCAGTCAGTTTCATCAGAATAAATTGAAGTCAGTGTCAATGAATGCTCCACTGATAAATCCCACTTTACATAAAATTAATAAAAATAAGGAAATATAATCCTTAGCTAATTGCAAAATGTTCTGGAATTCCCCTGAATTTTTGGGAGGGGGGGAGGTGTAACTAGAGAAAGCCACAAACTAGCGTATGAAGAGTGATTTATTTTCAAAGGTGCCCTGTGTGAAATTGTGAAATGGTCCGAAAGTTTACTACAAAGGGTGTTTCCATGCAGAAATACCTTGCTTTACTGAAATGAGTCAGGGCAGGGTGAGGAAGACACCAGTAACACGCAGCTGTGGCCGAAGGCAAGAGCGCTGCGCTCCTCGCAGCTTCCTGGGAAGGGAGATGTGCTGCGCCTCCATGCCGGACGCAGCGTGTGAATTGGCATTTTCCCTGCTTGCGCAGCTTACCGGGGACCTGGCCTGCCTTTGCCGAAACTGGTGCCAGCAGGAATCAGCCCAGAGTTTTCAACCCGTGCAGTAACCACGATGCAAGTGTCATTTAGTGCTCTCACATGTAAATAGTGTCAGCTCCTCCACACAGGCATCGTCTTCTGGTTCTCTCTTTGCACAGGGCCTGGCACGGCAGGATCATGGCTCATTACTGGTCCCCCAGGAGGACTTCCACGGCATGGATGACAATTTCTTAAAAAGTAATACAAATGCAGGCTGATTTACAGAATGGTTTTGAGGTAAAGCAAACGCACACCGTTTGTTTCACCAAACATGTAATAAATGCTTTTCATGCTAACACACGAGGGCGGCTTTCACTCTGCGTTCTGCATAGAGAAGATGTTGTTGCTTTCTAAACGAATATAAAATGTATGAATCATTTTTCAGTCTGTCTTCCAAGAGAAAATATCAAACCTAAAGAGTGCTGAAAGCCCAATACTTGACTCACAAAGTATTTATGGTGTTGTCCTACAGTCCTAATGCAGAAGAAAAAGAGAAATCCAAGAAACACTGAAGTCAGTAGGTTTCTGAGCATTTCTTCTGTCTCTGCAAGGACTGCAGAGGCTGATTATTATAAATCAGGGTAAACAAAAATTCTTTCTGTGGAAGACCAGGGAAATGCAGGAAAACATTGGGTTTCTTCACAAAAGCCTACACGTGCTCGTGACAATCAAAATTACCAGGAAAGCTCTGGAGGACAAGCTTATCTCAAGTACACAAGCTATTCTCTGTGATTTGAAAGTTATGCATAAACACTTTTGTGTGCAGAGGTTGTGGGTCACTGACCATTTGTTTGTGTATACATAAAGACTAATGTCTTTGAGATAGTCCCATCTTCAAGTCAAACTATTTTTAGCCAAGATGCAGTTGTTCTTTTGTATGAGGGAAACCATAGTCTTCTAAGACCAAGACACCACAGGTTCTAAAATGTATGCAAAGGCAATTTATGGTGCTAGTATAACTAAACCTCCCAATAATATTTTGCAGTTAGAAGCTTTTCTTTTCATGGGGTAATTTTAGAACAGGTGGCAACAGCCCAAGTTTTAATAGGCACTTAAATGCACATGGTATATATTTTGCATAGGTAGATAATTACTCTTTACCTTTTCCAGGATATTTCTATTCCCCCTTGTGTGTCTGTTCTGTGATATCAGATTTATCAAGATGCCTTAATTGTGTATTCTCTCTGGTTGTGGTCCTTCATTGTCTGTATGGTGAAGAGGTGAGTGTCCCACCTGCCTTTACACAGTACAGCCACTGGGCCAATCTGTGCCCTAGACAGGTCAACTGAAAAACATTATCCCAGGGGAACTGCAAAGGCCCTTTCTGGAGCCCAAAAGCAGAGGGATACAAGTTTAGGCCACGGTGGCGTCAGGCAGTCCTGCTCGCACTTTCTGTCCCTGTGGAAAGTTTGCCTGCCATGCAGAACTCAAACTGCTGGGCTTGTACTTCCACTGCCCTGTGCCAAACAAGCCACCGACCCGAGAGCCATGGGAAGGACCTACTACCAGTGGATGCTGAGCAACCCCACTCCCCCTTCAAGCCAGTGAGAACTGTGGGTTCTCCATGCCTGATTTTAGCAGTGTCTCTCACGCCATGCCTGGAGCCTACGGTGTCAAACGCAGCTCATTTAATTCCTACCAGAGACTGCAAAAGCACCAGACTAAGCCAAATTCTCAAAATGGAGATGCCCAAGATTGCAAATCAAAAAATGAGGTATGTCCAAAAGTGCACTCAGAATTGCATGCAGTATTAGTACAATGTGTCTTTGCTATGCCCTTATTATCTTGTAGATATATAGTGTAATTTATGCTAATAGACTGACTCCCAAATTTACCCTTGCTGTGCTAGTTACTTTTCTAGAAAGTACAAATGGCACATTGTTAGCAAAGAACCAGAAAAAGCTGGAAATAGAGGACGGGGAGAGTAGCCCCCAGTTGTCCAGGCCAGCCTCTGGTGAACAGAAAAGTGCCTTATATTTTATTCTCCTTATATTTTCTAATGCTTTTCCAATTTAGTTTTAAATGCATAGGGCTTCATGTGATGGGGCTTCTCTGCTTCCCATGAGAAATTGCTCCAGACCTGTGTTATATATTTGCTGTCAGGAAGCTTTTCCTGATTCTTAACCTAAATTTTTCCTTTGTTAACTTCATCCTATTACTCCTACTTATATCTCCTTTGTCAGCCTAAATAACTTTCCCACCCTCATTTGATAGCTGTACCCTTCAAACATTTGTAGCATGCCATCCTGTCCTCCCCACTTAGTCAAGCTACACATATTTTGGTTTTTTAACCCTTTTTATCAGTCATTCTCTCCATTCCCTTACTCACATTTGTTGCTGTTCTCCACACAGTTTGCTCTTTTGTTCAGACCAGAAAGCAAATTATATTCCATACGCATGTTTCTCTCGAAAATAAATGCTATGCATTTGCCTGCTTGCCTCCTGTGTCCACAGATTTTCCCCTATGCAAGCTAAACATATAGAGGGAAGCACAAATGAAAGAGGCAGGATTTGCATAGGCATGGAGACTGCATTAGAGTGACACAGAATGCTAATAAAACCAGTTTAAGGTTTTTTTTATGTACATTTTTTTTTCCATTTGACTTTAAGAGATCATCACTCAATGTTATTTCTTAAACTGAAGAATCTAAGGCGAATGCTTTGACTTGATTTTAAAGACATTGAATTTTTTCTGCTGGTATAAATAGTATGGACACAGTAAAAGTACTTGAGAGAGCCTAATGAACCATTTCTTACACCCCATTACCTTTAGTCTGATATGACTGAGAGTACGGGCACTAATTATCCTCTCTTTCACAGGCACCGACATAGATCTACAGTAGGTCTTAAAACACAATATTCCATACAACTCTTAGCAGTTCCTCATGTAATACATTTCTGTATTTTCTTCTAATCGAAATTTAAATTAGAGGCATGCCACTTCCCATCTACCTGCCACTTATATATGTTTTATGAACAATTCTTTAAGATGATTTCCTACCAAAAAAGTGCAGGTAGCACACAGACAGTCACAGGGCGAGTCCTAAAAAATTAACGAATTTTTCTTTGAAAAGAGTGAGGCAACCATACTGCTCTAATGACGGAGCAGCTCTGCATGGTGGAGATTCGCATAGGAAGGCTGCCAGTCCAGGGAATCAAGGGAGTGTGAGACGAGCACAAGATCAGAGCTCATCTCCCCTGGGTCCCTCAGAGAATGGAAAATTGCTTTTACTAGTTTGGCTCTGCTCTTCTGTAGAAGAAATAAGGAGCAAGGAATCAGGCTGATGTAGGGGGATGGGAAACCATGCATGGCTCAGCACTGCTGTGCCTTTTGCAGACCGCCTCGCCAAGGCAATGCAGATGCGTCAGGCAATGCATATGCCCTGCCATTATCAGTGGCTACGCGCCTGCAAATTATTTGTTCTCCTGTTGGACTTTCCCGGCTCAGCTCACAGGATGAAGCCTGTCGGCATGCTCCAAATCCTACCCTTGTCAATCTACCTAGAATGCAAATTGTGAGGTGCCAACACCGCACTGCCCTGGGGTAAATGCTACTCCCAACTGGAGTGCTGATACACATGACTGTAACTGAGCTTGAACCTTTATCTCACGTCAGAAGGAAGATGAAGTTTTCTGCTGGTTAACGAGGAAACACTTGGAAACATATGAGCTGCATATTGGGATGCAGATGGTTCTATAAGACAGTACATACATTTATAAAGGAGACATGTAAGGTCATTGGGAACCATCTGCTTTAAATATTTAAATGTCCTTACACTAAACGTATGAGTAGTTTTGCCCTGGACTTGTAATATTAGCCATCTACCAATTTTTTATAATAACGGTGAAACAAAAGAAAAATGGGAAGGTGGGAGACAAGGCACGGCAACCAATTTACAACATCTGGGCCCTACACGGACAGCTCAGAAGCAACTCAACCTCTCCAGGAGCCGTTTGCACTCTTTGCAGTGGCACACTCCCATGCAGAGTGCGTCTTTTGGGAGCGTCCTGGAGCCCTATAGTCTGGCCACAATGCTGTTCTGACCCTGGGAGGGAGGACAGGCACCAGGCAACCTAGGCTTAAGAATATCTCAATGATCATCCTTCTCCCCCTTGTCCAGGGCATTTCTGTAGAGGGTAGTTTTTGGTGTGATTTGTCTCATCCAAACAGCAAGATTTCCAAAGCTCCTTTTCTTGCACTAGACAGCAGCTGAACACAAGTGAGCGGTGGAGAGCTATGGCTCCAGAAACCCTCCCCTCTGCTGACCCTGCACTGATCTTCCCTCATTAATAAACCTAAATAAAGCCACTGTCTTCCACTCTCTGTGCTTTGAGATCACTGTCCTTGCAGGCAGTCACACTGGTGCTCAGAGAAAGCCATCACCCTTAAGTGCCCTCAGTCCAGCTACACAAATCCATGCTATTTGTGAAAATAAATACAGTGTTGAATCAATCTGGTCCTCCTTTTCTTTTTGAACAGAACCCCCCAGGTGGAGAGAGAGGAGCTGGAGGGCTCCCAGGAAGGCAGTGATGTCCCAGCCCTGACTCTCGGCTGCACCTCTTGGGCCCAGGGAGGAGAATGCCCGCAGCCCTGCAGCGCTCCGAAGAGCCTCCCAAGAGGAAGCAACCCAAAGAGTTGCCATGTGGAATATGTTGTATTTCTTATTGCAGCTCCTGGCACCAACATGCAAAGGCAGAGAGCACCAGTTTCCTTCCATCTCTGGGTTTCTCATCTGGGTCTATCTGAGTCACATGCCTCCAGCTTCCAGCGACAGTGCATCCCATAGTGGTAGCTAACACCATTGAAGGGCCACATTGGGACAGGCTGGACATGCTTCATATAGCTAGCAAAGCTGTTGCTCATGCCTCTGCCCTCAGCAGACTAGTTTCTTCATGTACTTCATGTTTCTTTAAAGTCTCCTCCATAATCTGATGAACAACATCAACACAGCTGTTACCAAGCTGCTCTTTTTAAATGGTCATATATATATATGTATATATATATATATATGTAATTCCTTGGGTCACACTTTCCCTGAGGTCTGTCACTGCACCGTGGTTCTTCCTCGCCAGACTCTAGCAAACATACGCAGGGATGGGGATTAATGATTCACAGGGACAAATGGATTAGTTTTGGTGGTTAAAATCTGTTATCAAAAGAGGGAAAGCTGATCTATTGTTCTGCTCAGGAAAGGAGCGAGGAGTAAAACCACAACCAAAACTGTTTAGTTTGGGGTTTTTTTGATTTATGCCTGAATCTCTCTCTCTCTGACTGCACTGGACTGTAGGAACAGCTCTGCCTGAATTTACCAAAGCCTAGGAGCAGAACTCCTTCCCCAACACTAAGCTTTGAGTCATACTGTTGAACAATACAGTTGGTTGTTGTTGCTGTTGCATTTCACTGATATTATCATTTAGAGCCTTGTCTTGCACCTACTGAAGAGAAAAGGCAAACTCCACCAGCCTTCTGGGAGCCCCCATCCTCTTCCAAGTTCTCTTTGAGTTTGCCTTTTTTCTTTTTTTTTTCCTATTATTTTCCCCAGGAGACATTAGTCTGTGTTATTGCAGATTCACTACATCTATCTTGTTATCTTCATTTCAGTATTTCTGTCCTTTTTAAAGATCCCTTTACAAATATTGTTTGCACCATCTTGATAGCAGCTTTCAATTCAGAGCAACGATGTGACTTCTTAATGACATTTGTGCATCTATCTATTCGTGGATAATATTCATAATGAGCCCCAAATGGCTACCAAGAGAAAGAGTGAAGAATCTGAAGAGAAGACAAGCAGCAAAAATAAAAGATGAAAAGCAAAACTGTGAGAAATAATTGCACTGCTCTATTCACACAATTAAAAAGCGTATCAGAAGAAAACAGTTAAATTAGCTTACTGAGTGTTTACAGGAGTTTTAAAGCTCCACTGTCAGTTCAATTTAAAAAAAAAAAACAAACCCCAACACCCTAACAACAGCACACTGATTTCTAAAGCAGATAACATTCTCCAGCAGCCCAAGATGGTCTCTGTGACACTGACAGCCTCCTCCTCTCCTTGTCCTTTGGAGCATTATAGCCTAGCCAGGATGATTTCAGACTGTCAGGGCTCAAACACAGCTGTTTCTTTTCTGGAAACCAAACAGCCCAGCCTTCCACTTTCTATGGCAACAACAGTGAGCCCTTCGCAATCTGACCTGCTGAGGAAAACCTGCTGTTAATTAAATGTTAATTGCCTTAATGCCGACTGCATTATGTGGAAAAATGCAAGTTATTTTAATCTGTATTTTAAAGAAAACATCTGAGGCTTAAAATGCCAGGCAGAGGCACCTTATAAACTGACAGATATATATTGTTCTTGCCCCTTTGGTGTCAGAAAAGACTCCTGTAAGTTTAATAGACATGTTGTTCTATTATTTTGTAGACTTTCAGGTAGCAACTCTTTCAGACAATTTGAGTCCTATAGAAATGACAAATACAGTATTAATACACAATTTGAAATGATATTAAGATGTATTGATAGTTTTTATTACATCAGTTATTTATTTTTATTTTAAAATACATCAGAAGCTGGACCCTTTCTAATTTCAGCAGGCAGAGCATGTGATTTGATTGAAGGATCTTGATTTCTAGATAGACACGAATGCCTCTGTGCTGCCCCCTCTGCATAGGCAGATGCTCATGCAATCATCCTCAAAGGGCCCATGCCACATGTGAATCACTGCCAGGACCCCCAAGAAAATAGGATTGCCTGCTTGCCAACTCTGAGAGTTTCTCTAGAGCAACATACAACCCTCCTGCAACCTGCTGCTTAAACAACTTGTCTTCTCTTAAGCTGCTTTGCATCTGGACAAAAAGATCTCATTACTGCACCAGGTTTTCTGCCAGCTTTCCACCCCTGAGAAGGGCGGTGATGGGGAAGGGAGAAACTAGAAAGCATAAAATCCTCCTTGGGTTAACACAGGAACAACCTCTTCCTAGCTGCTTGCGCGGGCCAAAATTCAGTTTAATGGCTGATAGAGTCTCAGCTCTATTCACCAGCATTTAGAGCTGGGAGATGGGTGATGGCTTGCTCCAGCTCCTGCACTGATGCCTCTGATGCAACTGATGCCTCACTTGCAGGGCAGATGTGCCTGCTTGGGTCTACACAAAAGGAAGTGGATACCCACCAAGAGCCATGGGCACAGCGGTGGGAGAGGTTCCTGGCTGGGGCTGGCTGCGTTAATTACACTGCTTTTTCTCCAGAACGAGTTTGTTATTGTATTTCACCTTACTTGGACTGCTGTGAATGCTGTGATGGTCTGTGCAGGGCATTGCAGGTGATGCAGCTGCAGAGTGCTTTGGAGATGATGAAATTTGCTAAAGGAGCTATTTTCCCTGTGTTTGCCATGTCTTCTTTTTTTTTTTTTTTNNNNTCCCTTTTTTTTTTTTTTTTTTTTTTTTTTTGTCCTGATGCCAGCCATGGTGATATTTGAGACTAATTTCTGAGACTTCATTAACGACTGGCTTGAATTGTACTGTAACTTCTCTTTCATTCTCTTTCTAATAGAAATGCCAACACACACACAAAAAAGTAGAATTTGGTTTATTCCATTTACGTTTGGCTGACTCGAGAAGCAGTACGGATGAAACAAAGTGCTCCGCAACTGATGCTTGTGTACAATCACTGATCATGTAGCTCTGTTGCCCAAACCATCTTTTGGGAAGAATAATTTGGGCAGGGATGTAAAAGAGAGACGTTGCAGCACCAGCCACAAATGCGTAATTCTCTATCCTTTCCTTTTTTACTTATCTGCAATTTGCAAATGTAAAATGTCAAAATTTAGTAACAGCAATGAAGGGTCAGCTTCTTTGCTGGTGCAAACAGCTGTAACACACCAACGCTGATGAAGTTCCACTGGTTTACACTGGCAACAAACACCTCTTACAATAAGCTACATCCGTGCTGCTGTGGTGTCACAGGAATACGGGAATGCTGCTTCTTTGATTTGACGCAAAACTATTTACAGCCTCAGAATTCAACCCCCTAGAAAGGAAGCTACCAGAGGGAAAAAGCCACCAGAGGCAAATGCTGTCAGGGAAGTGGTGGCATTCACGGCGCAGCCCAGGGTCCCATCTAAACGCAGAGCCAGCATCCATGGGCACATCTATTTCCCAGAGACCTGCCCCTCATTTGACCACATCTGGATTTGATCCCCAATGTTTACAAAGCCAGGGAGTGTCTCGGTGTTTTTATACTGTTATGTGCATTATTTTTCTCATCTTAAAGCTGCCCATGTAGAGAAAAATACAGGACTTCAGTAACAGTTACCAGCATGATTTGCTTTTATTACCTTTCTGTTCAAGACCCTTGTTTCCCCTTGTAGCATGTCAAATTGCCCCCAAAACCATATTATACAGCAGAGAAATGTCGTTCACACTTCACTGGCTATTGATTTACTTTATTTATTGGCACAAAATCAGCCTGAGATAAACATTTTGTCCCCCATTTCCACTATTGTAAGCGATATAGTTCACTGCAAGATAGGCAAACCCCAATGTGCTGGGTCACAATTCGACATGGCTTTCTAATCAATGTGTGAAAAATTACCTAATGAATAATGGGTTGCACATTTCCACAAACAAATTAACCAGGGTGAGACTGAAACTAATGATTATATTTATCTAATGTAATTTCACATCTGTTACTAGAGCTAGTAATTTTTTTTCTCCTTTCCATGGCATCCTTAGAATTACAGCCCAGCTTTTGAGAGACAGACATTTTACATCCGCTTAAATAGATAATGTTCAGATTTGTTAGATACGTACTTTTAAAACCATAAGATATTTGGGGAGCGTGTTATTATTTTGCAGCACTTTGTGTGGGTTGAACTGCCTTTTGAAATGCAGTGCGGTTCTCACACCGAAGCCAGGGTGCTCAGACTCACAACACCTCCCGCACGAGGAAGAACAAAAGTGATTTTTTTTCCCAACATACGGGCAGTTGAGATACACCATGACTATTTTTGCTGGAGTTAGGCTAAAGTTATTCACAGATGAAAAAGCACGGCAGCGGGAGGGAACCTCACAGGCTCGTTCTTTATCTCCTTCTTAAAGTAGATTTGCGTCTTCCTGGTGAAATGATCAGTTTTGCAAAACAAATGTTTCCAGAGTCCAACTGCTGACTCCGCACAGGTTCAGCAAGTGCCTGGGGCCTGACGTGGCGGTTGCTCCGCAGAATGGGGAAAGCAATTGGCTCTGCAGGGCTTACTTTCCACGGAGTGTTTTTGTTCGCCAGGCATGTTAAAATGTTTTGCTTGGGCTGTGAAGAGTGGCTTGAACACCCTCCCTGGCCTCCAAAATGTGAGGCATTAGCTCACCTGTCTCTGTCCCTCCCCTAAGAGAAGTGTTTCACAGAAGGACTTGTAAGACAGGCCACCAGGGAAGGAGAAAGAGGACAATGCTGGGGTTTACTCCCCCTGAAGCTGACTCACCTCGATCCCCACAGGAGATATAGAGCCCCCCTTGCTGCGAACACCTCCTTTCCTGCTGCTGGGGGCTGTATCTGCTCTGTCACTTCTGGAAGCTCGCAGTTGTCTTTAAAGATGTTGCAAGACAACCAAAAGTCTCAAAATGATGTCACTACTTGAGTCAACATTATTAAACAATTTCACAACCTGTCTCAGTCGTGGTGGCAGCTTTCATAAGGATTTATTATCCAGAGAGAGAAGAAGGGAGGGGGCTGAGAGTGCACAGAGGTTTGAAAGTCATTGTACCGAGAGTTTAATTATTGTATTTTTCACTGAAGTTGAAAGTATTGAGGAAAATCTAGCCAATTTCGTATTACCTCATTTGATTAAAGAAGTTGTATGATTGTTCAGAATGTGTAATTGCCATTCAGCACAGCTGAGCTGAAAAAAAAGCTTTTCGACTTCACATCCTTAATACTTGGCAATACTTAGTAGCGTCACTGGATTGCCAAACAAAACCTAGAAAATTACACCAACTTTATTCTGAAGACATTCTGACAATTGATTTGGCTGAAAATTATGAGTGACAATGTAAATTTCTGTTTGGTTTGTTCGGGGGATGTTATTTTTTTGTAGGATATGTTTTTCTTATCAACATTAGGAAAAGTCCTCTATACAGCCATGTCAGATACGGGACAATATGTAATTTCATGGGTGGGTTTTCAAACCACAGGAAATAAAACTTGGCACAGTATCATGTTTGTTAGATGTAGACAGATAAGCAGACATCCCGCAGCTGTGTGCCTTATAAGCCTAAACAGTACAGGTTTGTATTTGGCTTCTTTATTGAGAAGAAAGACTCTAAATGTGTACCACTACTATTTATTTATTTTTTTACCGTCGATAGCTCTCATTCCCTTCAGTGCTGGTTCCAGAAATAAATTACTCGGAAGCCTGTGGAACAGCTGAAGAACATTCTGTCTGGGTCAGTCTTAAAATGTTTGGTTACAAAGCAGACCTCTGGACCTCTTGTTTTGGAGACTTCTTGTTCCGCCAATCGCAGAAGAGGTGATCCATGCACTACTAACGTATTACCTAATGAATAATGGGTTGCACATTTCCACAAACAAATTAACCAGAGAAGCAGCCACTAGCAAACGTCAGCCAGCCTGACAGTGGTT
Organism: Psophia crepitans; assembly: GCA_013399095.1. NCBI lineage: Eukaryota > Metazoa > Chordata > Aves > Gruiformes > Psophiidae > Psophia > Psophia crepitans. The sequence continues at coordinate 9,647 of VWZZ01007001.1, read as the reverse complement.
GGGCTGCTCCCTTCTATGGTGGCATCTTCTGCAGCAGCTTGTTAACTCCCACCTGTGCAGTGAAGCATCCTGGTGTAACGCCTGAAGAGGAGTGTTTCTGACCTCCAGGGTGCAAATGGACCAAGCTAACACCTGATGTGTCCATCCCAGCCAGAGTCAGCCCATGGAGATTGAGATGAGTGCTGCTGCCAGGGGATACAAGGAGGTGTTGGTGCCAGGTGTGTCTCTCTGCACCAGGATGGCCGAGCAGCTCGGCAGCCACTGCCTGGTTCAGGGGTAATTTTGGTAGAATTCAGGGCCATGTGGGATTGAAGTTGAAGAATAGTATGAAAATAGTGGGTGATATGCTAGAGATGAGCTCCTGTGTTGCTGCACTGCCCTTAACATTTCCTTGCCTAAACGTACCATTCTTCCTAAAACACCTTTTCTTCCCTACCCTGCACGTGACGGCTGCTGCACGTCCTGGGCTGCCACAGCATGCAGAGGCCACGCAGCAGGAGGGCATCGACAGCAAACCCAGCCTATTTCTTTATTCCTAAGCATCACCTTGACAAGGACAAAGCAACTGTGAAGTAGAGTGTTTGGGGACTGAGCTCAGGGAAATATTTGACGGCACCTGATTCAACGTACTCAGTTATTTTTCTCCTCCTTTAGTGTATTTGATTCTGTTAAAGCCCCTTAACCTTAAGTCAGGCTGGCTCAGTCCTGGAGATATAACTCAATACTAGAAATTCCTGTTTTTATAATTCACTGATCACTGCATGGACATTTGTTGCTGAAGAAAGTAGTGAACTCTGCTGACCGAACAGCACAAAGGATGATGATGGAAACACCGTGCAGAGCTGTGCAGAGGGACTTGGAGCAAACTTCAGCATCTGTACTGAAAGCACACATGGCGAGATAAACCAAGCATCAGCGTATCTAGCACATGTGGACTGAGCGTCTCAGCCTGAGTCCAGAAGGAGGTCACAGTGAAGAGGCACGGTGCGACTTCAGTCTCCGTGCCTTTTCATGGTAACCTGGCTGCACTGTTTGTGTTTCTCATTTTCCCTCTGGTAGAAATTTCTCACCGAGGGTTTTGACAATTTTCAAATAATGTCGTGGAGAGTGTGACAACATGAAATGAGAGTAGAGCACAATGATGCAGTAAATAGTTACATTATTAGAAAGGCAGATGCTGGCATTGAAGCAGGGTTGTTGGCCTAAAAAAAATAGATTAGGAGGGAGAAAATAGAAAAAAATCTGTGAGGTATAAGAAGCAGTTGATAGCATAATAACATTCATATGCAAGCAAGGGTTTTCTCTGGCAATGTGAATCAGTTCACATGCTAATATGACCAGTAAATAAACCATAGTAAGATTCTGGAATTTATATTGTTACTCACCAAATACAACTCCAGGCCAGTGAATCATGTCTAGGATTGCATTTTAGACTCCAAGCCCTGGTACTGGATCCCAGTGCACAAGACAAAGTCCTTCAGCGGAGGAGCCACAGCCAGCTACCTACAGACAACCTATATTCAGCGTAACCTGGTGCTTTGTATTTCCTATTAGCTTATCCTTGGCACTCTTTAGAGTCCTCAGATATATGCCCTAAATTAGCACAGGGACAGTGGTGAAATTTAGGACATTTCAACATCCTATGGTACCTAAATTGAAGCTAGCAAGGAGTGATTTGGAGCAAGGTTGCTGCAGCCTGGTCTCCCACTTAGGCAGTCAAGAAGAACAGGATCTCCCCACCTTGCTGTGAAAGCCTGTCACCTTCCTCTTGTGCCTATCGTCCTCTCCCCTCATGAGTATAAACTGCAGTCAAAATTAGCCCATAAGAACAAATCTGAAGAGTATCTGAGGATTTTCTATGTGTCTCCAGGGTCCAATGATCCATGCAACACTGTGAGAATCTGATATTCAGAGAGTCTGGGCACCAACAACTCCAAGGCTTGAAGAGTTTCATGGGCCACTGCCTTGCAAATCAGTCCCAGATGCACTGATGCAGGCACCCAAACCAACTGAGGATGTGTGAAAACACAAACCCACCTTTAGCAAATGCAGGAATGCTGCTATAATCCTTAGTAAAGTCACTGTAAGTGAGAGCCACTTGCTCTCTAGGACGATGCTGTAAAGCAGAAGTCAAAGAGCAATTCAACAAGTCAAGAGCGCTCTAGCTGCCACCACGTCAGCTGTCCATGCTTAAACGCAATGCATTGTAGGTCTCTATGATGCACTGCATTAAGGCTATTTCTCCACAGGAATGCAAAACTGAGAAATTTTCAGGTGTTGGTTTCCTGTGCAAGGCAGAGCAGACTCAGAAATAAGCTGAGGAATCCCGTGCAGGTACTCCCAAGACAGTGTTAGTCTCTCAAAAGCTGTGAAAGTGATGGCCTGACCCCATTCACAGCTACTCAGTTCAGCTAGAGCACAAGTGGAACCCTGGCTGCCTTTGCCAGTCAAGTTGCTTCCCTGAAAGCCTCTCAAGAAACTTGTGCTGAGGCAAACAGGATGCTTTTGGGATTTTCCACAGCTGCACAGACACTGCTACAAGGCAGGGCTAACTAAAACTGCCCTGAGTACACAGAATGAGGAAGGCTTTTGCCACTAAATGATTTGCTGATGGGTCAAGTGTCAGAGCACTTGATGATTTTTTTCTGCCAGTTTGGAAATGAGAAGACGTAGATGTGCCTAGATGTATCAAAGTCATTTCCCAGAGGTTCACCCGTGGAGTGGCATACGTTATGATGGCTGAAGGTGAGGGTTTATTTTTTTTTTTTTCACCTGATATAAATCACACAGGTAATCGCAAGAGTATGCAATGTGTCAAAAATCTTAGAGGCATCAGTGAAAGCAGGAGTAAGCAGGTAGATAATCTTCCATGTAGATGATTCCAAAGTGCTTTGCTCAATAAATTCATTCTGAAGCTAGAGGTAAAATATAAGGATCAAGATGAGATTTAAAGATGAGATGGGACTTTGTGGCTTGGTAGAAAGAGCACTTCTGGAATGACTGGGCAACGCCAATGTCAAAGGTGGCCAGGATCAGAGCAGTGCAATTAATGGAAAGAAGAGATTTGTGTATTGGTAGAGACTTTGAACAGAACAAGTTCAGAGGATGTTATCTGATAAAGAAGAAAATTCTGAACTAGTTGTAGACTTTGATAGAAAGCTGGTGAAGCTAACAAGAGGATTAAAATTGATGGAACTTGGAAACCTACATTACTTTGAAGAGGAGACTTAGATACTAAGACATTTAGATGCTTTTCAAAAAAATACCTGCAGCACTGGATGCTTTCATTTAGCAAGTAATGGTGTAACCAGCTGCTGTCAGAGTTATAACATAAAGAAGGATGTGTATGGAAGGCATCAACAAGTAACAGGCTGGCTTTATGTTTTGGATGTAATTGATTGCCTATAACATCCATGAATGAAATCTACAGATTTACACCCTACTGGAGAGGCTAAGAGAAGAGGAGGTAATGAATGAGGGACTATTGTAGACAGAACAAGAATCATCTCCAACAGAAATGAGAAAGGTCTGATTTAAGTGAGCATACAAACCACATGTTGAGTGGGTCAGAGGCAGCATCTTCTTGTGTGAGATATGAAAAAAAGTCCAGAGCAACCAGCTAATAACACAGCGTCCCACATCCTTTACAAAGCATCTCCACTGTAGACGTCTCTACCTAAATGGGGTCCCTCAGAGCCCAGCAGGATTCCCCATCCCTGCGGGGATCTGTCCAGTCACAGTTCAGGCAAACCTGAGCTTAAAATTGCACAGGAGTTAAAGTAGAATAGGCAAAGTGACAGTAATATAAAATATAGTAGAATTATCTTCAAGAATTTTTTATAGTAATTAAAATTTCAAGAATAAAGTATGAGTCATTTATTTGCCACCGAGACCTGAAGATAAGAACACAAGCTGAAAATGAATACAGTTGTGGGTGTTAATTATTGCTTATAATAGACACATAGATTAGACCCACCAACTGTACCAAGTGTAATTCTTTATTTAGTAATTTAATATTCTTCCCTGTTCATCTCAATGCATTTTTATACGTCTGACCTTCTGTAGACTTCTCATTTTGTTCTTCAGTTGAAAGAGCAAAGCTGGTTAATTTCTGGTGACATTTCGTGGCCATGTAGCTGCTGAAATATCTTTTTACACTCAGTTTTGTTTATAAATCTGAATTCAGTGGATATCTGCTTAATAGCACAAGCCTGTAAGCCGGACGACAATGCTAAAATGAGGCCACCTCCCACCCAGGGATTACCTGAGCGTGTCCTGGCCTCAGGGGCCCAGGGAACAACAAAGAGCACCATGCAATGGCTGTGGCCATGGCAAAGAGCAGCTAGACTGAGCTATGCCCCCTTCAAATACGATGTCTTCTACTCATCCCACGTATCATTGGCTTATGTTGACTGTGACTGTGGCACAACCAAATCCCCTGGATACAATGACGCGGGGAGTCCTTTAGTTACAGCTATATCAAGTTTTGCCTGGATTGTGATACAAGGCAGGAAGCTTAACACCACAGCCTTCAAGTACATAGGAATTTCGTTATAAAGTAATGTTTACGCATTGAAACAGCGGATGGTGCTTCCTTTTAATTATTACATACCAAAACCAGGGGAGAGTGCTCGTAGCCATGCTGAAATGCTCTTTAAAAAGATAGCAAAAAAATAAACCTTAAAAGCTTGTAAAAGAGCCACAGGGAATCATAGCTGCCACTTAAATTATATTAAAGGGCAATAAATTGAAACCAGTAAAAAAGAAATGTGTCCTTACAGGGTGCATCGTCAGCTTATGAAATTCACTGTAGCAGGAGGTCAGTGAAAGAAAGTCCATAGTTTGTTTTTTTTTTCCGAAGTACTTTTTGGATCACTACCATGATGCTTCTAGTGCTGCAAGAAAAGGCTAATCAAACTTCATACTCCAAGGCACAAACTGTGTATGGGGGTCAGGAGAGAACGTCACCCTCACAGACAGTGTATTAAGCATATTCTCCATTTTCCCTCTCGACCTTCGAAGGAGGGTAAGGATCTCTGCAGAATAGTTGTGTAACCTCCAATGGCAAATCCTGCACAAACACTTCTACATTCCTTCTTTCTGGGGAGTGATTCTCCTCTAAAAGATTTCAAAGCTCATAAAAGCGTAATTTTAGCTCTGAAAAATGTATTTAAGCATAAGCGTTGATGAACGATGCAACATAAAGCTGAAGCAGAGCTCCTGAGCCTCAAAGACAGTCTCGGGAGAAGCTGAAGCAGGCACAATTTATTGGCAAATAAGAGAGGCGACCTCCCACCCATACTGTTGTACAGCATCCCAGGTGGAGGACAAAGACGGGCAGATCTGTGCATGAGCCCTGGCTGTGAGCAGTGTGACAAGAAACACCCTCCTACTGTTTTTTCCCTGAGGAGCAGAAGTAAATCTCACAGAGGGCCTTATACGCCTATTAATGCATCCCCTTGAGCACTACTCAGATGAAAGGATAACAGTTAACCAAAGCGAGTCTCCTACCACATCCCGAGCATCACCAGCCCCTCTGGCTTTTGATGCTATTCTTCTTGTGATGAGGTGAAACACTAAAACCATGCTGTCCATACTCTCCCTCCACCACCACCACCACTTCTGTTTTCCTCTCACAGTTGCATTTCTGCTGGGGGTGATGATCAGTCCATATTTAAAATGAGCCTGTGGTTCCTACAACTTTTGGGGAAAATCCTGCTGCTCTGAGTTCAGCCACAGCAGTCAGCTGCCTTGCCCAGAGAATTTGGGTACATTGCATGTGTTCATAAAGGCAAACTGGCTCTCAGGCCTCAGCTCCTACCTAGGGCTCAACGAGCCAACATGACACAAGCTGCAGTCAGACATCTGAATGCTGTCCATGTGTGGTCTTCTTATTTCTCTCAGAAGCGAGAGTTTACAAAATTGAGGAAAGCTTTCTGGCAGAATAATTTTGAGCACTGATCCCTCAAATCTTCACACATGCATCTGCTGAACTCACACCCAGGTCAGCGTGGACTTTAAGGGCTGCAGGATCAGGACCTTTGCTTCCTTGTCCCTTTCGCCCAAGCTGTAACTCCATTACAGCTATCAGACAGCTGAGATAGGTCTGTGACATTACAGGGTGCGAATTTCCGAGGATTCCTCTTGCTTTTCCTTTTGCAGTATTTACATTTTCTCAATGTTTACAGCACAGATGAGGGAAAAACTAAAATTCCTTTGTTCTCCCTTTCATCTCTACGCTGAAAGGCTAAACAGGCCATGCTTCCCAGACCCACTGCTCGGAGCTCAGCATTAATGGCAGGCAGGAGCTGGTCGCCTCCATGCCAGGGCTTGCTTTGAAAAAAAAAAAGGGATCTTAATTCCAGCATTGGAAATGAAGTGGAGTTCACTATTAGGTCTCATATTAATAATTTACAAAATGCATGCCCAATCACTTGTATTCTCTTGGTCGTCTCTGAACACAGCTGCAAACTGCATTGGGTGTTAGGGTGAATGGATATATTTTAGATGAGATATTTGTACTGAATTATAAGGGTATTCTGTATTACAAAATTACTAATAAACATTGCTTCTGGCTCAATTTAGCCTGAACTCGGTGAACCTAGCCAGTGGTGAGAAATCAAAAACTCCGAAATACCTGATGAATGAACCTAACTAATCAAGAAGCCCTGAAAGAAGTAGATGCCAGGATTAATGAGCCAGTGGTTTCACCATGCCATGCTGTTATTTCTTCACATAAATGCCCTCAGATGAGATTACCTTTGTCATGAAAAGGAGAAAAGGAAGGTTACATACTTTCAACTGACAGGTTAACTGCCATACCTTCATTACTGCAAGATACATTTTCATGTGCAGAGATTTTTATTCTGAAAAATGAAAATTTAAAGACCACAACACAAATTAAACCACATTTTCATTTCTAGGAGCAGGGATCATTGCTGCTAGTACAATAATACAATCCGTGCTGTAATGTTATCTGATACCTAGCCTTGCACAAACTTTCTTCAGATGTTAGTAATTGCTCTAGTGAATGCAATCTCCAGCAGCGAGTTGGAGAGCAGATTCTGCCTTCCAGAGGGATTTGAGGGGAGGAAGGCAGGAGAGAGAGAGTGTCAAAGCATTTCATCAAGAGAGCAAATGAAAGGTTCAGTGACATTATCATTATGTATATTCCTTAGACATTAGGGGTGATGTTGTGTTTTAGATGGAAGTAAACCTACGTGCCAGTGTGGAAATGAATCCATATATACGAACACAACTCAGTCTACTAACACGCTGGGTGGAATTGCTCAAAGCTAAAACTCGCCTTAAGGTAAGCAAATAAGCCCAGTTTGTAACAGCCCTAGTGCCTGATGTTATCTACTTAGTCAGTAATAGGCTAATTGTTATTCAGCATAAATGTTCCCGCTCGATTTAAATGGAATTCACTCATTTATTTTGATCACTTTGCGTGAATGAAGCAAAGCTGTTCATGTTGTTAGGTAGAACTGGTCAGTGCTGTTTGATTTTTATCTTTTAATATCAGCACAAGTGAGATTTTGTAATAAAATCATTCACACACAAACCTGGAACATGTATGAGTGAAACCTGCGGTCCCCTTCCCTTCATCCATGTTAAATACGTAAGAGCCTCAGCTTAGATGTTTTATGTTGCAAAGCTTCCGCTGGTGCTGAGGGTATGTATCATCTCAAAAATCTCCAGGATGCAGAACACAAAGATCTATTGCCATGGAAACAAATGTTGTATTAAAGTTGGGTGGGATCAAAAAGCTTTGCTCATAACTAGGACAAGAGTTGCATTAGAATATGGAGAAGTTATGAATGTTATACGAGCATTAAGTCAAAGGACCTTCGTAAGGCCCCTTACATACAGCTGCAGCATTTGGTGTCAAGAGTTGGATCTTACACGTTGTGTCTCAATCCCCTGACCCCAGCCAGAGAGAGCATTTTTCTCTGCCATTAAAAAGCACATATTTTTTAAAGATCTTCCATACCACACTTTACGACACTCCTACATCATAAAGCTGTCTTGCTTATAGCAATATAAAGCAGCTGTAAAAATTACATGCTTGTAAACAACCTTCCATACATTTGGAAGAAGTAAAGTGAGATTTGCACTGCTCTGCGCGTAAGTGGAGACGTGTTTGTCCTCCCAGCCGGCCACGGCAGCGGGAAGGGACTGCTGTGGGATTGGGAAGACCAAGAGATGTCCCAGACTGGCTACCACTCTCCTTGGCCCACACAGGGGCACCCATGGGATAGGGGGCTGAGGGTACTCTGACCGGCCCTGCTCCATAGGTGCCCTGTGCGCCTACATCTTTGATGGCTGATCTAAACCGATCACAAATTTCAAACTCAGAACTAAACCTGGGTGCAGACAGGCTACTGCTTGGCCCAAGGCTGAGCCGGAGAGTAGAGGGAGAGCTGGAAGGAAGGACAGGGCACAGTGTCTTCTTACTCCACGTGTTACTGTGGTATGGGTTATGGTGTGGGACCTGTCTAGCCTGGCCTGGCCTACCTCAGGATGAGCATCCCGGGCCGTTTCGGCACCTGCACGAGCACACTCCTGCAGAAGGGCACAGGGCTGCTTCCTCCGGTGACCCGCAGCAGACTCACTCATGGCCTGGATCGCCAATAATTTATTCTGCTTTTATTTCTCTTTTAAATTAAATATGCATACATAATATGCACTTTGGAGCGGGCAAGGACCCTTCTGCGGGTGCCTATGGAGCCAGGCACTCTCAGGTGTGTAATTAAGAGGTGTGTAATTGATGCACAAGGAGAAGAGATCTCAGTGCATTGCATTAAAAAAAAGGGGGAGGGGGCAAAGAAAAAAATCCCAAACCCGGCAGTACAATGCTTGTCGAAGTCCTGCACTTCTATTTCCCTCGTGTCAGTCGCACGGGAACGAACCGAGGGTTTTCTCTGCCGCGGGATTCACCCCGCTCAGCAGCCGCGCACTCATTTCGGCCCCAGCAGAAAGGTCTGCGGCGAAGTGCCCTCCCGCCCCGCTCCCGCTGCCACCCCGACCCTCATCCCCCAGCCCCGCACCGGCCCTGGGGCAGGGGTCCCCGCCGCGCAGCCCGCCTTGGCCGCCCCCCGCCTTCACCCGCCACGGAACTTCTCCTCTTGGAGTTTAAAAGCAGATCACGCAGAAAGATTAACAAAAGTTTATTAATCATGAAATATTAAAACTGTGATAAATGAAAGGCTTCAATGCAAAATTCAAGCAAGCAAACTATCCCCAAACTTGTGACAAAGGACTCAGTAAATCCACAGAAGGAAGTCCTGTCTTTTTTTTTTTTTGCTTGCAGTTCAAGACACCTCTCATATCTCACACACTACATCAAAATCCATAATTCATATCACATACTGAAAATTATTTTATTTATCCATTCACATTAACTTGATATAAACGTGTCCGGAAAAGTCAAGTAATATGTTTTATATTAGCTCCAACATTTATTAAGAAACCCAAAATGCAATAAATAAGCACAGACAATAAGTTAAAACATATCACGAATAGACCAGTATGTAACAAGAATGCTTTATCTACACAAAACATCCTATTTCACATCGTTTGTTCATTCCTCCAGCGGCCGTGCCCTGCGGCGGGGTGACCGGCACATGCAGGCGGGCGGGCCGGGC
>VWZZ01006989.1:1224-71858 GCA_013399095.1 Psophia crepitans | reverse complement strand
GTCCAGAGGAGGGCAACAAAGGTGGGGAAGGGTCTGGAGGGGAAGGCGTGTGAGGAGAGGCTGAAGGCCCTGGGCTGGTTCAGCCTGGAGAAGAGGAGGCTGAGGGCAGAGCTCATGGGGCCTCCAGCTTCCTCCCGAGGGGGAGCCAAGGGGCCGGCGCTGATCTCCTCCCTCTGGTGCCCAGCGACAGAACCCCAGGGAACGGCCCGGAGCTGCCCCAGGGGAGGGTCAGGGTGGGGATCAGGAGAAGGTTCTTCCCCCAGAGGGTGGTGGGGCCCTGGCACAGGCTTCCCAGGACAGTGGTCACCGCCCCGAGCTGGGCTGAGTTCAGGCAGCGTCTGGCCAACGCTCTCAGCCATCTGCTGTGATGGGGCTGGGCCTGTGTGGGGCCAGGGGTTGGTCTTGATGATCCTTAGCGGCCCCTCCGACTCAGGATATTCTATGATTCTATGATTTTCCTTGTCACCAGTCCAAGAGCAAACTGTTCACAAGAACATCGGTGCAGTGTGAAGCCTACGCTTTTTCTTTGAAACTGTCCTTTTTTTGGCCAGATTGTTTCCTGCAACATTACATGCAACATCCTGGGTGGTGCCAGCCCAGCCAGCATGCATCTACCCAAGGATGTCCTTCAACTGCACTCACCTGCATCCTGCGCAGCGTCACCCTGCATCCTTTTCACCATGTCTGATTTCTCATGCCCAGCTCACTCACACTTTCAGAAAAGTGTGGTGTTCGGTTCAGGGGTGACTGCTGACAAAATGAGGCTGCTGAGCTGTAACAGCTCGGTGCGCTGTATCTTCTATTTCAGGTTTCCCACTCTACATTTATTTAGCTAACTCTATTACTTCAGTTCCAGAAGGTGCCAGCAGCTTTTCTGAAACTAGCTGTGAAAAAAACCCTCAGGAAGCTGGACTCCAACCAGCTTCAAACACTGCACTGAGAGCATGCCATGTCCCATTTGGTTCAAGTCCAGGCAGTATCCCTTTCAGGAGCTGTGGTGTAAGGATAACACCCCCATCCACCTTTGGAGAGAAATCCAAACACATGCTGACTTCACCAGTGCCCAGCAGTGGATGACACATACCTCAGTCTTCAAATAAATTGATATGAAAGAATTTAAGGGAGAAAGAGGAAGAAAATAAAGAGAAGTTTAAACATTAGTGGCCTCGTAGCCGTGATTTTTAAAGACTGCATTTCTGTAACTGAAGATCCCGCATGACAAGCAGCTGTGAATTCCTGCATTAACTGTGTGCGCGCTGGCTGCTTTTCTGGAGGATTTTTCGCTTTGCAATCACTGTTATAGGTCTGTAGCACGGTCTGCATTACTGCTAGTCTGCTTCACAGCACAAAACACCGGTCCCAGAAGAGGCGTTGCACTATATGCTGCCTATGAAAAATATTGCAGCCATGGCACAAATATCAACAAAGCTCTGTGCGCGTGTAATTGTTCCTAATTACAGTGGGTTTACATTATTTCGCAGGGTATTTTCATGTGCCTGTTGCTCAGAGCAAAGGCCCTTTGAGAGGGAGAGGAGGTCAGGGAGAGACCTGACTTCATCGCCGTGCCTTCCTCCCATGGCTCAAACCAGTTCTGCTCTTTTAGTGTTAATATTAGAAGGCAGAGCAACAGCCGGCAGACTGGAAGCGTCGAGCTGATTGAATCCTGCTGAGGACAAGCCTAATTACACAGTGCTTAAAATGGTGTCACAGCATCCTGCCTGTATCTGGGCTCCTACAGCTGCTGACAGCAGGCTTGTTTTTAATATCCCTTTCTGTAGCCACAGTCCCTGCATCCTTGATGCGCTATTATTCCTAATACAGCATGCATACTGCATCACCACATTCGGATTAATCATTTTACCTATTAGAAATGGTGTTACTAACAAATTTTTTTTTAGAGCTTCTCATTTTAGGAAAAGTTCTAATTTCTAAAAAGAAGTAGTTGATAGATAAATAATTATTGGAGAAATTTCAGTGCAGCCCTTTATTCTCCTGATACTTAAACCAAAAGTAAAATAAATACAATGCCAAGGCAGTTGTTGACACAATTAGTTCTAAGGTAATACAAGTAATAAACTGGTAATAGTCTTTCTATTATTCATATACGTATATGTTTATCTAAATATATCTGTATATCTGTGCATAGATAGTTCTATAGATACAGATATCTATAGATAGATGGATGGATATATAGATACAGATGTGGTTTTTCTGAAATAATCTTTAGTACCACACTCTTTAATAATAACTGTATCCTATGGCAAATACAAATACAATTTAGTTTCACAAATTAGTCTGAATCTCCTTTTGTTAAAAAAAAAAAGGAAAAATAAAAGCAGGAGCCGATTAGAACTTGTTTGACCATGCCTTTCAAAACTGGCAGCAATGCCAGTTTCTCTCGTCTGAAGATCCATCTGATTTTAGTGGACTTAGTAAATGTAAATCAAATTTGGTACAAAAGCAAATTTTAAAGGATGGTTTCCAGCCTGTCACCCGACTCTAATCCTGCGCTCTAACACTGGGACTGGCACGCTGACCTGCAGCCGGCATCAAACGCTGCAGGGTATGCAGAGGAAAGATGTGTTGCATGGAATGACTCCAGGATCCTTTAACCTTCTGCAGCTGTATTTGACCCTGCCTGCTCCAGGCAGCTTCCAGGTTCTGCATGTAACAACCCTGCCACGAGGCGTGTGCTTTGGCAGGCCCTTGCATGTGGATGCTCACCCGCAGGCAGAGGAAGATGCTGCTGTGATGATGAAGAGCTGAAGCCACCGCAGTGCAGGATGGAGAAGTGCCATGTCCATGCCTACGCTACTAGCTCAGAGTTAGACAGCCAAGATTTGCGGATCACTGCATCAAATTATTTTGGAAAGCACCTTTTCCATTTGCTCCTAGAAGGTGACCCCATAGTCAGAGAGGTCAACTTAGTGAGTTTTATAGCCAGGTTTTCCTTTATGCTAACATTCAACCTATCAACACAGTTTGTTCTTTTTAAATGATTTAGCTGAACCCTAGAGATCCCCGAGTGAACACCCTCGATGCAGTTTAAACCTCTTATATCTGTTTAGCTTACATCATTACTTTCTTTTCACAAGCACAAACCAAAATCCAGTGCCAATTTCAGCCAGCACTTGTAAATATTGGCACAGAAGTTTACCTTGCTTTACCTAAGTCAATTTTAACATGATGACAAAGCCTTATGACCCTTCTAAACATGTCTGGCAACAGTGAAAGAACTTTAGTGCAAATTAGGACCAAGTTCTTAAGTCTTGACTGAGTTTCATTAACATTAAACCAATTTAAAGGAATGTAAATTGGAATACTTACCCCCCCACACACACACTCTTGCATGTTGCATGTCTGGTTGAGCTGAGTTTCCTGCTTGCTTTTCAGGGATTTGATCTTTCAGCAGCTTCATCTAAACGGCATTCCCTTTCCCAAGAACTCAATAAAATCCTTCTCCATGGGAAGCAGGAGTCAATAGGGTCCTCAGGGAAACAACACAAAGAAGTGACCCTGAAATGAATTTTCTGCATGGACATCTGACCCATGCGAGGAGCCATCTGGCACTGAGTCCGCATCTAAAGCAATTTGATAGGGGTGATGGGGAAGTGAAGGTAGAAATCGTGCAATTTATATTCGCAAACCTAATCCAACCATTAGCTCCTTTGAGTAGCAGCATGGGAGTGACATCCAGCCTGTTTGAAACACCTTCTCTGACCCGCTCTGAGAACTGGCAAAATTAGCATTCATGTCTCTCTTTGTTACTGGTGACTCCTATAAAGCACCAGCAGCCCTCCTCCATGGCAGCAAAGGGAGAGAAGGGCAGGAAATTAAGTCTGCCTTAAAAAAAAGAGCTGTCAGTGGGAATCCTCCTCATTGGGGTGTTTAAAAATGAAGTTCCTTAGAGGCCATTAAAAAAAAAAAAAAAGGGCAGAAATGTTCTCATGCCCCCAGGCAGAGGATTGAAAAGTCAACCCAGCCTTGAGTAGCTCCTTTCAAAGTGATTTTCAGTCATTTCAAAAGTGCAAAGTAACTATATTGAGTTCCCCCACCCAGGCGGTCTGTGGAACAGCAATACATAGCAATTCATGCCATCCACAGTTTGCCGCTAAAACAGTTGAAAAGTTATGGATAAACACACTTATTGTGCAGAAACACCAGGCCACAGCAGATCTGTGCATGGGTGTCTTCCCCTGAGGAGGACTCAGCTGCAGGTTCAAAATTCAGTCTCATAAACGTGAAGACTGGACGAATGCCAAACTTCAGTTCAGCCATAACATGCCAGGATGTGCAGAATAAAACTGGGGAGAAGAAAACTCCCAGAAAACTGGGAGGAGAAATGGTACTGGACCCTTGGGAGCAACATCAGATGCCATTGTAGTCCCAGAAAGTCCAAAACGCCCCAAATCTTTGTATTCCTCAAAGCACGATGTCTTGTCCTGGCATGGCCTGGTACAGGTTGTGCACAACAGACGTGGGTAAAGCTCAGATGTTTGGGGCCTTCAGGTGGAGGCACGAGTGAGTCCCCTTCCCATCCCAGACAGAGGTTTTCTTGGTGGCCTGTAGCAAACTGGGAACCACCGTGCCTTGCTTCCCACCATCCATAAAAAAATGAAAGCACCTTTTAATGCCCAGCTCGTGTTCCCCAACATTTGTAGGTTGTTGCAGAGTGTATAGGCTGTCACAGAAGGTGAAATTCAGTTTAGAGAGGTCTTGTAAGTGCTAGGCAACAACTGTTCTTTTGTGTGCTAGGTAATGAGTACTGCTGCTCCTTAAAAGCTTAACTTGGAGCCTAATTTTCTCTGTCCTTAACTCTGATTTCTAGTAACGAGGATGAAAACTGTGCGCATGATGCTGTGCAGAGACAAAGCGAGCAGTGCTAAAGGAACAGTTTCTTCTCATTGTAGGCAGCACCAGGCAGGGTTTTCCTAGCACTGGTCACTCGTCTTTCCTGTGAGTTGCTCTACGTGTCCTGTACGATCACAAACTGTTCCTGTCATGGGAGAGGAGATAGCAGCCGATAACCATTAACACACGCGCTTACCCAGATTTCTTTCTGTGGTGTCGAAAACTGATCTTGCGGAGATGCTGGGCACGATTTGGCTCAGCTGGACTAGACTTGTAGCAGGTGAAGCTATCTTGCTAAGTTTAATTTTCTTTCCAGCATGGAGGAAGATGGAGTAGAGATAAAATTATATGAATTAATAAAAGGTTTCAGCTCAGCGTCCAAACCTCAAAACTCTTGGTTCATTTAAGCTTTAGATGAAGTTTAGGATGGATAGTGGCATCCCAGATTAATGCATCATTTTGCTTATGCTGAGATCTCACACCAGCCACTGGAGCCACTGAATTTTTGTAAAGTATTTCTAACAAGTGACGTCATTGGTTCGTCAGCATCTCTCTCTAGATGTGGAATTGTTTGTGTGCCACTTCCTGCTCAGGCACCATTTGCTTGGATCTAGATTACTGCACTGGAGTGTGAAATGAGTCACGCAGAACCAGCTCTAAGATTCTGCGGCTCTTCCTGAAAGAGGAGGAGGGTTTCTTCTGCAAAGCTGGGCCAGTTCTTCTCTTGGAGGGCAGGCCAGCACTGACCCGTGAGGCAGGAGGTGGGTCTCCGGTTTCTGCTTCTTCCTCTCCCCATGACTTGCTCACACGTTGACCTAATTGTGACCATAAACTGAACTTATTTACAATGTGGTTCCATGAAATAAATAGTCTCTTTGACCCTCAGTGCCTCAGTTTCCCCAAGCGGATAAATAATTACTGGCTCTCTCTCAGCTTGCAAATGTTTGTTACTATAATTACCGTTCATAATGAAAGGCTCTGCAGAAGAACAAAAAGGGGAAATACTTAATTCTGCAAACGAGTCTTCCTATACTTGTCTGCCAGTGACATACCCCTACAGCTCTACTGGCCTTTCGTGTGCAAGAGTATCTAAAGGATTTAATGGGGCTGTTCCCAACATGCAAAGCAATAACCTGAAAGACTGCACTCATGCAAATGTCGTTCTGCTGGTCATGGTTGTAGGTCAACTGCTTGTGCTGGTTTGCTCTTATCCCCACCAAAAACACTTTTTCAATATTACCATCCTTGTGTCTGCCAGTCAGCTTGATTTGGTTACGATTTTCACAGATTTTTTAGTTTCTGGAGTGAAGTTCTGCTGGAAGTGGGGTGGTGGCGGTCAAGGAGAGAGCAGTACTCTCCTTGGAACTTTGTTGCTTCAAACATGGGGAGTTTCTGCCTAGATGCTTTGGTGTAATTAAGAACTTGAGTTGTAGGCCAAATCTGTCACTGAAGGAAAGAGAAGGCAAGAGCTGGGGAGCTGGGTGCAGAGGATGATGCTACGTCTGCAGGGAGCCGCAACTGCAAAGCACTGGCTGATGCAGCCGCTCACGGCCCCAAACACCCTACAGCTCTACCTGTGGCCAGCAGCAGCTCTTCACCAAAGGATGGCCCAGGCAGAGACCCAAGCACAGCTCAGCTGCTGTTGGTGGCTCATGCCTCCCTATACAGTCAATGGAAACAAAAAAACCCATACATGCTATGCACTTAAATCCAACCTGGTTGAATTCTTTTGGAGTTAACAAGACAGCTTTGTGTGCTTCTGGCAGGGCTTTCCCACAAGCCTCTGCAGATCTTTCAGCACACAATATGAGCCTTTAAAGTGCCAAAGAAGGTTTCAGCTCTGCGTTTGGTCCGTGATGATGCACTGCGTTTAGCTGATAAGGTGAGGGTGCAGGTGCACGAACTAAGCAGAAACCCATTAAACTAGGTAGGTTGCTTCTGGGTCTCACTTTTGCTCTCCTTCTAAGTAGAAATAAATCCTTAAAGTATTATTAAATTGTGTATTATGCAAATAGCACAAAGAAACATCTTGCACCCTTTTGTATTAAAAAAAGCATATATAAAAAAGCACATGCTTTTTCTACTGTAGGGTACGAAGGGATGCTGACTACATCCCAGGGAAAGGAGCCAGGCTGCTGTAGTGACCCTTTCTTCTAAAAGGTCCTGTAATGGAGGAAGCTTCTTGTACCTCTTCTCACTGGAATATGAAGCAAACCAGGGACACATAACAGCAAGATGCCAGATGGTAACCACGTAGAACTTGGTCATTGCAGCCCACGGGTCTTCCAAATGATGTGTCTCAGCAAAGTATCTGAGCTCTTGAGAAGCACCAATGAGTTTCACCTCAGTTCTGCAACGTGCATGAGGGGATAAGAAATGTCTTGACACATGGATGGGGAAACTGAGGTGGCAGAGAATAAGTAACTTCAGGGTCCTGAGTGTGTGATGTCTGTCTCTGCTCTGACCACAGAGCTTCTATTTCCCTTACACCCATCACAAAGTCACTCATTCTCCTGAGCCTTGTTCTCCTGAGGAAGGGATGTGCAGCCCTGATGTCATCTCTGTGGAAGCCACCTCTGTGAGGACCACGGGATGGGTGGTGCTTCTTCCAGAAGACTTTTCTGTTTTTTTTAAAATTTGGACATTGTGCCTTACTGGTGCAATATTTTTTTTTTCAGCCACCTGGAAATGGGGGCATTTGTGTTTCTGAAACTTGAGGGTACCAGAGTGAAAGCACAACTGTTCTCATCTGCTGGTGTAGCCTCCATTGAGATCGTGTTTTGCAGAAAAAATTATGACTCCAAGTGAATGCTCAGCTGGTGTCCTTTCATCACAGAATTCTGAAAAATCGTTTGGATTTGGGTTTTTTGTTGTTGTTGTTTTATAATCAGAGAAAGAGATGCTCACATTTTCCTTCAGAAAAGCTAGAGTTCAGCTCAGACTGACTCTGCAAGGTCTCCTAGCTACAGCACCTAAAACAGGGCTAGTTAATGGCAAATCTTTCCTTTTGGTCTGCTTGATTCCTTACACCATTAAGAGAGTTCCTAAGGATTGGTGAAGGGTCTGGAGCACAAGTCTTATGAGGAGTGGCTGAGGGACCTGGGGGGTTCAGTCTGGAGAAGAGGAGGCTGAGGGCAGACCTGATCGCTCTCTGCAGCTCCCTGACAGGAGGTGGTGGGGAGGGGGGGTTGGTCTCTGCCCCCCAGCACCAAGGGGTGGAACAAGAGGGAACGGCCCCAGATGGCTCCCGGGGAGGGTCAGGTTGGAGCTTGGGGAAAATCCCTTCCCCGACAGAGGGGTCAGGGCTGGGGACAGGCTGCCCAGGGAGGGGAGAGTCCTCATCCCAGAAGCGATTCAAAAAACGTGTAGATGTGGCACTCTGGGACATGGTCTAGTTAGTAGACGTGGTGGTGTAGGGTTGACGGTTGGATTTGATGATCCTAGAGATCTTTCCCAGCCTTAAATATTCTATGAGTCTGTGAGTCCATGATTGTGAGCTACAGTACCTATCCACTTGCTTGCATAATCAGCATGAGAAAAAGAGATTCTAATAAGTTTTATTTTTGTGGATGTTCAGGGCAAGACTAGGAAATAGATTATGATTAAACGAGATGGACTTTTTCTTTATGGTTTTCTTTCGCTGGCATTTTACGTGTTTTGGCAATAGAATAGCATCTTCTAGAGAAACTTCCCTTTCCTCCTCCCTTTTTGCCCCACATTGTTCTTACCCAAAGGTGTAAATAAAAAGCATAGAAATCTGAGAAGGGTTGTTTTTCAGAAGAGGCTTTCAAGGACATCTCCAAAGAATAGTCTATTCTGGTGTTTTTTAAATCTAATTTGAGCAACATGGGGCTTAAGGCATGAATATGGAATAAATGGAGATTATTTTTCCTACGTGTATTTGGTTGTTCAGATTTTCTGTCTGGAAGAGCTGCAAGTGATGAGAATAATTAGAGCTAAGAGTCTGAAAGCTGAGAAATGGTGAACAAAACAAAAGAAGAAATATTTTAACTCCCATGTCTTTTGTGGAAATTGTTCCAGCCTCTATTTAGCTCCAGTAATCACTGAGCATGGTGAAGGAAAGGTATCGTTAAAAAACTCAGACTCAGATTGTAATATTAATGCTCAACACAATGCCTCCAAGATTGTCAAGATAGGAGCAGTGAATTGGACATACCATGCAACGTTTTTGTTTTTACAGGAAACCTTAACTGATTTCAGATAATTTCTTGTCATGCCAAACAAGTCTGAAAGATTGTTATTTCTTAAAATGCTTTTTGTTGTCTTTCTGCACCTACTTAATGCTAACTCTGTGAAAATTGCAATCTGATCTGTCTTCCAAATCTAGGTGATGGGGTTTGGAAAGGTAGTGAATGACACCTGGCATGACCACCCTATGGAGATTTTTAACTTCTATGCTCCAGTTGACTTCAGTGAAAAGATACAATATTTTGACTTCCATTTCACAGCATGATCAATTGCACTGAGATACTTTATTTCTATCAGATGACTATTAGATTGCCTTTCCTTCCTCCTCCCTCTTGAGAGCTGCAGTATCTGTGTCAGCATGACCTGCGT
Organism: Psophia crepitans; assembly: GCA_013399095.1. Lineage (NCBI taxonomy): Eukaryota > Metazoa > Chordata > Aves > Gruiformes > Psophiidae > Psophia > Psophia crepitans. The sequence continues at coordinate 62,429 of VWZZ01006989.1, read as the reverse complement.
TTCTTCCTACCAAACTAATTCCCAGATAATTACTTCTCCCACGGCACTCAGAAGGGGTGTGGGAGTCCTGTTAGCCGAAGTGCAAGAAGAGCTGAGGCCATGGCTCCATCAGTCATGCCTCTTGAGAAGCACTATAGCATCACAGATCAGTACAGTCCAGTTTTGAAATGCCTGGATATTTTTGAATCTGAATGGCACCAAATTTTGCACTAGATTGTAGAATTTTGAGCTGGACAGTTGGAGGACACCGACATCAAACAAAATAGATGTAGATTTTTTTTAAACAGAAAACTAAGTGCAAAACTGCATAAATTTCCCAATCAAAACGGTCAGTTTAGAGCAGTGTAGGTCAGTGTAGGGCATTTCTGTCATGAAAAGGTGAATAGAAGAGGTCTGAAGAAGCTGGTGGGCCACCAGTGATTCATTTGAGACCTAGAGAGCTGCTGTGGAAGGGTTTCCCTCTAAGACCATCTCCAAATATAGTATGGTTTCATAGAATCATAGATTGGTTTGGGTTGGAAGGGACCTCAAAGGTCATCCAGTTCCAACCCCATGGGCAGGGACGCCCCCTGCCAGCCCAGGCTGCTCTTCTGAATCCCATTTCTGGAATGCCATGTAAGTAGGAACAACCTTTGAGAAATCGGCATGTTTCTGCAGGCCTCGAATTCATGCTAAAACAATTTTTCTTTTGAAACGAAATTAGGGCTTGTCTGCAGGACCACACATTGCAGAACACTTGACAGAGCATTACATTTCAGGCAGACCAAAGAAAATAAGACAGGCACTCCTCAAAGTGGACATCAGTGATGCTTCACACTGTCTGCCTCTTCGGCTCATGAAGCAACTTTTGGAACAACAGTTTATTCTCTGTACTATCTGAAAAAAAAGTAAATCTCAATGTTTGAGGGGACAGAGAAGAGGCTCACACTTGCGTGGTCTTCCTCTAGCAGCTTGTCTATGCTGCCTATGCATGAGTCACTCCTGAATTATTCTGGTCACAGGTTTTCTTCAGGTATGCCGGTACACAGCCTGCTGGTGGTGGGGGAATGTTGGAGAGACAGCCTGGACGCGGTAGCCAAAGCACCGGTGTGTTACAACCGCCTCGTTCCCTACCAGCCCACGGCACAGCACTGCGCGGCCTGCCGCGGGGAGCGTTAACTCCACCTCAGCCAGACCCAGCGACAAGGCAGGAGCAGACTGAATGAAACTGGAAGAAGGCAGAAGACTCGGAAGGAATTACCTGCGAATAGTGGTTTTGCCTTTTGCCAAGTGTAGAAACATGCTTAGACCTCAGCGGCACCGCGGCGTGTTCCCTGGGCCCTGTTCCTGACCTCTGGCGGTCTGGTACCTTCCTCATCCTCTGCGGTATCGGATGTGATGCACGTACCTTGTGATTACCAGCTGAATTAACTAGCCCCACCAGCACATACTAGTCTGAAACAAGGCTGTGACAAACGGGTCCAGGCCGTAAGTGTTCTTGTGTGAAACTGTTCTGGACAGCCTGTGTCCGGTGGAGGCAGTCAGACCGCTGGGCATGTACTGCCTGAAGCGCTTAATTGCACAGAGTTAGCTACAGCAAAACTCACGATGGTGTAACAACAAAAGCCTTGATTATGCCGGGTCTTCCATCCTGCTGCTCGTGATTGCTAGTTCTTGTGTTTTGCTTAACCTGAAGTATTTTGCGAATTTTAAATAGCATCCCCCCATGGCGGTGTCTCTGGCAGATGCCTGTCTCACCAGTACGTGTTGGAAGACGGAAAGAAGAAAATTAGCTCCATGGCAATTGTTCGTGTTTGGGCTCATCCTTCCTTTCCCCCCCATCAGTACTCTGATTGCCCAGCCAAGAGGATGCATTTCCACGAGGCATTTTACGTTTATCGATATTAATTGTAACTGCACAGGGGAGAATGCAATCACGGCATTAGCAGCTGTTTTCCACACCATTAGCTGAGCGATCGGTTCATGCTCAAAATGTCTAGCTGCACCTTGATCAGACTGTGACTAATATTTGCTCTTTAGCAAGGCATCTGTTTTTAATGAAACTTTAAAGGCAATTACTGACTCAGTGTGTCAGTGAATAGGCTTTGTGTGTCTGAAGAGGAGTTAAAATCTTGCCTATAGTGTAGTAAATGAAAAGAGTTTAATGGTCCCAGAACAGTCATCAATTACCTCTATTATCTCATGAATTATCTCTTGCAAATTTCTTTGCAAGTGTAGTGATCTGGTTCCTTAAAAAACAAAGCTGGGGATGTTTTTTTCCAGGCAGCAACATCTGCTTCAGGAACGAACTGGTCAGCGGCTTGTGGGAAGGAACATGCCTTGTCACAGGGACCTGCTTCTGGCGGGCTGGGGTGGCCAGCACCTCTCCAGGTAGCCTTAACAGGATTAGGAGGGGGTGACAACAGGCGGTAGATTAGCATCACCTGCCTCTAACCAATTAAATTAAAACGTCAGAAAGTGTTTCGGTGCAGCACCTATCGTTTTCATAGCGATCAGTTTGTTCTCCTGCCCTTACTCTTGCCGTGCACTAACCTGCGCTGTCCGCAGAGGAGGCGGACGAACGTGGACGTGCGAGACCTCAGCATTAATTCACGCCTGGCCTTTCAGCTCGATGAGTATCTCGCGCTGCCACTGTTGGCAGATGTAATCATTTCGGGTGGAAATGAACTGGAAATGTATTGTTTCTAGAATCCTAAAACCGTTCATGTAAATTGAAAAACTCAGGGCTCTAATAACGTCTTTCCAATACATACAGCCCCAGTGTATTCATGGCAAGTAAAGGGAGTTAAACTGCATAGAAACATAATAATTTCCTTGTGAAATTCCTTGCTGAGGAATGAGATATCTCACTTGATTTTAACAGAAACCCCTGATTAGGGCGTATTTTCAAATACTGGTGTTCCTCTTTTCTTCCTTTTTTTTTTTTTGTTTTGTTGTTGTTAGTATTTGAATAGAGAAACAGACTGATTATATGGCTGGAGTTGTTTTATTGTTTAGTTTTTTTCCCTTTCCAACACAGAAGTACTAAAAACTGAAAGCCTGAGCCTCCCTTATTTGCAGCAGTGTTGGGGAACAATAAGAGGTAATTATTAATTAGCACTTCAGCAGGAGATAGAAGAATCGTGTCTTTGACAAAGAAACGCTTATGCAACATCACTTGCCTGTGTACATTTTGAACAGATATTTCAGGAGAGGAAATCAGATACAAAGCTGAATTGGTAACTACAAATACTTTCTTTTCCAAGTCGATCTGTTCTGACCCTCTTATCTCTTGCACCACCACTGTTGCGATGCTGCTGGAGGTAACACAGGAAATTATAGCCTAGAAGAGCCTGCATTTCTAATGTAAAAAAGAAAACAGATGGGTTCCTTTTATAAAGAGAAGAGCACCGATCCAGTTATCCCAATTATCCTTCCCCCCCGCCCCCGCCAGGGTAGCTTTGAGTTGCTGCCAGCAGAAAATGAATCTGAGACTTGTGCTCTAAGTGTCCAAAATGCAGAATTACCACCAATTTATATCTCTTCCTGGCTTGCCAAAATGGAATCTGCAGAAGAAACCATGGTTGTTACACATGCAGGCAACCACCTGGCACGTCTATTTGTTGCACTCCTGCTAGATAAGCTTTTGTTTTGACTTCCCCAGTCACAATACTCCCATGTGAAGCAGGAGTGGCATAAAAAGTTATCGCTCAAAAGCTTGGAGAATGCCACACACAACTGTGGGAACAGGTTCAATAATCTGCTTCAGTATGAATTCAGCTGGGGTTATTTCCAAAGCAATTTAGGCCAAGAATCGTGTTGCACACAGTTTTCTTCGTCTGAAAAACAACTTTTTTAATTGTTTTTGTTATGGCTAAGCTGTTATTCAGCCAGCTGCCCCTTAAAACGCTGGTGTCAGAAAAGAGGGGAGAACACCAGGGCAGAAACAAGCAGCTGAGGGATAGAAAGGGACAGTGATGCTGAGTCCGGTCGTGCTACCGGGAACAGGCGAGTGTGCCCCGACCTGGAGACTTTCCACTAAAAGCAGGTGAGGAGTGCTCGCTGCAGCAGTAACAGCTGGTAAATGGGGGGGAACACACAAGAACCAGACATGTGCTGTTCCCAAAATGAAGTATAATGATAGTCCAATACATTCAATGTGTTATTAAGGCAGATTCAGTCCAGCTTTCTCCATTCCTTTAAACGTTCTGAAATTGGAGTTATTAAGGCAGATTTAGCATGCCCTTCTCCATCCTTTTAAAGGTTTAGAAATTGCTTGTCTATTTAGTACCCTTTTAAAGAACACCTGCGCGCTACCGCCTGTACGGTGCTTACCAATAGAAGGTACGAAATGAAAACATTGTGAATCTGTACTGAACATCAAAATATGCTGCCAGAAGACCTCACTGAAACCACACGAAAATACCACAGGAATAACAGGGGAAAAATAATAAAATTTAAGACAAAATTGACATTTGGCTCTTTGATTAAGAAAAGTACTTTCTCCACGCTTTCACTGCTGCTTCAACCCACCAATAATTAATAATCTCTTGGCACTGAGCCAAGAAAATGTCCAAGGGTTCAGGGTTGTGCTGAAGGTGATGCTGAAGTGTTGCTCTGCACAGGGTGAGATTTAAGCGGGTGGATGGATGCTCCCCTGAACTGGGACCTGGCACGACGCTACAACTGCACACGGAGCCGGTCCCATGACAGAAACACACAAAGTTCACAAACCCCCAAGTCAGAGGGTTTGTGCTCTGAGAAGACGCCCAAGAGCAGTTTATAAGGGCAGATTAAGTGGCCACCAGTGCGGGAATATTTCGGTGCTGCAGCGACGGGTGTGCACACACGTGCGTGTCTGTCCTCCACTTTGTACGCACTTGTGCAAGTGTAAAGCTTTCCTACCTCGCAGCCGAGACTTGGGTTTTAAATTATTTCCATATGGCTTTGACTATCTATATGCTGAGTGCAGCATGAAGCTCTTACTGCTGTAGGAAGGTCCTCCCTTGAGCAGTCACCTGGAGATCAGGCTATGGCCGGCCACCCTCACCCAGGCTGAGCGGGCATGGGTGGAGCTGGAACTGAATGCCGGTTTTTAACTCTAAAAGTCAAGATTGTAGTAAAAACCACAGACACTTTTGTATTAAGAGTTTAGAGTTGTGATGAGCTACAGGTAGAGCTCTCGCCTTAGCTGGAAGGTCTCCATCGCTCCAGGAGCATCTGTGGAGCTGTGAGGCTGAGCGGTGCCGCAGTGGTACCCCGGCTGCGGCACAGAGGGCTGCAGGACCCCCCGGCACTGCCCCGCCTGCAGACACACGGGGCGCAGCAGCCCGGCATTTCCAGCCCAGGCAGTCCCGTGGGCGATGCAAATGCTGCTGTGGGCTCCTGCGGCTCCCTGCCGATGTCCTCATCCCAGGCAGCTCCTGGTCCCCAAGCGGCTCCCTGCCGATGCCCTCACCCCAGGCAGCTCCCGGTCCCCATTCCCATCCCAGCAGCGGGAGACTGATCCTGGCAGCCGGGCATTGCACGGGGCAGTGCTGAACCATGTGCCTCAGCATACCTGATGGGAAAAACGCTCTGCATGAATAACTATTCCCCTTCCCTCTTCACACCTAAACTTGAGCAAAGATCAAACCTTTAAGGCCTGGAACAATTTGGTTAACTTCCTCCCCCTGCCTTTTTTTCTTCAGGGGTGTGTGTGATGCTGAACCCCGGCCAGAAGCGATCTGCTGGAGCGCCCCGTGGGATGCTGTTGTCTCTCGTGTTTGGATACTCGGACCAGCATCCTCACACGCTCCCTGAGCTCCGCGGCTGGGTTCTCGTCCCTGGCAGGTCTGGCTGGCGGCTCTAGCCATGGCCCTGAGCCAGCCGGGGTCCCGGGGTAGAAGGGCTCTCTGCTGCACCCAGCTCCCCCCCATGGAACCCCATCCTCCCCAGGCACTCAGAAGCAAAGAGCCAGATGCCACCATCAAAACGCCGTGTGAAAAATTAGTGGCGTGTGCCCCCCGCTTTTCTTTGCTTCTTTGACTGTATGAGTTCTTTTATGTGTCTCCTGACATCACTCTTTTCAGCCTACTTGCTTATAACTATGAGGTCAAATAAAAAACACTCAAGTTAGTAAATTTTTTTTTTTGTCTAATCACATTCCTCCAGAAAAAAAATACTATTATGAGCTTAGAGATAAAGCTGGCAGAGCTGATCACAGACCTGGTTTTATAAGATGCCTGCCATTATGGTTCCCTCGTCCTGACAGAGAGCAAACCATGATGTATTAAGAGAGACCTTAATATTATTTGCAGGCAAATAACAGAGAGGGAAGATGAAAAGTGACTTTGCTGAAGCCTCTCAGCAGCTCAACAAGAAGATGGAAAAAGAAGCCAAATATCCAGACACCCAGGCCTCTGCCTTCCCACCGCACCACAAGCAGATCACCACATTGCCCTTCATCAAAGAGACCTTTGGGTTTTATTTAGAAACGAGAAGAGGCTAGCTGCCTCCCTGAGGTTTGCTTATGGGGTTTTTTTTTTCCCCCCAAACTCTGCAGGGTGATAAATGTCTCCAGCTTCCTATTTCTGGAATTTCTAGATTTCTTCTTGTTGCAGTGGTGAGCAATTACTCTAAGATGTATTGAGACGCTGTTCTCACGTGGAGCTCATCTCCTTGCCTTTAATAAAAGGATGGGCAAACAACTAAAAGAAAGATTATTTGACTTTGCAAGGCATACATATACAGTTTCTGAGTGCTTGCATCTGCTTTCCTCTTATCAGGAGGAGGTGGCAGAAAGTACTGGCAGAAAGCAGCCTGTGTGCTGCAATAACATCAGCACCAAAAAATCTGTGTACCGGAGAGCTGAAGTGGGGGAACGGGGAAAGAAGCCTGCTGCCGCGGCAGGCAAAACCGTATCGGCCACGAAGGCTGGTGGCCACAAGTGTGACTCAAGGCATCTGCTGAGACCGGGGTTGGAAACTGGAGACAGAGAGCGATTATCTGCGGGACGAAGCCGCGGTGGGTCTGCGCCCAGCTGCGCCTGGGTGGGGGCTGCTGAGTCATGCTTCGCCGCAGGAAGGTCTGCTGAGTCACGGTTTACACAGTGCTTGTTCCTGCTGTGCCCCAGCAATTTAATTGCGCAGGGCTCTGCCCCCACTTTTCTTCCCTCCCACTTTTGCTCCAAAGTCTAGCAATCTTCCAGGAGCAGAACACCGAAGATTGCACCATCACCACACGGCCTTGCTGCATCACTCCTGTGGGCTGTTTACTGAAGAATCCGCTACAGAAAATTGCCAAAGGGAAGAACTGGGTCTTGTGTCACGCTGTGCATTTGAAATGTTCAGCGAACACTGTGTACGCCACAGCGCGAGGCTGGCGAAGAGGCACTGGGGCTCGCGCTCCTTCGTTAGTGGGGGTGACTTTAAAGCGGGGAATTAGCCTGTTTAACACGTACATGGTTTCCAACTTGGGGCCTCTCAGAAGCAGACAAGTTCTCTAGCATCGTCCTTTCGTGATCAGAGTTCCTGCATCAGAGAACTAGGTGCCTCCCCCTCGCCTGCAGCTCCAAGCAAGCGTCCAGGCTGCGCCGAGCAGGGTTGCACCCTTCTGCGTCTCCGTGGGGCATGGGCACTGCTGGAGGCAGGGGGGGTTGTCGGTCAGCAGATCCAGCCTGGCAAATACAGCATTTCAGCAGAACATGTAACCCATCCAGAAAAGTGACCCTTAATTCCTGGGGGTCCTTCTCTCAATGAAACCTGCGTGCTGACCACACGTGGAGGCAGCTGAATCCGACCGTACCCCTCGGCAAACCGGAGTTTAATTGTGCGAGCTTTGAAACAGCGTTAGCAGCACAGCACGCAAGACAGTTCCGTGTTTTCAGTCGTGCTCCAGCTGCTTTGCATGCCTGTAGCTGTCAAATTTACTTCGTATTTGTGAGTTAATGCACATCATCTGACTCAGTGTTGCAGGCAGGCGTTTGTTTCTGAGTGCACCTACATGCTGCCGGCGGCCGCTGCAGCCCGCCCGGACGAACCTGTCTGAGCATCTGAGCTGTGCTGGTCCCTCAGTACCAGCATTTATCAGCCTAGTCCCCTTTTAAAAGTCTTTTTGAAACGAGGCGATTAGGTATCCCATGATGCTGAAACTCTTCAGCAGTGGTTTGTAGGGTACATAACCAGTACCAGAAAACAAGTTCAAAGATGTAACATGAATCGGTGGCAAATGGGAGAAAGCTGCAGCGGGAAGAGCTGGGGGACAGAAGTGCTTTTCCATGTCTCCCAAGCGTGTTCACATTAAACTGACACAGCACGATAGAGAAGGAGGGGGAAAGGGAAATCTGGGGCCAAATTCTCCTTTGAATTGCAGGATGCTCTCTGCAACATGCCTGAGACATCTCGGATGTGTCTCTTGGGGCTGGAACTGGGCAGGAGATGAGAAAAAGCTGTAAACAGAGAATTCCTGGTTCCCTCCACTACCATGGTTGCCCAGTCAAGCCTTGTCCGTGGCTCGGGTCACTCTGACTGCTCTAATCTGTGCACTTGAAACCAACATGTGCCAGCATGTCCATCAAAAGATGCACTCCTGCCTTCCGTACAGCCTCTGGCGTGCAGTCAGCAATGCTGAGGGACTAATCGAGCACAAAGTAAACCAGCGAAAGGGTCCGTTTTCGCTCATACCGGTTCTCCGAGTGGTTTGCGCAGTGGCCACAGTAGTGCTGGGATCAGCATGGGGGCAGAGGATGGAGGACCAGGCATGAAGATTCCTTCATGCAGCACTGCTAGCTTATGCAAAGTTAGTGTGCATATGAAACTGCAGCTGCAGACCCTTGGTCTGTAGATAAGAGCAGGAGAGGCTGAGCGTTCCTCATGCCGGCCGCAGGCTGAAGCATGTTGAGAGCTGGCCCCACCTAACAGACACCCCAGGGAGGGGGACATGGGTCCCCCCGCAGGGTCCCTCACCACATCCCTGACCATGGAGCTGTGGTGGCACCCGTCAGATAAAGAGCCTTGAGGAATATTTCTGTGTGCTAGAGCTCCAACGCTGTGACGCTGCTCGAGCTGCCATTGCCTGTGGCTGCCCCCAGGCAGGTCCCGACCGTCCTGGCTGGCCCGTCCCCAGCACAGGGTGTCAGCCCCTTTTGGGAACAACGGGGCCAGCCGCTTTGCTCCAGCTGCTGTCACATCTGGGACCTGGCCTGCGCGGTTCTATTGTGTCGGTACGGATGTTGTCTTCATGTCCACTTTATTTCCCGCTTCAGGTTTTCTCTGCCGCTTGGCAGGCAGCTGTTTTTAAACACTTAGTGGTAATGTCAGCATTTTGGAAATGCTGTCTGTCATGCATTTAAAATCCTCCACTTCTCTGATCTGATAGACAGCTTGAGTAAAAACTTCAGGAAATTAATCAGTAACCAAAACTTGCCTGCTTGCAGACCACAGCCCCCACCCATAACACATCTTTATCAAATGTTAGCCAGCCGGCCCAAGATAAGAGGCGCTCTCTTTTTAAAACCACAACCAGTCTGATATAACCAGAATCGTAATTCGCACAGTGGCTCTGCAAAGCTGCCTGTTTGACCTTTTTCCAGCTTCCCACATTATCAACAGCGTGCACCGCTGCAGCATTCCCGTCTCCTTGAGACAATGGGTATTCACCAACTGCCTCATCAGGTCACGCACTGCGTCAGTGTGACAATAGGTAAGGGGAGAAAAAGGCATCGGGCAACACTAGACAACCCTGTGGCTGGCAGGAAGGTGTTTGTATGACATGGTTTATAGGACTATCTCCCAGAAATAAATGCTTACAGGCAGATTCATTTTCCTTTGGAAAATAAGCACTCGCCTTTATCAAAAGGAGCCACAACTTCTTCTCAGGAGCTCTGCCCTTGCCTAGATGGTCTGCACCTGAGGCTTCCCCTGCTGACTCTGGGCGTAGGGACACACGAAACCTTCCGGGATCAGTCCCTGTCCTTCACAGCAGGAAAACGGCACCTGAATGGTGAAATTCAGGCTGTGAGCCGTACAGACCTGGAAATTTTGTGTTTGGAGGTGTCAGTATTTAATTTCCGTACCAGCCCTGCGCTTTGCGTTTTTGTCGGCCAATTAAAACTACCATTAACGTGTCTCTGTGTACCTCAGCTTCTCTGTCAACATCTACAGCTTTGGTGCTTTACTATAAAATCAGACTAATTGCTTGATTATTACTGCAAACGTTCTTAAAGTGAAAGCTGCCAATGATTTAACTTTGTTCCCTGTTTGCTTAAGATCTTCCTGTCTGAATATGCTTTCCCCTGCTAAAAGCAAGGTATGTTTGCCCGCAGCTGAGGTTAGCGAAGCCATTTGGTCTTTCCATTAGTTTTGTGCCTGCCTGTTCCCGTAAGCTGCACGTGGCAGGTAAGCCTCCAGCTGATGACTACTACTGGGTATTTGCTCACAAAAACTTCCCAAGCTACGCAGCGCACGCCGCAGTCTGGCAATAACTTCTGAAAGGTGGCATCTTCTCTGCCGAACCCCTCGGCCACACGGACTGGGGAAAAAACTGCCAGTTATGTTAAACCCAAAACGATTCATTCCACAGTCAGAGCTGTTAAAGCAGTTGAGTCACTTAAGGGTAAGTGCCAGATTAACTTTCACTAAATTCAAATCACTATTAAGCATCACATGTTTTTTGTTCAGGAATTACACATTTTTGCACGGTGTTGCCTTTGTTAGGGCTTCCGTTAGCCCAACTGATCATGCTACCCTCTGCCAGAGCCATGCATGAAGAGCTCTGTCCTCCTCCTGGTACGGAATACCAGCTGCTGCAGCACTCATCCTTTAGCTGCCTGGTTTTTCCCTTACATGTAGAGCAAACGCCGATATCTTTGAGCATGCACACAATTTCTTCCCCATGTGCTAACAAACGCTGCTCTTACGGATCCAGTGGTTAGAGACCCCATTTGATGTACTCCTGCTCTGCATGCTCCAGTTTTGGGAGTACGGCGGAAGACAGTAATCTTTCAAATACCAGTTTAAGAGGACAGAGACATCATGTCGATACAAGCATAATGAAGATAAAACAGCAACAAGAGAAATCTTGAACAGAGCTGAACAGAAATATCTACACCTTATACGCAGAACATAGTAAGGTATAGGCAGCCAGTCCTTCAGGCTGGCACCCCAGGAGAGACCCTCAGCACCCTGCTTTCCCATCCCCTCCACACACTCAGTGTGGTGGAAGGTAGGCTTTGCTTTCTGCAGGTGCTGCAGCTTCTGGATGGGTTCAAGTACTCCCAGAGCCTCTCCTGCTCCACACCAGCCAGCTGTAGACATGCTGCACCTTTCCCAGATGCAGAAAAGTCAGTCTATCAGAAAGTCCTGTACAGGAGTGGGGGTCTGCAACTTGGCTTTCTCATTTTTCACAGCTGGTTTTTTACCTGATATTTATTTGCAGCTTCAGCTATCACTGGTCATATTTCTAGTACCTCTGGTTGTCTTCAATACTTATTCTGGACCAAATTCTCCCAAAAGAGAAAGATTGATGAGTACTTTTAAGCTATATTGCACAAACAAGTCATCATGTTGTTCAAGGATCCCAGCATGAGCCAGGTAGCCACATAACCAGTGTGGGAGGGTGAAAATTCTGTTTAGTGACGGGAAGATCAGGGGGACCCCACCAGAGGATGTGAGCGGATCGTACAGGCGCTTTGGAATTAACCTGCATGGGACCTCGGCACAGTTATTTGTGTTCGGCGAGTGGTAACTGATGTGCTCAATCAAAAGCAGGCTGATCACATACGGTGGTAGAAAATATTCCTGAAAGTAGCCCGGTAACCTCCTGGGAAGGCACGCCTGGCTGGGCTTGGGGAGACCAGTGCACCAGACCCCTCGCCATCCCCTGGGGACACATCCCAGCAGTGGCTTGTTACTGCATCCTTCCAGGGCAGTGATGATCCATGCTGGAGGGCAGGGATGGTGTCCAGAGGGACCTGGACAGTCTGGAGAGGTGGGCCCATGTGAACCACATGGAGCTCAACAAGGCCAAGTGCAAGGTCCTGCACGTGGGTCGGGGCAATCCCAAGCACAGCTCCAGGCTGGGCAGGGAATGGATGGAGAGCAGCCCTGAGGAGAACGGCTATTGAACCTGTCCTCCTTCTTTTCTTGTGCAGTGCTGGTGTTGGAGAAAGATGACATTTTGGCTGCAGTTTTGTGTAAATTACTGTCTGTTCCAGGCTTGGGCAGCCTGTGAGGGATGGCACAAACCGACCCTACATGTGCTGTGAGTCCCCTGCTCTGGTGGTGGTATTCTGCCCCGGACGTGCTGCCCTGCAGACTGTGGAGCGGCGTGAAGATGGCCATGCCGGCTCTGAGGAGCTTTCTGGCCGCCATGCCGCATGCACTGCCTGTTTGCCTTCCCCTTCTCCGTCGGGCACCCTGGGCTGCCCCTGAGCTGACGCTTTGTGCCGGGCAGCTGAGAGGAGAAGAGGAAAAGCATCAGGACTACTTGTGGCGTCTCGCACCGAGTCACGCTGCAGTGTCGGGGCTTCAGTGCAAAGGCACAAAGCAACAGGAATGAGAAAAATTCCTAAGTCTCAGTTTTAGGAAGGGCACTTTGTGACTACTGAATCCGGTGAAAATCCCGGAGGAATTGAGGCTGAAAGCATCTGTGTCAGAGACAAGAATGGTACCCTGCGCTCCACAGCTCACCTGCCAGAACGGGGTCCCTGGTTGCCGTGTCATCGTGCTGCGGCACCCCTGCTCGAGCTCCGTGTCGGCACATTTCCCCCGGGACCGGCAGCCTGCGACCCACCGCCGCAGCCCTCACCTGGGAGCCCACCTCCTCCTCCACAGACCGCCCATCCGAGCTGCCCCTTTGCAGCAGAACTTGTGCCTCTTTAAGTACCGACACGAATTTTAAGCAACTCCGAGGTCATTTTTGCCTCAGGAATGAATAAATATATGATGGTATTTAACATAATGAAGCCAACACAAATATTAGGAGGGAGCTGTAAACTCAGAAAGCCACAAGACGCCACTCGCCCTGTCCTCATGGCAAACTGTGCCGCGCCGCCTTGGCCGCTGCCCGTTTCTGACAGCTCTCTTTCCAGAAACAGTGACAATCAGGGTTTTTTCTAGAAACAGTTATTCTATGCTTTGCTCACTTAAAAAAAGACGTATAGGTCCATAGCAGCATGACAGGCACCCAGGTGTGTACGGGTGTGCAAGGCACTACGTACCTCCTCGCGCCATGCCCGTGCACCTCGCGGGGCGGTACTCCGTTGCTCCCTCCAAAAGTGACACGCTGTTCTCCAGGCACAAGGCGAAATGCCGTTCTTTCCCCACATCTGTGTTTTGTGATGGTGCAGGTTATCCGCATAATAATTTTCAAAGATCAGTGTCTATAAACTGACAATAAGTGTCTGAGAGGCAAGTTTGTAATAACGCTGATGTACCTTTGTTTAAACTAATTTGACTTATCTATTCATCATCGAATGATGATTTTGTGGCAAAACTTACTTTTCCAATTGACTTGTTTGTTTGTTATTAGCACTATAATTAGGCATTAGCAGCCGAAGACTGGGTGACATTTGAAAGCATTAATTTTAGAATGCATTTAATCACCTGTTTTTTTCCAGTAAATATCCAGATCTATTTGGACTTTTGGCTGCAGTTTCAGACAATTCAAGTCAATAGCAAGGGATGAGAACAACAACCTGTCTTGATGATTGAATAGTTAATTTTTATTCCCTCTTCAGTAATTGGATGGCCTGGGGGTGGTATTTCATTGCCTGCGATCATGCAGGAGGTAACCCGTAGTACAGGTGTCTGCCAGACGTGTTAAACACGTGCGAGGGGTGTGCAAAGTCGGAGGCGTGCGAATGTCAGACACAATCCTCCAAGCAGCAGAAAACATCTCCTGCCATTGAAAGGTTAATTCACATTTTGCACAGGAAAAAATGACTTTTTTAGTTGTGCAAACCACACACTGGGATCACTCCCCGAAGTATATGGGCTGTAACCAGCATGGAATTTCTGACAAAGAAAGGAAAAAGGGATTTGGAGTGTGGATTATTTTTGCCTCATATTTTGGGTCTGTGCATTTTGGGTCAGAAGTTCTGTATCTGATTTGGATTTAGCCCAGAACTACAACCATATGGGAAGAAATGGGTAACATTGGGAGAAAAAAGGTTTTCATGCAAAAAAGCATTAAATACTTGGGAATGACAAAGCTTTAACAAAAGAAATCTGTGCTACTTTCTAACACTCTTTGAAGAAAACTTCAGCATTTTTATTCTTTCTTTCTGTATAACCTCTGTGTCAGACTAGTACTTAGCAGGCGGAGGGCACTTTAGTAGAATTTTAATGCCATAGCAACCATAACGAAACCAATTATTTCCCAGGGTCTGCTGCAATTCAGTGACTTATCCTTAATGGCACCCAAACTTAAAATTCAGTGCCAGAAAATCTCTCCAACACATTGTGGTTACACGAACAGTGAAGGTAATTAATTATACAATGATATATCTGTCTGACAACCGCTCATCACGGTTAATTCCAAAGTGTGAAATTAATACTCCCTTGCATGATGCTAAACATGTTTTCAGTGTTTTCCTGGACTGCTTTGTTCTGGTTTAGTGTAATACTTGTATCTGGCAATGCTGCAGACAGAGGAAGAAAATGAAATACAAGTATTTCTCAAAAACGTTATATAAGTTTCTCAGAAGACAGATCTTGCAGGGCTTCTCCATTTTCATTTTAATAGTCAGTAATTGGAAACAAAATGGTAGCTATACTCAGAATGAAGCAAATCACGAAGCTGGACTAAACTAGATGGGAAGAGAAATGTTTATTGGCTAAGTGCAGCAGCAGGTCAGGCTTTGGTCTTTGTCCTCAGACACATGCAGCACATAATATGCTACATATTTCAGTGTAGTAATTACTCCAAAAGGTATTATTTGAGAAATGACTGGTTAAAACCCGGGCAGGCAGCATAAAGGAGAGGAAAATGTAGAGAAATGTCAACGAAAAAGCAAGTAAGGTCATCTGTTTCATGTTTTCCTGTATTTCAGAACCTGGAGGTTTTCAAATAAATTGCAAAGAAAAAAATGGTTTACAGTGCTAGAAGTAAACGCCTATTAAAGAAATTAACAAACAAACTATGACACTCATTACCACAAGATATCAAACAAGAAAAAAACCACCCAAACTGCAAAAAGGAGGAAAATATTATATACGTAATATTACATTAGCCTTTATATTATGATAAAAACATGCAGATGAAACGAATCCTAGTTTGCCCAAGGCACATCCTTCTTCTGCTGGGTTTCTAGCCTGCTGCTCATGGGCTGCTGTTTTCTGCCAGAAACAAAGATGCCTCACTAAATGAGTGAGCCCGTCTGAATCGCAGCTATTGTACATCTGCTGGGGGAGACAAAGGGCAAAATTTTTTACCACATTTTTTAGCACACTTTGGTTGCAACAGGGATTAGGAAGCTTCAGAATTAGGCCCATTTAGAGCTTTTAGTGCAAAGTACAGAAAAGAAACAGCAAAAGAGTTTCAAACCAATTATAACAGGCTTTACACATTCCCATCCAGGCAAACAGTTAAAAAAGATTTTTTTTGTGAGTGCACAGTAGCTTTAGCAATTTTGCCTTGTCGTTTTGCACAGATCAAGAACTCATGATCTGCATCTTCGTTTCAGTTACATTTGGTTGCAGCCCCTTGACGTTAGCACCAGTCTTAGGCACTTATACATATTATGATAATCAAAGGAATATAACACACTCCCAAAAAAATGTAAGCTGTAATTTTTTACATAATCAGAGTCAAATATGATCACCAGAGGACATTAAGAAGTGGTGTTAGTGGTTAGGCAAAGCTTTGAAAATTAAACAGTTCATTTAGAATGCAATAAAAAGTCTTCTTAGGGTCAAACTTTTGTACAGAAAAGCTGGGTTTGAATATTTAATTTTCTTTTTCATTGTGGTTACCTTAACTTTCAACATGAACTAGAGATTTAAGTGGTTTGTTGATGACACACCAATTCAACAAAGGCTGCCACAGAGCTCACACAGATCATCCCATAGTTCCGCACTGAGCTACCTGAAAAAAAGTTTTCACATCTTTTGAGTATTATCTTCATAACCCTGGATGCCGTTTACTTTGCCTAGATGAATAATGCATTACGACTTTCATCTCATGTCTTTCAGTTCAGCATATGTCAGAGCACTTCTCAATGTAAACTATGGAATCTACAGACATGCACAAGTTCAACATCATGCGTTAAGGAAGCTGGGCAAAAGCTCATACTGCATTGAAATGCATAGAGGTGTGACATCAGGTTATAGCTTAGCTAGAGCACTAGCAGCAGAAAAATAAAGAAAACACTTCTGTATAGCGAGCGATGGCTCAGATCCTCCATGTCTGTGCATCTATTCTTCCACATAGGAGCGAAAGAGGGGTCAGGGTCACCTCGGCAGGTGGCTGTAATCATTGGGGTTTCACCGTCTCCAAGGATGGAGATGCCCCAGTGTGTCTGGGGCTGGCCCTGAGGCTGTGAGTGACTAGAGCACCGGAAAGCCACGGTGATGCCCACCACAACTATTTAGGCTTTTCTTACCTTACTGACAATAAGTCCCTGGAAAGCTGGCAGCTGGAGTTCCCAAAACCCTCTTTGGTTTCAGGTTCTGCATCTCAAGCAAATCATGGGCCAGCTGAAGAGGTCCCACAATAAAAACACAACCACTGTCACAAATATACTAGAATAACAGAACCCCAGACTGGTTTGGTTGGGCAGGAACCTCCCAGCTCCCCCAGCGCCCCCCCCTGCCACGGGCAGGGACACCCCCCACCAGCCCAGGCTGCCCAAAGCCCCATCCAACCTGGCCTTGGGCACTGCCAGGGAGCCAGGGGCAGCCACAGCTTCTCGGGGCACCCTGTGCCAGGGCCTCAGCACCCTCCCAGGGAAGGATTGCTGCCTCCCAGCTCAGCTCCAGCTCCCCTCCTGCAGCTTCAGGCCCTTCCCCTTGGCCTGGCCCCCCCTGCCCTGCAACCAGCCCCTCTCCAGCTTTCCTGCAGCCCCTGCAGGCACTGCCAGGGGCTCCAAGGGCTCCCCGCAGCCTTCTCTGCTCCAGGCTGGACAAGCCCAGCTCCCTCAGCCTGGCTCCAGAGCAGAGGGGCTCCAGCCCTCGCAGCATCTCCAGGGCCTCCTCTGGCCTCGCTCCAGCAGCTCCATGGGCTCCTTGTGCTGGGGCCCCCCGAGCTGGAGGCAGCACTGCAGGGGGGTCTCAGCAGAGCGGGGCAGAGGGGCAGAATCCCCTCCCTGGCCCTGCTGGTCCCGCTGCTGGGGATGCAGCCCAGGACACGGGGGGCTTTCTGGGCTGCCAGCGCACACTGCTGGGTCACGCTGAGCTTCTCATCCCCCAGCACACCATGTCCTTCTCTCCAGGGCTGCTCTCCATCCCTTCCCTGCCTAGCCTGGAGTTGTGCTTGGGACTGCACAAATGTAGAAAACGTGCCTCAGAAGGAAGGCCTGGAAGGAATGGGACTCTGTAGCTTGCAGAAAAAAAGAAGGAAGAAATGTTTTAGAAATTTCTGAACCTTCCAAGACTGTTGCCAATTTCTTTCTTGCCACTAGCGAGTCCCGGGGAAGCTGGCAGCTGTGGTTCCTCTGTTCTGGCAGGAGTACTGTTGCCTGGAGAAGGACACAGCAGCTACCAGGCCATGTGAGTAGTGCTGCCTGACCAGGTACGATAAACTGTGGCTGCCCTCGTTGATCTGTAAAGATTGGAACATACCCTCCAACGTACCTGGAGTGATTCTTCCTCCCCTGGAGAACCCTCTGTGGTTTTAGGTTCTGCATCTCAGGCAAATCAAGGCTCAGCTGAAGAGGTCCCACAATAAAGCCACAAGCCCACCCAGAAGTATAGAAAACTTGGCTTAGAAGGAAAGGCTGAAGGAAATGGCACAGTCTGGCTTGGAGAAAAGAGAAGGGAGAAATAGTCAAACGCTTCTACACCCTCCAAGGCTGTTGCAAAGGAGAAGACAGCAATCTGATTTCCCTGTCTGTGGTGACATGCGGCTCCCCAGCATGGAGATGAGAGCTATGCGGAGCTGTCCTGTCCCCACCCACGCTGCCAGGGCCAGGCCGGTGTGCCACCCCTGTGGTCACAGCAGCTCCCCTGGCACGCGCAAGGCTCCGGCTCGTCCTTAGCTCACTCCGGTCTGGCAGTGACCGCATCCTCACCAGCACCGACAAGCGAAGCCTCGGCCCCAAGCCCTGTCCCCGCAGCATCTATCAGTGTTGCAGTCGGCGAGGGGTGATGGGCTTTTCTGATTTTGCTCAACTTTTTTTGCTTAATTTTTTAGTTGCTCAGCATAATTTCCATTTTTATTTGGAACAGCCCTGAATTAATTTTATCAAATGAGGGATTAACCTGCTTTAGCTGTTGGAGAAGATACTTCAGCAGCGCTCACGTGGTGACTTCTTTAGAGAACTATTGCTGTAACCTCCAACCTTAATGATTCTATTCTATTCTATTCTATTCTATTCTATTCTATTCTATTCTATTCTATTCTATTCTATTCTATTCTAACTCTGTACCTATCATGTGCAGTGTGGTATGCATTAAAGTGAGTAAGGAGGATGATTTATGATTCTTTTAAGACCCTTCTGTTCTATTATCACTCTATAAAGCAAGGTGAGTGGAAGAAAGCATATGAAAACATAAACTTCTTCTCTGCATGTTTTACTAAAGAGTCCGTGTAATATAGTAACTCAGAACTCAAAACTGTTTTCTACTTTTCTATGAGGTTTCACTTTCTATTAGCTATATGTAAGCCTATTCATACATATGCAGTGTTCTCCTAAACCCCTCACCTCCCATCAACCAACAAAAAAATGAAAACCCATTGTATTCCCGTTCTATCAGCCTGCCATCTAGATAAATGCCAAGCAGGCATGGCAAAGGAGAAGGGAAATGTCATAACGCAGCTTGACTACCATTGTAAGTGACTGCAGGTGTACTTCAGAAATCAGGACAAAGAACTTTCTGCCATCTGTTGCACATGTAAAAAAAAAAAAAAAGGGAAAAAAGAAAGAAAAGGGAATTTAGATGAGTATATTACGAATAACAATGTACACGCTGCTGTTGTCCCAGGTAGTTAAAAGTATATTGAGGTGAAAGCACAGTCATAAGGGACTTAAAAGCCTACCAGGGGTTTAACTGTGCACACTTGAATTTGCACATATAAATTTTCATGCATTAGAGTTTTGTAAACCATCTTTTGAGCATACACCTGACTTAATTAACTTATGGAAATTCATTTGCATAGAAAAACGGTGCAGCGGGTCCTTTCGTTGCATTCCATCAAGATGCACACCTCTGCACACAAAACTACCTTAACAGGCAGCTTGGTGCCCGACATTACACAATTCTGACAGTGCCCTGTGGTTATTAAAATGCTGATTATGAAGAAGACATAGGGAATTTATCCAACAGAGGCCAAGTAGCTCGATCCGTTCCAGAACAACTTGCTGGACAAACCCGGACTTTCTCTCTGATTCTCAGCCCAGCTATGGGGATGAAGTGCATTTTGCTGGTCAGCCCTATAATTCATCAATAATCTCCTTGTTTCAAACTCCTCAGGGAGCATCCAGCCCTCTTTAGCGGAGAAGTGGGATTATTGTTATTCAGAGGCTTCAAAAGAAAGAGAAAAAGGAATGTTACAGATTGTTAGGACTCAGAGAATAACTCTTTTCTCTCCAGAATAAAAAAAAAAAGCCCACTGACACCTGCTAGCTTGCTGCCTCAAGGCGATAAAGGAACTGGATGTTTGTTGGCGTGTCAGCAGCGATGCTGGTATACGTGTACAGTGTTAATATGTACAGAACAGATATTTAATGCTGCTAAAGTGGTCTGTAAGGGAGTATGCTCAATCCGTAGTTACAACACCCACAATTAAGTAGTGCCTCACATCACGGAATAGCCATTAAACAGCATATGGATGAAGCTCCATTTAAGGGGCAATTAATTCCATAACTGCCCTTGCACGAATCCTGCGCTGTCTCCGGGGTGCTCGTGGGTGCCCTTGCGGGCGCGGGGTGCAGGACGCAGCACCCGCCCGCCCCGCTCGGCTCTGCGGCACGTCTGCGCTCTCCCCCTCGGCTGCAGCTTTCCCTCCCTTGGACCTCTGTACCCACCTCAGCACCGTCACCAAACTACACTGCTCGTACCGGCAGCTGAGCGGCGTTTTAAAACCGTGGGGACTCTTTCTAACTTCGTTTGCTGGAGTTTAAAAGACACTGCAAGTATTGCACGGATGCGTTACACCAACTGAGACCAAAGGTGCCAAACGCCTCCCTGACCGTAACGGGAAAATAAAACGGGAGCGTGTCAGCGTAAACGAAAAAGAGGAAAAATCTATAGGAAAAATATTTAATGCCGTCTTCCCTCTCAAGCAGGTTTGTATACCATCTGCAGGGAGCAGATTTCTGGATGTGACCACAAAACTTCAGGAATGGGGAGAAGCATTTACAGATATTGTAATGCAAATTTTCGCAGCGAGGCTGTCGCTCAGCGTGGTTAAAAGTAACAACTCTACTTACTGATGGGCAGAATTATTCTAATCACTGCACTTTGCATCACAGGACCAAAAAAGCCAGAGATATGGCCTCACTGCAACCTGACGGGAGCCAGAGGATGCCTCAGCGCGCGGCAGCGTCTGCCTGCTAAAGGTCGCGAGTTGCCTTGTCAACGCCTGTGCAATTTCCTGGAACTTGGCAGAACAGTTCCGGAGATGGGATGTAGGCTGGACTTACGCACACACACGTTGACGCTCGTGTCGCGTCGCGTTGAAAGCAATTTGCTGGAATTTGAATAGGAGCGTTGCCGTATCGAGCTCACTAGCAGCCTGTGATTTTTAGTACTATTTTTGCTACAGTAGCCCGAATACACGGAAATTTACAGTGATTTTCCTGATGTGGACCACAACACCATTAAACCCTTGTCCTTAGCAGNACAAGCATTATTTCTGAAAGAGATGTAACGAACATCTTTACCTCCAGCTGTATCTGAAGACATTTCTCTTTCAATGTGAATGGCTTCATTCATTTATGCCAGGCGTGAAACAGCAAAAATAATTTCGCATCTGAGCTTTCAGAAATGAAATTCTTCTCTTTTCCCAGAGGTGCTTGAGGGGCTGTGTTACCACACCGCCTCTGCCACAGGCAACTACTTCCAGGAAATGGGCGAGGGACAAAAGCCGTGTTGGAAACTGCACAGAGTGACTTAATTTTACATACCTGCTGGAGTTTATGATCTTTTGGAGAAAAGAGGAGGACTTGGGTCTGCAGACCTCTGACGGCATCAAAACCATACCTGCAGCCTGCCAAAGCATCAAAGTCAGTTTCAGACAAGCTGGCTCGGGGCAGGGAGCAGGGCCCATGGGTGGGCTGCCCAGGAGCCTCCATACGCCCTGAGGTCCCCCAGCACGGGGCTCGGGGTGCGGGGTGGGCTCAGCAGCTGCTGCCCTGACCTGGGCCAGCGGTTTCCCCGGGAGTCTGAGCGTGTCCACATGTATCGCCATTTATTGCTGGGGTTTTTTCCCCCAAATTTAGTTAGAATTTTTCAACCTTTACTAATTGTTTTCAATAACTTCTACTCCAAATCTGCAAAATATGTTGCCAGAATTGCACATTGAAAAATGATGCCTCTGTTGGGTTTGCACATGGAAGAGCCTGTGCAGGCAGCTGATTGCAGGGAAGTGGTTTGATTTTGTTTTTATTTTTTGTTTTGGTTTTGGGTTTGTTTTGTTTTGTTTTATTTTTTGTTTTTTAACAGCCTCTCCCCTAGTATTTGTTTGTCAGTTTGTCGATTACTTCCAGCATAAAAGGTATTCCACAAACTCTTCTGGTGGTTCAACTGCAAAATTACATTATGATTACTGAATCTGTAAGAAATGAAGCCAGACATTCATTCATTGGAGGGAGACCCTAAATATTTCAAAACTGTCTAGAATATTCTTAGGAAGCACTTCTGGCATGTGCAAAAAATGTTGTGTTTTTTTTTTTTACAAGTTCAGAGTAACTCCAAGTCAGCAACGATTTCCTGAGCATTCTGGTTCCTGCAATATTCTCCTCACCACGTGGATGCTGTGGTGGTAGACTTTGATGCCCTTTAGCAGTGACTTCTGAGGAGCCCTCAAGCCATCAAGCTGTAGGTGGTCTTCCAGATAACTGTCCGATGAGGGTGAAAGAGGTCTGCTCTCCTGGATCCCTGCTACTCACTCGTATGTGGTTCTTCTTCAGGGATCATTACTGGGTTGCATAATGATTAATTTGGCTATGAGAAGGCAAAGCCAGGAGCTGCTGTTTTAAAGCAGGGCTCTAAACCACGGAAAAATATTTTCATGGACTGAAGCAAAGAGGGCAGCATGTGGACACTCAAACCACTGTTAAAGAAAAGGTATTTTCTTCATGTCACGTAGACCAACAGAAACAGGGAGAAACCCTTCTGATGCATACACGGGTGAAGGGTTGTGCGTGGTATCACGTTTTGGAGGGTCGGCAGTGGGTCTGGGGCTCTGCAGATCCATATCCCCAGGGAACACCTCCTCTACATCTGTCTGGCTGGGGAAAAGGTGTTTTGGTCTAATCAGTAAGCTGGTGACACTGGTCCCCTCTAAAGGAAAAGCATGTAGAGATTTCAGAAGAAATGCTGGAACTGGGTGAACTGAAGGCCCCTTTCTCCTCCCTCTCCTCCCAGCAGCTGTCCTGAACCCCCAAAGCCGTCACTGGCACATTTGGCAGGGAAGGTGGCTCATCTCCAGGAAAAGGAGACACGGAAACCCTCCATGCACCTAGTGGCAAACACAACAGAGTAAACAGCAGAACGATGGTTTGACAAATACAGACACCACGAAGGAACTCAAGTGCATAATCTGCTTTGAAAGCTGGGTGTTAGTAAACCAGGTTATTGGCACAGCCAGTTCCCATCGTGCGCACACAGTGACAACCTAGCCCCTTCTATCACATACTTGTTTCTGCACAACAGCAGAATTTTTTCCAGAAATTTTCTGTTTTCCAGAATTTGGAAATTGAACAATTCCAGAATTGTTATGAATTTGTTGTTATGCAACTAGAATGCTGCGGCTGAGAAAGCTCTATTTAGAAATGTCTCTTTTTCAGACAAGAAAACAGCTTCTGTGACGTAAAATAAAATCTAAGTCTATTCTTAACAATGACAGATAGAAAAATACACGTTTCTTGTAACGCTACAAATTGCATTTGTTATTGCCAAAAAGACTACAAGCCGCTTGCTCACACGGACTTGCTCGAGCAGCGTGAGGTGGTCCTCCGCTGTCGGTGAGCGTGTCCAAGGGCAGCCCAGGGGCTGGCCTTAGGCGGCGGGTGTAGAGTGAGGGTCTTGCTGTTTCGTGTTTGCTCGTTTGGGCTGTGTTCATCACCAAGCACGTTCTCACCAGAACGTGGGACTGGATCAATCTCTTCCAGTTTGGGGGCAGCTGAATCTTGCACAACGCTAGCGTGCGATTTTGCGTGTTTAGGTCGCTAAATGGCACCTGTTGTCTTCACACTGTCTTCTAACTCGCTTGGCCTTGCCGAATTCTGCGCGTCTCTTGGAAATGCCCAAAGATTTGTACAGGTTCACACATTAAAATCTTAAAACCACCTTTCTATACCTCTGCCTGGCTCCAGGTTGAGGTGTAGGTTATCTTACGCACGTGAGCAGAAGCTCTGCAAAATGCAGGTGTGCCGGACACAGGGGCGGGCGCCCCCGGGCCGGCGCTGGTGGTGTCAGCGTAGGCAGCGGCAGCGGTGGAAGCACTGCACAAATAGCCGGCGTGCGCGTCCCGGGCAGGCGTGTCGCTTGTTGCTCCGTCTTGATGACGATGTTGCTCTGTGTTTCCCTGCTGGAATTCCATCACCGTTTGCCGTGCAGACACAGCTTCAGAGCGTTCTGCGGACAAGCGTGCTCACTGTGACACCAGAGCACTCCCAAGCAAACCCGACGGGAATCGAGGAAAGCGTTCTGCAGGCCAAGGCTGGACCATCTGCTAGAACTGTAAATCTCATTCTTTAGTGGATGTAAAGACAGAGAGATACCCTTCCCCTCAAGAGGAAATGAAAAGGAAGGCTTCATTTTTCTGTCAAAAATACGAGCAGAGGAAACACGTGGTGAGGTTAATTGAAGCAGCCTGCTACGTGAGGTGTAAGAGGTTGCCAGGGATACTGAGAAGAAAGTCACCTCTGTCTTGCTGGCTTTAATGTTTTGTATCAGCTTAATTAAAGTACTCATATACTTGTTCATATTTCATTCTGAATCCTGCTAAGGCATAAGGAACCAAAACACTGCTTGTTTTAACCAGCTTAGTTCCCTTTTAAGCCGCATCAGCCCTTATTATAACACATACACTCTTTCCTTCCAGTGCGAGTCGTTTCCAGCAGCGTGCTGGAGATAGGTTTTAATGAATGCCACTGTTTGAGAAGTGGGGCACCCATGCCACCGTGTCACTGAACCGTGTTTTTGCGTGGTCATGTCAGGAGATTCCAGCCCTCCTCTCTCTGCTGGGGGAAGGAGCACGTTCTGTTTCCTCGCATCACGTTTAAGGACAGGGAGTAGCGGTGCCACAAAGACTGCCAAAAAGAGCATCTCCTCTGATGGGGCAGCCAAGCACGAGGCACCAATCAGGCCTCTCTTCTACGTGAAACGCTTCTGCTGGACATCAGTCTCCTCCCTGGTAGCTACACATGTTTAATTATACTGAAGGACAGAGACCCTCCGGTGACTTTTGGGAAGCGGAGACAGACCATGCACCTCTCCTGCTAGCACCAGCGAACACTGGCTCTCCTGATGTGTCCACACTGGATTGAAAGGACAGGAGCAAGGTGACAGGGCCAGGTCCTCCACAGCCAGAGGGACACCAAGACTTGGTTCTCTTCCCTCTTTCAAAGGAAAGGAGGAAAGCCTTGAGGCAGCCACACAGGCCAACCCAAGACGATGGGACTGACCACCAGAAACGGAGCAGTTCACTGAAGCCCATGCTGACCTTAGGGGAGCATAGCTTGTTTTGAACAGAGCAATGTCACTTCCAAAGCAGATTCACTTCAAACAGGCAGGAAAAGAGTGGGGGGAAAAAGTAATTTGTGCACTGATGCAAGACGGTTTGTGTCCAAAACCATCACAACAGGGTTGATGGGATTCTCCTGAGCAGAGGAGCTTTCGTGGCTGGTTTAGGAGGGGATTGCTGCTGCAGGAGATTTGTACCTGCATTTTATCAAGTCTGAATACATCAAAAGTTGAAGTCACAGCCAGCCACTGCCCAAAATCCACATGGAAATTTCCAGATTTCAGTATGATAAACAAATGGCTGAGCTCAATTCTTTTTTTTTTTTTTCTTTTTTTTTGTTCTTTTTAAAGTGGATTTAAAATGAGATGTTTAACGTCAGATGTGTGCTGAGGAGAAGGCCTCCTACATTTTGCAGCTGAATGAAGAGACAAGTTGCAGGGTGAGTCATGCAGCAGGGTTAAGTATTTTCGGTGGCAAACCCTGACTGCCTGAAAAGCATCGCTCTGCTTGCCTGGTCGTGCCATTTACTCTGGGCTTGAGATGAAATCTGTATTTCATCAATACAGATACCAGCAGGATATATTTGGAAACTAAAAATCTGTGCTGACGATGGATCAACGTTGGGCAAAATTTGCTGTGGATTGGGCTTTCCAGAGTGGTGATGCAAGAAGGCAGAGTAATGAAATCAGGAGAGCAGGCACTTGACTTTTTTATGATGTTCTCTCTCTGCTAGATGTAAATATAGGAGTGCAAAGCATTTTGTTGGCTTTTCTTTTAATTTGAAAGAAGTGCAGATGAAAGCCAGAGACAAACAGATGTAGTAGCATTAGTCTTTTTTTTTTTTTAAACTTTGAAGTCCTTCAGAAAAGTGCTGTAATTTTATTTCCTACATTCATTTGCTGTAGGACTTCATGAAATAATTTGGAAAAAAACCCATTTCTATTCCTGGGTTACTTACAAGCTGTTATTTCAGGCATTTTCTGTTTCTTCAGTGTAGGCTATTCAATATACTGTGTTGCTTCTGCTTTCTTATTTAATAACTGACACAGTTTAAGCAAGAAAAATATTGCTGTGTTCCCATCTGCATCAAAATGACTATTAATTCATACTATATATATGCTTTACTCTCCAAAAATTTTGCTTTGTTTTCATATAAAACTTGAGAATTAAGCAAGTGGGGAACGTTCCTTCCCACAAGGAAGTGCAGATTCTTTTTTAAAAAATTGCAGAAATACAACAACTTCAGCAAGACCTGTGCTGGGAGAGGGTACTCAATGCAAGGGGAACGTCTGGGGGGAGGCAGGGCTCCCTGAAGTCACCAGTAACTTGTTAGAAGTGTGCTGGGGGGGGACCAGGCCTGAGTGGCTATTCTCCCTCATTAAAAGGAAGTTTTCTTTGTGATTCCTGGTAACACAGAGACACCAAACCCTGTGCCAGACACCGCTATGTGTGTGTTTGCACCTTCGCGGTGCCCAAGCTGAGATAAATGACCAGCATCTTTCCCAGGCTTTTCTGTCACCCTCTGAAGGACGCCTCCAACAACTTAAGCGTGAGACAGAAACCAAATGAAAACAAAGGCTCGAAAAACCCACAATGAGAGAGTGCATCGTAGTGCGAGGCCTCTTTCTCATGCTCCTGAAAAGACTGAGAATAGGATTGACCTAATAGCATAATAAAAATTAAGCAGCTTGCCCAGGAGAAAAACACCTGCCTGTGTGTGTGCTACCATATTCACTACTAGCAGCACCAGAGACATTTCTTTTTGCACAAATGTTGTACAGTAGCGACCTAATTTTCAAACACTGGTGTTTTAAAGTGAATTTTTAAAATTCTATCTATTCAGGTACATATCAGTATATCAAACTATAAAGTCCTCTCCCCAAAGCATCCATCAGCTTCTGGTGCTTTCATAAACCTCTGTTGTCATTCATGAGAGGCGTGCGCGACACAAAATGTCTCTGTGTGAGCAGTAGCTGTGTTCAACACACAGACCTAACTGTGGTCACTGAATTTTCCCTATTTAAAAGAAAATTGTGGGTTGTCACAGGGAAAAGTAATTACCACTGCAGTAAAGGACACACTGTTCAGAAACAAGCTCAAAGTCATTTGGTGAAAGAATTTCTCCAACATGGAACAATTTCAACACTAAAAATCAGAATCTTTTTCTACTGTTACAGGCCAGGCAAAACAGAAATCATATATATATATATATATATGTATATGAAAGCCAATTAGGTTTCCTTGTATTTTGCTTCTTTAAATGAATACCTTTTTATCTTTCCCCCCAGAAACTACAATGTGTGATGCAATCACTTTTTTAACACAGTGTTCACATTTAAAATACAAAAGAACAAGAAAATGTCACAGAAGGGAGGGGAATTCAGACAGGAGCTGTGTTTTGACAACAAAAGCTGAGGACCTTTCTTGCACTGAACCCACTTGTGCTGCGTTTCAAGAGCAGTCCTGAGTATGCCTCTGAGTCCATTGAAACCCCAGCCCCTGACAGATTTTCCTACCTTCTGCAGGTGCCAGAAAATAACTTAATTCCTCCCTCTCCTTGAAAATGTCTTTGTTTTCCCTGAAGAAGAGGAGATTTGCCTCCAAGGGAAGGTGTCATGGTGCTCCCATCGCCCACGTCTCACCAGGTGGCCAGGGCTGTTCAGCAGGAGTCACCACCCGAGCTGAGCATCCGCTCCGTGGGTTCTGGCGAGAGGGGACGTTGGACCTGCTGACGCAGAATGTCCCTTCGGTCTCTGTCCCTGCTGCTGGCTGTGTCCCACCGAAGAACGTGACCTGCACTCACCAGATTGGCTTCACCAGATTATTACTGTTACTTTCTCAAATGGCAAGACATCTTGGCTAATTCTCCACTCATCTTAACTTTTTCCTGTTGGGAGCACGGTTTGCTGTTCTAATGCTCACCAAGTTGAAGCAGAGCTGCCATGGCAACTGAACCCGTTATTTCACTTGACCAAAGAAAAATTATCCATTAGTTTTGTTTACATGTACCCTGCCTACCCTGTCAACCTACCAAAACATGTCCCACCTAGGTGAGCAGAGGTGCACCTTCTGGTACACGTGGAGCAGTAGCTGTCTTGGAGGCAGCTTAAAGGAAGGGAGATGATAAAGACAGTTGGGATGACAACGTGAGGCTGATTAACAGACTTTTAACCTCTTTGCATCTCCTCTAAAGCCGCATGAAAGTATTAGATGGTGGCAAACAAGTCTCCTGGCTCCCTAATTGGCCAGTCGAGATAACGAGAATCTGGAAAATGCATACTCTGTGTTGCCCTTGTGGCAGTGCTTTCTCAGGGGGAGATGTTTTGTTTGCTTCCTAGTCTTCCCTTCTGGATGCTGGCAACCATTAGCTCTGACATTTCTGAGAGCAGGTAGTAATTAGAAATTGATGTATTAACCAGTTTCTCAAGTGATATAAGCTAAGGTGTTCTCCATGAAGATTTTAGCAGCATGTGAAAACTTTAGAGTGCTCTATAAATTCGAAATATGAAATAATGCAGTCCTGAAGTATCAAAGCTGTGTAAACTACATTTTGTCACAGGGGGATTAATACATCGGGCAAAAAGTGTTCCAAGCCATCCAAGGGAAGCACTGGGAGTAACCCCACCGACATCTGTTTCCAGTTCTGCACTTCAGACCACGCAGTCTGTTGTTGGACGGTGGAAAAATAGTGCTGCTGATTGCCTGGCACAACCCCTACAATTACAGACTGGTGAAGGGAATATTCTCCTGCAAGTGGGCAGTCAGGGGTTTCTGCCAGCAGCTATACACTTCCTGATAAAGACGGTATAGAATGTTGGATTACAGCTTCCTGCAGGATCCATTCATTGCTCCTGAGCAACTTAACAATGATGAGTGAGTTATTATTGCCCCGTTTAGGCCACAAGTTTTTAGTCTTTCCAAGGCCTGTTGCAGGGACAACCATTGTAACCTTGGATGGAAACCAGAATCCTACTGACCAAGAACTGGCATCAAGTTGTGCTGCTTGTTCCTTGTAATCTTATTTCATGTGGAAATTTATGGCATCCTGGAGAAGTACATGAGGAGCCTTGCATTACTTGTCTCTCCTGGTAGACTTTATCTTGTGGGACCTGAACTTAGCTGCTTCCATAACAGAAGAATACTTTCTAAAAACGCTGAATTAGTAAAACGGCACTCAAGCAGTTTTCACAGCAAGACATCGTATTGCAGGTGCTTCTGGTTAACATCGTGCCCTCTGCAAGAGGGGTTGGTTACAGACACTTGGCAAGTCTCTGTAAGCCCTTGTCTGTGTGTCCATGACTTTCTGTGAGGAGGAGATGACACCTGACTGCTCCCAAAGTGAGCTCTGTTGTTGAGTCATCTGAGGAAAATACAAGATACCTCCTCACAGAAGCCCAGTGAAGTGAATGCGGATGTTGGCAGCATCCAGCTGAGCACTGAAGGTCCTGGTCTGGTTCAGGGAGCCAGTGTGGTGGCGCTGTACGTGCTTCACATGGCCACTGAGTCCATGATGTGTGACTTTCTAATGCACTGGCTCAATTATTCTCAACTGTCTACTTGATTTGATTTATTCTGAGCTAGTGTAGAGATCCTGTAGAGAACAGACAGGAAAATTGCGTTGCCATAAGGTACCCCTCACTGAAGAAACCCCAAAACACAAGTAATATAAAAATACAGGGCAATCAGACGATGAACAGAGATGTGTAACCATTGCTTTGACCATCTACATAAGGTGTCTGAATTTGGAGGCTGGACTCCTGCAGACCATGAACTCTGTAAAGGAAATGGAAGCAGGTAGTTTGGAATGCTGCCTTTCCCCACCCACCACCTGCAAAGTAGATGCCTCAGACTGAAGTTACATTTCTAAACCTACGACATGTAGATGTCACACCTCTCCCAGTGTTCACGTTGCTCATGCCTCTCCACATTGAGCGTGAGTGAGGTTTAACAAAGCAGTAGCCCATGTGACTCCTTCCAACCCAGTTCAAACATTGCCCCATTTCTGAAGAATACAGGCGCCAAGGGATTTGGACAAGGTGATGGACCTGGAGTTCCTTCAGACTGATTTCCACGTGCCATGTTCACACAGAATCTGCAGAAGTGTGGGTGGAAGATGCTGGAGGGCAGAAAGGGATTTCTGCCCTTGTCCTTCCCTGCTCTTCCCTCCCACCTGAGCTGTGACTCAGACGCTGAGATCAGAGGCTCCGCTCTTCCAGCCACCTGAGTGACAATCCCCTCCGTCGCCCACCCCACAGGTCCATTGGGTTCATTCCATTGGGTGCAGCCCTGACACACAGCCCAAGTGAGTCTGCCCTGACTCATCTGCTGCCGCATCCAGCCGGTGAATCAGACAGTGGTACCCTTCACCTACGTCTGTGTGTCAATTACAGCACTTGCAAAATGAAGAAGGAATCTTGGCTTGCATTTATTTGAAAGACAGAATAAACAAATCTGCTCCTTTCACTCACCTACCCCAATACTTTTCTTCAGACACGTTTCAAAGTGCCTGAGATACGATTATATCATGGTTAAGCAAGGCATTTCTATAGTCCGTGTAATTTTACTTGCATATAGCTGTAAGTGTGCAGGAAGGCAGGAAAGGCACTAATTAGTAAAGTTCATCTGTTGGAAGGGGCCTACTCTTAACTCATCTTTGGTTTGCATGATTTTCTGTCCTGGGGGCCAGAAAGTACCTCCCTCCTGTGACAAAGACATCCTTGTCTCTGAGGAAGTCTCCTGTCTGAAGCATGCCCCACCGACCACGTACCACATTTAGGCAAAATATTTTACATTGCTTGCATGTCGTATGAAATAATTGTCGGTCAGGAATGGGCAAACTGCATGTACAGCAGAACCTGTGTGATGACCGGTTTTACCAACAGCTTCTGCGTGTTCCTGTGTGGGATGACGGAGTGTGCGGCACGTATGTCATACAAATCTGAGATAAATCATAGCTGATAAGGTGATGTAATTCTTCTGAAGCTACACTTGAAAGTAAACTGCTGATACCGTCATCCCTCTGGAGGATCTTCTCAGCCTCAGCTCATTGTGAAATTGCTTTCTCTTCGTTAACCCAAGATTGTCTGTAACGTCCCTTGGAAACTCATTCACCTTTTGCAACAGCAGGTAAGAGTGAAGAGACAAGAAATGAGAGTTTGGTTCTCAGCCCGGTTTCCCAGGGCTGCCTGTCTTCTCTGGGTTTGTTTTTTGCCCAGCGCTGTCCCAGGAAAGGGCACAGCTGAAGGCACCAGTGAAGCTCAGTTATCAGCTGAGGTAAGCCTTTGCCATTCCTCAGAGGCTGGGGGTGTTGAGGCCACCAGCGCTGACTGAGGCTCTGCTCCACATGAAGTGTGACCACCCCCTCCATCCCCAGGAAAAGGCTGTGGAAACTTCACTGCTTTATGGACAGCACAGAAAATGCTGCTTTTCACGTTAGCAGTGGTGGCTGCCCATTATGCTGAGCCTGGTTTAATATTGCCTTTTTTGCATAGCCTGAATTAATTTAAAAGACTATAATTAGCCTTGCTACTAAGTATCTTTTTATAGGCAGGAGGAATCATGGGTTACTTATACAATATTAGCAAAGTCTGAAGTTACGCATGATTTTGCCGAGAACATGACCTTGCAGTGTTTCCAGGTGCAAGGTCAGTCTTTTGAGGCTGAAGCACTGAAGTCTAATTAAATAACTGTACTTCAGGGTACTAAATGAAAAAAAAGCCAAACCCACAACATCAGAAGTAAGCATGGAGCAGAGGTTAGGATCTTGGTAGTTTGCCATCACTGCGGGACTAAGGCTATGGCAACGATGTTGGAGCCACAAAAGGTACTAGTGGATCCTTGCCCTCCCAGCGAGAACTTGACATTACACTGGTGGTAAAGGCTGTTCCAACACGGTTACTGCTACGCCAGCACTAAAAAGCGATCTTACAAGGAACCGTTCACTGAGGATCCCCTAAAAATCAGAGAAAGTGGAAGGAGACACGTTGATCGAGGGGAGAAGTTAAAAATATCTGCGATAGAGTACCTTGGAAATGCCACAGGCATGCTGTGTGTGCGTGTGTGTGTGGTTTGCGTCTGAAAGGGAGACTAGCAAAGGTCTGGCTGGGAGGTCTGTGTGGAAAGGACGGGTACAAATACAATCTGTGATCATCACAGGCACCTCCAGCTCCCCCGCACGGGCCCACTCCTACCGTCCCCAGCGCTGGGCTCTTCTCGGCCTCACTAAGCGATAGGACAAGGGGCAACGGGTCCAAGCTGGAGCACAGGAGGTTCCAGGTTAATGTAAGGAAAAACTTTTTCACCATGAGGGTGACAGAGCCCTGGGACAGGCTGCCCAGAGAGGTTGTGGAGTCTCCTTCTCTGGAGACATTCAAAACCCGACTGGACGTGTTCCTGAGTGATGTGCTCTAGGGGGCCCTGCCCTGGCAGGGGGGGGGGTTGGACTAGATGATCTTTCGAGGTCCCTTCCAACCCTTGTGATTCTGTGATTCTGTGGGCGCTCCCGGCGGCTCCCCCTCTGCTCAGTTGCGCGGGGTACCCCGTGTTCACTCCCTCTCACGGGCACGAAGCCTCTGCACTGCCACGTGCGCTGGTAGCACGTCGGCTGCACGTCTGGTCTGGTAGGTTACTGCACCACACACACAAAACCAGTACTACTCTGAAGACGGTGATACCCGTACACACAGATGGTTATGTGACTACAGACATTGCGTATATTTTCTGTTATCTACCGTGAATGTACTTTTACAACATACCAGTGTTGTGTTAGGGATCTTGATTTGTTCCTATTCACGTGACGCTGTGCTTTCCTCGCTGCTGCCGAGGGCTTTGTCCTGGCGAAGATTCACAAAGGCTCCTGGTCACTGCTGCTCGTAAATGCCAACTGCGAGCCACCAGCAGCCGTCCTGC
Organism: Psophia crepitans; assembly: GCA_013399095.1. Lineage (NCBI taxonomy): Eukaryota > Metazoa > Chordata > Aves > Gruiformes > Psophiidae > Psophia > Psophia crepitans. The sequence goes on along the minus strand of VWZZ01006989.1, from coordinate 29,492 downwards.
ACAGTGCAGACGGGGTGGTAAGTTCCACAGCGAGCCCCAGATGGCTATGGGAACTGCTGCCTTAGGGTCACAGTTTTCAGCCTTTTTCAGTGTGAAGACCCCTAAAAATCTTCTGATGGTGCTACAGAACCTTTCATAGCAAATTAAACCGACAACAGCCTTTCTTATTTAGTCATATTTCACAAATCCATCAGTGCCAGCAGTTTCCAGACCAGGCACTGAACAGTCCTGCTTTAGAAAAAAAAGATTAACTTCTGGAAATTGTCTGGAGCACAGTTGCAGAGTGCCATTTGGTACGTGGTTGCTGGCTCAGAAAGTAATGTGTGACTTTTCTCATGTGCTCCTTCATGATTCCCAGAGCTGTGCCTGGTCCAGGTCTGTACTGGAGATGGGACATCCAAGCAGCATCTTCTCCACCACTTCTTCCCAACCCACACGCCAGTCCTTCAGCGACAGGCAGTCTTCAGTGAGGCCACCTGCAGAGTGGGGCAGGGGCAAGCAGAGAGGTGCAGGAGCCAACACAGATGTGAGATGGGAGCATCTTACTGTGATCCTTTTCCTGTGCTCTCCTCCTTCGGTCCTATGACGCTACTCAAGGCAGCTGCCCCGCTGCAAGGCCGACCTCGGTCCCCCTGTTTGTCTTTGGTGTCTTCGCGATCTGAAGCTGCTTCATGCAGCCCGTAAGCATGGCCTTGAGCTCACCGAGCTCTGCAGTTTGTCTTCCCCCGGAACTTCCATTTGTTAATTTGCTGAGATGCCACCGCTGTGCTGCGGAGGTGAAGCACGGCTGTCTGAGCAAGCTCTCTGCTGACAGAGCGGTGTGTGATTCCCTGCACCGTCAGCTGAGAAAAGCAGATGCACCCAGAGGCCGAGCCAGGCAAGCCAACGTGTGCTGGAACGGAGCCCGCTCCTGCCCAGTCCAGAGGGAATCCCCCTGCATCCTGCTGGGCAGCTCCAGCGCAAAGCAATCCCACAGGCAGCTCCAGCTGCTGTGGCCTCCTGTAAGAGTGACGTAGGCAACGGGAAGCATCAGCAAAGGTTTTCATGTCTTTAAGGTGTAAGCTGGATCTTACGTCTGGAAAAACTCCGACTGCTCTGTTTTACTTGCCCTAAATGTAAGGAGAAACATACTGCAGGGGTTCAGCTCCAAGGTGTGAAACGCACGGCTCCCCGCTGCCGGCGAGGGAAGGCTGGCTTGTGTCCTCTGTCTTCCTAAAACAATGTTTTGCCCCAATTTAGTCCAATCACCAAAAGTTTAGTCCAATTACCTTGCCTGCCTTGATCTGAGCCCCTGGACTCTTCATCCCCTGCCGTCTCCTCCGCAGCGGTGTCTGGATCGGAGAGGCAATGTAATTCGATTTCTCCTGCCGTCTGCCTCCCTGCGCGCAGACTGACAGACGCTCACAAGCCAGCGAACGCTGCTCGTTCCCAAAGGCTACAAACCGTGGATCTGGAATATAACACGGCGCTAATGCAGAGTGAGAACAAGGAGTTATTTTCCAAATGGGATGTCTCCTGCGTCAAGCAGGCAAGTGATTAATCAAGATTTGCAGTCACGTTTCGGTTTTAGAGTGGGGTGGATATGCATTGCGCCGGAACTGTTTGAGTTCCAAATGTGTATGCTTAATCCCATTCATCCCCTTGCAGCTCTCCACATCATAAGTTTAAGAGACAGACTTCATTTCATGCTGGTGAGAATGATCTTGAGAACTTAAAATCAGGAACAGCAAAGACAATGAAAGGCAAGTCAAAACTAGCCCCTGAACAACCCTCAGAACAGAATAGCGGAGCGGTTTGTATTTCCTGCACTCTTTAATTATCGTCTCAAATCAGTCTAAGAGAAAAAAATCTGTCCTTCAGAAGAAGTTTGGTGCCCTTTTCCAACGAGTTCAGTGTGGTGCTTGTGGAGTCTATTTTAGGCAGGTAGAGACTGTGTTTGTGTTCCAGGAATGAGGCAAAAATTAATTCTGTTACTTTTCCAAAATGGGCTTTCTCAGTGCTTGGACTGCTATGGAAACGGGACAACGAAGCATCGCAGCTCCTCCGATTCCTCTGTTTCCCTGCTCTCTTGTTCTCAGGGTGAAATGTTGACTTCACCCACCTGAGTGACAGGAGAGCACGCTTCGGTCCCACAGCGGGATCCTCTCTCCAGTTCCTTTAGCGCACCTCATCCGTGTTGGGTTTGGAGGACTTCAGACTCAACCCGCGATGAACGGAGGGGTGCTGCGAGGCAGTTCTGAGTGCAGGACTTAGTTTCAAGGCGTCTTTAATTGACATTCCCTTAAATGTTTCTGTCAGGTAACAAAATCATCTTTTCTTCTTACAAAAAGTCTCTGCTGTGTTCAGAAGGAAATGCTATTGTAATTCCAGTTCTCTGCGGATAGGATGGCACAGCGATAGCAGAAAAATGGAAGAGTGCCAGTACCAAATTTTCTGAAACTGAACAAATGCCAGACTTCAGGGGACTGAAACAATTTGCTAGACATTCGCATCTCTTGTAGGCCAAGGATAGGGTCAAACAACAAGATTTCATCACTGTAGTATGACAAATGTTTTTGTCTGAGGATCTCTTCTCATCTTCATACCTGCTGTTCAAGCACACACTGATGGTTCACTCGGAAGCAGACGGCAGACTGCTGCAAACAGAAAGTCAGTCCCTGCGGCAATAGAGCCTTACAAATATTTTTGGTGAAACAGTCAAAACGCAAGCCATGGTTATTTAAAACACAGTTTAGTGTCCGAAGGGGGCACATAGATGTTAAGGTATCAGAGATTAAAAGATCTTCTGCTTTGCTTAACTGCTTTTGCACTTGCTTACAGTGGTGAAAAGACAGTACACTTGGATTAAATGATGAGGAAGGATGGATCTTCAATGGCAGGTCAGAGACAACCCACCCAGGACGAGCAGGAAAAGCGGGAGCGTGCAGCACGCACCTCTCTGCTGGCAGGAGGCTCCCTGGCACCACGGCCACAAGGTGGGAACATCACAGAACATCACTGCATTTCTAAAACTGTTTCAGATCCACATTTGCAGAGCGTCGTCTGGGTGGGGGGTCTGCAGTATGTCTGTGGAAAGACCTGTGGAGTAGTGAGAGAAGAAAATAATGGACACGAGATAATAGTTGTGAGTTTATGTTGTTTCTCTCTGAATGCCGAGTGGGTAACGGTGTTTATCAACCCTGAAAGACTCACATGCTCGTGCTAGCACAGCTACCTACTTCCTACGCAGGGAACAGATGCAATACAGCGTGAGCCGCTCCACATGACAGTGTCTTGATGATGCTCATAAAGGTCACCTCAGCCTGGTAGTTAAGTGCTTCTACTTTTTTGTCACTGCATGTGAAAATGGATGTCCTTATAGCTGCAGATGTAGAATAAAAACAGTTTTTAAGAGCAGACCCGGGGACAGAAGGACATGGCTCTCGCGGTTGCATCACGGACACCTTGTCCAGAGCTGCACAGAATGGTCCCGGTGCAGGCAGGGTCTCATCACTCCATAAGGTACCTGCCAGATATGCCCAGAGCCCAGGTTCACCGTTTAGAGAGAGGGAGCCTTGTCTCGAAGGACCCTCTACATCCTCATCAAATAAATGGCACAGGCATACTGCAGCAGTCTAAAAAATTTGTCTGTACTCATGAAGAGGTCTGCTGTGTAGCAGGGGCATGGGTCTCAGTCTGCAGCTCAAAACCTCCAGCACCATCTTCCCTCTCTTCTTTCTAATAGGAATCATTAAATGAATGCTCACAACCCACTTGCAGGGAGTAGGAAAAGTGCTTTTGCACAAGGTGCTCAGGGAAGCCGTGCAGCTGCACAACCTCTCCTTCAGCCTGTGCTGGCCCATGGGAACGGCGGTCTCAAAAATGCTGACTTTGAGCCGGACTGTGTCACAGTTTCAGAAGAGGCAGAGAGGCAGAGCCTGGACAATGCAAGCCCTTAGGAGCACAGCCAGCTTTGATCAGGCCTGCCTGGCTGAACCACCAGCTCCTGAGAACGATGAGCTGCCGTTTGGGCTCCACGTTTAACCAGAACCCCAGGGATGCCAAACTGCCAGGCTGCGGGAGCTCATGCCTGCGCCGCGTCGGCTGGAGCCACCACACCTCTGCTGGGGGCTCAGCTGCACACGCAGACTACGAGGTGCCCACATCTCTGCAGCTCAAGCTCCTCATGTGCCAGGAGGGCTCCTCCGTGAGAACCATCAGCACTCGTAGGGAAAGGCTTTGGGACAGGAGGTGACAGCTTGCTTTTTGCCCATCTGAGGCTCTTCCACCTCAGCGGCTGCCCCTTGGCTGTCGTATTGACAAGAGGGCCACTGAGGAGGAGACCTGGGTTGGATACCCCACCCCCCTGGAGCTGCTGCTCTTCTGGGGAGGGGAGAGACTCAGCCGTGCTCAAAATATACTTTATTAATCCCTGAGGAGGCTGCTAGGATTACAAAGGATGACTAACACATCTTGGATCCCTTGCAGTCTTAGAAATATTGTTTTATGAATGAGAATTAAAATTAGATGCTTTGATATGTCTTCTGAATGATGACATACTTCTCTTTTTCTTCCTCCATTAATTCTGCCTTTGGTTGTTTGTTTTGTGGGCTGAATGAGTCAGGCAGCTCTGCCGCAGTGTCAGTGTTTGCAGGTGCTGGAGGTAAGTCTCATGTCAGGCAGCTCCGCTTCCACCCTTTCTTTTTTTTTTTTCTTTTCAAAAGAAGTGCCAAGGAAGTGCATAATCAAGTGTTAGCTGCATAATTTACTCTGAGAGATCAGTTCAACTCATTAAAGTATAAGAACTTGTACATCTTTTCTGCCTGAGAGGGAAGAAATATCAAATAATTGCCAAGACCTGCCTATATTTCACTTGAGCTGGCTACCAAAGTGCATACCACCCTGCCACGAGATTTATTCCAGCGATTTGCTGGTAAAACCCAGAGCAGCTTTACCTGCCTCCAGCTCACATCTCTTTGAGCAAACTCCCAGTTGCTTCCACCTGCAGTGGCAGCGGTGGTCAGGATGAGCATAACGTAGAACCGTGCAATCATAGAAATACTCCCAAACATTTCACCGGACACAGCAGCGGTTGCTTCCCTCCCCAGAAGACCGCCCCCCTTGCACCGACTGCATCCACAAACCCTCCGGGTCCTCTCCGGAGCATCCCAGCTGCTGAGCAGCCGCAGAGCCACGATGGGCAAATGCCCTGGAACTGCATCTGACTTCCAGCCCAAAGGTATCCCTGCCACCGCTGCCGCTGTGCGTCCCGTCAGCTCACCGATACCTCCTGCCCGCCAGGTTTTAACCCTGTATGTTTGTTGAAAGCAGTCATACGTGCCCCCAGTCTGCCTTTCCCTAAGCTAAACACCTCTCCTGGCCTCTCCTCCTGTTAAGGTGTCCCAGTCAACTACCTACTACAAATGCCATTAATTAATGTGATGTCTGTAGCACTGACTGTGAGAATTTATGGGAAAAACCCCACAGTACGTACAAATCATTTACAGGGTTATGGGAAAAGAATGGAACGATGTCTCCTTGCCGTTTCATCCTGAAACAAACAGCAAAAACTCTCTGCAGACTGGTGCTAACACAATGCCCTGTCTCTTTTTTATGGCTGGAAATCTGCTGATCTATTACATTTTTACAATGAAAACTCAGCAGAGGTGCCACCTACTCAGCAGGTTCAGAGGCCCAGATCAGATAAATCTACCGACTCAGATGCTTATCAATAATGTGTCCAAGTTTAGCAACACCATTTAGATCCAAAAACCAGCAGGAACTCTTGTGAGAGCAAGTTCTTCCACCCATTTTCAGCAGCTGCCAGTTCCAGACCAGTTTGGGAGCCCATGAAGTGAAGTGTGCTTTAGCTGCCAGGTGACAGGGCCAACGTTCAAAACTCCTGGGTTAGATCGGTCGCAGTGCCGCGCGCTCGTCACAACGCCTGGACTCGGGCAAAACCTGCCCTGCCCTCAAGTCTTCTAACTCTAATTAATTCTAATTAGAAGTCGCCGCTGGAGATGCATGGCCCTGGCAGGGTCAGACCCCCAGGACAGCCTCATCTGACCGTGGGATGCACAGCCCTGAGCCCACGCACGTCACCGGTTTCCTGTATCCCCACGGGTGTACGTGGCTGTGGGGATCTGGCCTTGGGGGGAACTCCCCCCAAAAATCTCTTCAGTCGTTATTCTCAGCCAGATGACCAAAATGCAGGCGTTAGCTCCACACGCTGAATTCTCTGAAACAAAAAAGCTCAGAGACAGAGAAAAAAAATAAAGCCCAGGAGCAGCAGCCATGCCTACAGGCACTCCCTGCGGAGCCGCTCTCCGTCGGGATCAGGGCACCCTCGGGTCCCACCCCCCACCCCACCCTCACCACTGTCAAAGGGGGAGAAACGCACTCGGGGCAGACCCAAAACCTACACGTTATTTTGGCAGAGACACCCGCACACAGACCTGCCCCTCCAGAGAGCGCCCCGCCAAAAGGCGAGGCACAGACGTGCCTCTTTCGGAGGGGTGCACGCGGGCCAGCGCCGGTGCCGGTGCGGCGAGCCGAGCGACACGTGCAGGCGTGGGTACCGCAGGGAGGGGGGAGGGCGCGCGGCTGCGGCAGCTCGCCCGGCCACGGGACGTCCCGGCTGGCTGTTACCAAACATCCGTTCAAGGCAGAACGGGGTTTTGTTTCTCCCACAGGAAAGAAAAGTCTACAAACAAGGACGAACCAACGTGATCAGAGCTCATGTGTTTAAACCCAGAGTTTATTTTAAAGAAATCTGTGAAGAAAAGTGGGTGAAACGTGCAGCTGCAGCCTGAGGCACACGATGACGGCGTTTGCTCGGTGTAACAGCTGATACGCGTAGTGCCGTAGCACGTAAAGCTGAGGTCAGGAGTACACTGTGCTGGAAGTTGTACCTACCCGTGTGTATGCGTGTCCTTGCCTCAAACCGCTCTTTATTTTAACCAGCAGAAGATGACCTGTATTTTACAGGCAGGTAAAATGTAGGAGATGAAGGTGTTTGCTCAGGCCCAGGGTTGGAGTCAAGCGTGGAGGGACACGCCAATCTGTGGAGCCCCAAGAGGTGCCCGAGCCACCAAGTCCACTCTCCTGCCACACGTGACCCGGCCCCGGCCCGGGGACAGGAGGACTGCTTCCACCGAGCACGGTGTCGGCGGCTGCACCTCTGCAAAACTTTCCTGCGCTGGTCGCAGCCGATCGCAGCCTTTAGCAATGCTGGTCCTTACGAACACACACTCAGCGGTGTGCAGCGGGGAGGAACTGCACCGAATGCCCCCTCCCTGCCACTCCAGGCGAAGCTTGCACGCTCTCTTGAAGCAGAGGCAGAAGCTGATGCAGGCACCTCTGCAGGAGTCTTCCCGCTCTCCCCAGTGACCTCAGTGAGCGCTGGATGGGGCCAGAGGAGAAGCAGGAGGGGAAACATCCCATACTTACACTGTTCAAGAAAGAAATTAGAAATATTTCTCAGCTCATCTGTCTCTTCTTGGGAAATTTCTCAGCTCTATTCTGCAATAAAGAGAAGTAACGAGGTAGTAGAAGTTTTTGCCTGGCTTTCAAGCAAACCTGAAATTTCTGTCTAAAAATTTTGCACTTTCCTGCCCCTCAGGTCCTGTCAACAACCCAGCCCCAGTTCAGTTCAGTTCAGCACCAGCCTACAAGCAGCCGTCATCTCACGCCTTCCAACCTCCTGCTGGGTCATTTCTTGTACCTTCCTCAGAGGCAACCGACACGAGCTCATTATCCGAGACAAAGGGACTGAGTTTTACAGAGTATTGTTTTATCCATCCCGGTGGTTCCTCTGCTCCTCTGCAGGCAGTTTGTAGACACGTCAAAGAAAATTCGGCATATGCAGTGCGATGTAAGTGCCCAGCCACGCAAGGCAGTTCATTAGCCAGCAGCACGAGCCCAACCACCGCCACTCCGATCCTCATGGGTATTTCAGCAACCTCACTGGTGCTCCAGCTGATAAAGTACGTGCTGGCTATTACCAGCACAACAGATGCCTGGAGCTGTACTTAATATAGTCTTATTAGCATTTAGCTTCAACATCAGCTGCTGCCATTTGTCATTGTCATTGAAAAGGCAAGAAAGAAAACAGCAGAGGAGATAACAGCAGACAGTGGGCTTGAGTGAGGGGAAGTACGTGCGTGTGTATGTCTGTGTATGTACACAATCACAGAACCATCAAGGTTGGTAAAGACCTCTAAGACCGTCAAGTCCAACCGTCAACAATATGTGCGTCTACTGGTCTCTAAACTAAGGGAGGGAGGAAGGAGAAGGAGGAAGAGGAGTTGTCCTGTGGTTCCTTGCTAGGAGAACAAGATCCTGAAAGGCTGCCACAGAGTGATAGGAGTCCTGACCCAGGGACATCACCGCTGGTCACCTCTCCCTGGCCCCTGGTTATTTTCCAGTTTGTCACACCCAGGCCGACGCCGAGACAAGACTGTCACACTGTGCGAGATGTGAGCACAGAAACGGCTTCCTCCTGCTGGTGTGACGCTTGGCTACAACCCCTGTTCTTCTGCTCTCAGCCTGTGCAGACATGACCGAGAAGATGACAGAGGACTTGGGAAATGAACGTAAGGATTTTTATATTAAGCATTGTAACACTTCCAGGACATCAATCTGCATTAGCAGTCTGTTCAGACAGTTGTCTCAGCGTAAAAAGCTGGTGCTATAGACAAGACACTGTGCCAGCCGTACTACTAACACAGATTTGATTTTAAAAAAAACAGGTCATAAAGTTAATTGAAGAAATAATTTTGAGCAGAATACTTACCCAAGAAAAGTAGGAGCAGCTGGTGCTGCCTGTCCTTCCCTGGACGACTGTTGCCTGCGTCCGTACCACTGGCAAAAAGCGCTCCCGGGTTTGGGGCCCAGCTGCAGCGCTTGCCGGACACCAGGTCAGTACTGTGCGAGAGCTGTGACATCACTGTTTAAGCCCTGGTTTAGGCTCTCTGAGAATGGAAGAAAAGGTACTACCCGTGAGTCGCGGATCGTTACTGCACGGCAGCAACAAGGCGGCAACAGTCGGTGTAACTGGAGGGACAAGTGGGCAAAGGGCAGAGCAGATCGCAGGGTCACTTCTGAGCAGGTCGTGCCAGGAGAACACTTGTGCGCAGCCCGGCCCGTCTTCTTAGGCTTTACTTTTTATACGCTTATTTTCCCCACTTTAGCAAGCGCATTCTGCTTCCTGTGAGCGTTGCTGCTGCCTGCGGAGGTATCACCCGCTAGCCAGGCCTGGCTCCCCGATAGCTCCTTCCCACAGGATGCCAAGGAAAGCAAGCAAGAGAAGCCCAGAAGCAAACACGAGGGTGCAGGGACGCATTTCTTCACGCAGTGCTGCGTCAGGCGCCCGGCAGCGATGCGTCTCAGGCAGCCACAGCAGTAACAGCGTGTCTCCTGCAGCTCAGGCGCAGGCCTGCTGCGGGAACAGCCGGTGCCCACCGGCTTCTGGCATCGCCTGACGGAGCGGGAGGCCAGTGCTGCGCACCTGAACGCGCTCACCGGAGGCTGGCGGTGGCCCTCCGGCAGCAGCAAGAGGGATGGGACGTGGCTCCTTGCAGGCGCTCCTGCCCCAAGCACCCCCGTGTCGGGACAGTGGTGGTGCGCGCCGTGCAAGCCCCACGCGTTCAGAGGGCTCTTGCGGCTGCGGCGCTGCCGGTGATGCCGGGCCCAGAGCGACCGGGACGACCGGCAGAGGTTTTGTGCCCAACATTTGCACCGCGTGCCTCGCTCGCCCTGAGCGGCTGTAAAGCCGCAGAGCTGTGGGATCGCCGTCCATGCCCCTTCCACCTCCCCGGCGTTTCAGGCTGTCAGGCAGAGCATGAGGCGTGGCACCAAGAACTTTGAATTCTTTTTCCTATTTTTGCTTTGCTCTTTGCTGACGACTCTCGCGGAAGTGGCACCGCATGCAAATATTAACTTGCCAGAAACCAGTAAAAGAAGACGGTCCTTGTGCCAAACGCTATGCTGGCTTCTGCTCCACGTGCCCAGCTAAAGCCCCGTTTGAGAGGACACCCTCCTCTGCCAGCTCTCACTAAAGCCCTGCAGTTAGATGGTTCCTGTTCTTTACGTGTTTGCGATGTTTTATAGCATTTGGCACAGGCGATGTCCTGGTTCTGCACCGGAGGGCCCTGCAGCTTCCCACCCCACCTGGAGCTGTATGATCTTCAACCAAGACTGCAGTATTTCGCAGTAGCAATGCCTCCTAGAAAGCACGCTGAGGTGGGTACTTCTAGAAAATGATGCTACTCCACACAAACATGGTCGACTGTGCCTGCATCCCTTTGTATAAAGTTGCCAGAGATCTTATTTTTTTATTTAATAAACAGAGAAAACTAACATGCTCTGCAAGACCGAGGTGGGGCCACTCCACCAGCTCCAGGCTCCACCAGAATTGGTCACTAATAGCCCCAAAGATGGCGAGGCTATGTTTTGACATATGCTGACTAGACAACCTGTCTTTGAAATTATGATCATTGCTATCCTCCTGCAAGTCGTTAGACTTTAAAATAAGTTTATTTTTAAGTGAATGAAAAAGAAATATTGGAAAATAACTATATGCTGAAGAAAACAGCCAAGTTGGCCGATCTTTGGGACACCTTTAAAAGCTGCAGGGAGCTGCAGGGAAATACCTGCTCCTCAGCAGAGGCCAAGCAGCAGAGGCTGTGAAGTTCAGAAAAGCCATCGGTGGGTCCGGCAGCCCGCCTTGCCCTGGCCCCACATTTGGTGGTCTGCTCAGAGCACCCGTGAGCACATCCCTGTGCGGCAAGGGGGCTCATCTCTCCTGGGAATTCTCTGCCTAGGATGCAGAGGTACCCATAGTATCCTAGAATCACAGAATCTCTCAAGTTGGAAAGGCTCCCTAAGCCCCATCAGCCCAACCCCTGGCCCCACACAGGCCCAGCCCCATCACAGCAGATGGCTGAGAGCGTTGGCCAGACGCTGCTTGAACTCAGCCCAGCTCGGGGCGGTGACCACTGCCCTGGGGAGCCTGTGCCAGGGCCCCACCACCCTCTGGGGGAAGAACCTTCTCCTGATCCCCACCCTAACCCTCCCCTGGGGCAGCTCCAGGCCATTCCCTGGGGTTCTGTCGCTGGGCACCAGAGGGAGGAGATCAGCGCCTGCCCCTTGGCTCCCCCTCGGGAGGAAGCTGGAGGCCCCATGAGCTCCGCCCTCAGCCTCCTCTTCTCCAGGCTGAACCAGCCCAGGGCCTTCAGCCTCTCCTCATACACCTTCACTATCTTTGTTGCCCATGCTTCATCTTCTCTAGAAGCTCCAGAGCACTCAGGACAAGACATCGTTTTTGGACTCAAGGTGCACGTTAGTTCATGGTCCAAGCACACAAGCAGGACCTAGCTGCTTCCACCACAGCTTTCAGGAGGACACACCTACTGACCAAACTCCTTTAAATCAGACTCAACATTTGACAGGCAGCCAGGAATAAATGATTTCCTACTGAAAATGAAATGAAGGGACAATATCTGGATGCTCCCTGGCAGCGAGCAAACAATTTTTAAACGGGGAAAACGTCAAGAGCCATGAAGTAATGTACTCTCTTAAAAAAAAGAGTGGCAAAATGCCACAAACCTTGGACTATCGCCAGTGCCGTCTGGAGGAGTCTGTGCCCATGCTATAAGCAGGCTACCACCCTCAAAAATTTAGGCCAACGTGACAAAGAAACGCCAGAGGAAGTGCCGGTACTTGTTGACTGCTCTTACTGCATTTGACAGGTCAGCAGAGCAAGGTGCTGGATCTGGGGGACATTTCTTTGCTGGAGCCGTTTGCTGCCCGGAGCAAGGACAGACCAAGGTGATGCACAGGCTGGAATTAAGTTTGGAATCATCATCTCCAAAGCGATATTGTTTGGAGGCTAGGTGTTCACGTCAGTAACCTCTAGAACCAAGTGAGATTTTGTGGACTGCTAGTAACTTCTTTGCATTCTTTGTTTATTCTGCTCTGTGGAGGTCAGCCCAAAGCGGAATTTTACTTTGGTGGCACTAAATCACAAAATCTGCCAGTTTGGGTTTTGGCAAGTGTTCGTGGCTGGTTGCAAAATATTAAAACACATGCTGTCTTCTCTGCCACATTTTCTGTATGCGTGCACTTTCCATCTTAATGACATTTTGATGGGAAGTGTTTTATTTTCTTTTTTTTTTTTTCCTGGCAGACCAGAGATGAAAAGTGGCTGAGAGCGCTGGGGGATAAACACATGATACAGGAAACTTACAGAAAAAAAAAAATAAAAATGCACAGCGTGGCACAGAGTTACTGAGGAGTTGAGCTACATTTTTGGAGGAAATCCTAAGCCAACAGTGAATTTCTGGAAGATGAGAAAGAATAAACAAACCACTCTGCTGCTCTCCTCCTCATTCTAGCGCTGAGTTAAAGGAAACTGAGGGACGCGAAAGCGCGTGCCAGGGTTGCCGGCAAGACTCCATCTGCCGTCCTTGTGCCGCATGCACGTTCTGGAGTGGAACTGTCCTAGCAAGTGCTGCATTTCTCCCCTCTCCCAGGGGCAGAGGGACGGAGAAGAAAACAGGTATTTCTTTCTTAACCACAGGAACTAGCAGGAAAAGGAAGGCGTAAAACCGGTGCTCACGGTAGGGGGTAGAGCAGCTCAGCGTAAGAGCGAGGACTCGATGGGCACGAGACGCGTTTAACAGACAGAAAGGTGACAGCCCTGACGGGAACCGAGCCGGCCGCCAGCACTGCACTATCCCGTTCCATTCCTTTGGCACACAAGCCAGCCAAGGCGTACCCAGGGTTACAGGTCACTGAAGGCGCGCACCACGCGGCCGTCAAGCCCTCCGCACGCTGCCTGGCGCGAAGGTGCAGCCGGCGCTCCCGCTGCGGCGTATTTGCAGTGGAAACGTCGGAGGTTGTAACTTGTGTTTTGAGACAGGGAGAACATGTCATCCCCAAGTTAGGTCTATGGTGAATGGCAGTCCAGGGCAGTGTAAGGAAAAAGGTAATTAAACAACAGCAGGGGAGGTTGCTGCCACCATAAAAACTGTCCAAATAACCGCATGATTTTTTCTGAAAGGTGTAGATCAGAAAAGGTTCAAAGCTGCACGTGGACAGGCAATACCCGATACAGAACACCCGCTCCTCCCTCCAGAACTCTTTAACCATTTCTCATTAGTTCCACCTTAGCTTTTTCTTCCTTTTTCTTCCTTCTTGGGGCACAGAGGTACGTCAGCAGAATCCACTGGTTTGGCAGAAAGAGAGAACATGAGACTTTGTTTTGTTTTAATGCATCATGACTTCCTGTGGAAGCCCTGCGAGCAAATATGAGTTGCACTTCTTTCCAAGAAGCCTTAAAAAATAGAAGTTTTTTGAAATAAAAGAAACTATGCAACAGTGAGGCATAAAAGTACATAAAGGGCAAGTTATCCTGAAGCTGCCGTGCAGCGGTGGGAAGCTGCAGACGAACTGCCGTATTTCCTGCAGTTCCTTCCGCCTGCAGTTGGCAAACTGTGACAGCACTTTGGGAAGCATCACAGCAGTGCAGGGCTGCAAGTCTGTGGGTTCCCTGCAAAAGGAGGTAAGCAAAGGAAGAATGTCTATTCCCAAGTCCTTCTTACAACAGTTTCACCCTCAAACAATTTCCATGGGAATCTTCACAAAAGACAAAGAGCTGAAAGCAGACCTGGAACCCCAGAAGGGCTCCTAAGTCACTCAGGGATGGCGAAGGGTTTCTGAGATGTGCTTCCAGACAAACTGCATACTTAAGCATAGAATCCCAGGCTAAAAATGGGAACAAAATATGCAGAGACCGATTCACAATCCACTTTATGAAAAATAAGGTGTCCTCTCAGGATGCTTGCCTCCCTTGTCGTACACCCTGCCAGCGCAGCCTATTTCCAGAGTGTTAAAACTATTTCTTTTTAATTTCTTATTTCATTATCAGCAGTTTTCCCATGTCGAAATGCAGTTTGGGGCACGCCAACACCTTTTCCGCACAGCCCACCCGGGCCCATGGGACACGTTTGCTGTCAGTGCCTCGCCACACGCGCTGCAGGGTTTACAGCAGCACCCACCGCGAAAAGGCTCCGACGTGGATTCGCATCTTCGAGTGCTGCGGTGACGGAAGGGCAGCTAATCCTCTTCAGGCAAAGGCTGGCTTGCAGCAGGAAGGTTTTGCAGAGGTGAGTTATTGTAAGTTCTTTTTGTATGGCAAAGTGTACACACTTCACTTGTAGCTGCCAGTGAATGAGCGCTCCCGGAAGAGACAGGTAATTTTCTGAGCACAATTTAACTTGCTGCAGCTGTATGTTTTCCTTTGGGTCCCTGCTCGTGCTTCAGCAGCATGCCAGCTAACAAGTGACGACATCCCGTCCGTAAATCTGCTGCACGCTTGTGTGACACTAACAGCTCGCAGGCGTTTTTCACGTAGTAGGAGTTTCAGCTGCTCTGAGTCATGCCTCACGCAGCTCAATGTCCAAACCAAATACGTTTGAAATGTAAAGTCATCCAGGCCCAGTCAAAAAAAAAAAAAAAAGAAAATAAATATAAAGAAACCAAAAAGAAACATTTGGAAAAGTGTCACTTATGAACACTGCAGAAAGTTTAAAAGACTTTTTTTAGAGGAAAGAATAACCTTACTAAGGCTGTGTCACCCACATTAAGGCCAGCCAGCATCAGGTCCGTCCCTTGCATCGCCGGTGGCCGGCGCTGCTCTTGGGAAAGGGCAGGTAACGCCTGTGCAGGGCTGTGCACGGCAGCTGCGGTGTGCACTCTGCTAGGGGTGAAGGCCCTAGGGTCCTAGGGCCAAAAGGTCCCCTTTGCTCCCACACCACAACATCAAAGAAAAAACTTAACAGCCTTGAAATTTTGTTTGTGGGGTTTTATTTTTATTATTAGTGGGAAACAAGGACAGAGGCTTCTTTGCGGAGCGATACCCATCTGTCTGGCAGCAGCCGAGGAGCAGGGGCCAGTGTTTGCATGGACCCTGCTCATGGGACCCAGTCATGGCTCCACCAGGCCGGTATCTGCCGTCAGACGGAGCACGGGGACCAGCCGGGCATGCGTGATAACTGCTTATCTCGACGGGGCCATCACGGCACAAACCCCTGGCCTTGGTGAGGAATCTCCGTCAGAGACGCCTCAGGCAGGCAGTCCTCCGGGGCGCTGTGACGGAAAGTAGGTGATGTCAGAGCTTCTCCTGGTACTCCGTAGACGGCTAGAAAGGATTTGTGATTTATTGAAAGTGTATTTCTTTCTATTTTGCATTGCACAAATAAAAAGACTCAACCACCACACAGCCAGGCCGGCGTAGCAGCAGGCTGTACTGCTGCATGCTTCCCCCACCGGTTTTCCCTCACTTGTCCCTCCATTTCTCCCTGCTGCACTTCATTTCCAGCGATGCCGCATCTCCCCCTCTGCCTCCTGCTTGGGGCCAGCCCAGGAACAAGCTGCAGGTGCAAGGCCACGAATAGACAGCTCTGCCAGGAAAAGAAATCGGTTCTGCTGCTGCTGCAGCAAAGGCAGCGCAGCGGGACCGCGCGCCTGTGCGGGTCTTTCGAATCCACCCTAGTACGGGGTGGTGCATATTCAATTTTTAACCATTGTGGTTTCATTTCCTTGAGTAAGAGAAGCTTTTGCATACCCTGTTTTTTAGTTATTTTCTTAGGAAAATCATTGTTACCAGCTTCTGTCCTGCCTGAGAGTGTTTGTTATTGATAGCTCGAGCGGGCATCGTGTGTTCCGGCACCCTTCGGAAGCCCCACAGTTCTTCAGACCTTCACCTTCCGTTTTCACCTATTTTTAAACTGGCTGGCTTACAGTCAGGGAAAGAACTCAGCAGGAGTTTTAATAAACTTTATTTATCAGCATAAAATATCTTCCCGTCTGTCTGCCCGCTGCTGCTGGGGTGTGCGTGCCGGTGCCGGTAGTTCCGCGCAGGGTCTGGTTCTCCCGCTTGTGCTTTCCGGGGACACTTTGATCGGGACAAAGCAGGAGCGAAGTTCGACGCTTCTCTTATGGATCTGCCACCTCCTTCCTTATTCAGCTGTTTGTATAGGCACACAGTGAGCCGACTGGGACTAAAAATAACTGTTTTTACCAGTGAACAGGGTTAATTACTTGATCTTTTCCAATGCACAGCCCTGAAACAACTGTACCAGCAAAGCTGAACCATTGACATGGGGCGGGAATGAAAAAAGGAAAAACATGAAGGAGGAGAGAGTCTGTAATCCCGTTCCACTACAGAATGAAATGTTCATCCACGTATGGGCTGAACACGAAGCACAGCCTTTTTGATGTGGTTCTATTTCCCCTCCTTTGGGAGGCGACGAGTAGTGCTACAGCTTCCATGCGTGCACTGCACCTTGCACAGCCAGATCTGTAACGTACTGTTTTCTAGCAAGGGTGGATCCACGACTAAAGAGAACCCCAGCGCCACGATCAGCGGGATGGCGAGCATGCCACGGGTGACCCTCAGGAGAAGTGGGGGTGGATGCTCTGGACCAAAGCTGCGCTGCTGCAGCTTCCCCTGCAGACACTCTCGTGCGGCAGCACGTGATAACGGGCTCCCTGCCGGGAAAAGGGATAAGGAGCCCTGTAGACGACAGCAGGTACCAGAATGCCGTAGGCAATTTTTGGGGCAGCTTGTTTGCCACAAGCCAGGATGCTAACTTTTGTAAAAGCAGTCTGCCCACGTGCCAGTATCCTCACTCCGCAGCGGGCAGCAGAGTCTACGGACATCTCTGCACACGAAAGCTGTCGCAGGATAGAGCAGTGTATGGAAACACGGCTGTGCTGGATCGATGCCCCAAGCCCCTCTCGCTCCCTGCAAAGCAGCAACTGGTGCTGCTCACTGAGAAATGTGTTAAAGGCACCTTCAGACAGAGCACTTTTTTCCCAAATCAGGAGTCCAAAAACATAGCTTTTCTGAATTGCTAAGCAAAATTCTTTTCCTGCGTGTGAAACAACCCAAGCTTCAGGGGGTGTTGTGGTTCCAGATCGGCGAGCTCGTTGCAGTGTCACTGTGCAGAAGGCGGCCAGCAGGCAGGTGAATGGGATCCGCCTGCTCGCCACCAGGGAGTACGCGAGGAAAGGGGAAGTAAGAACCCATACAGCCCCACAAAGCTGTACTCTTCCCCGGTTTTGCATCAGCTGACTGAACGAGGCAGTGAAAAAGTCAATTCACTGCTGAGAGCTGAGGCGGACATAAGCCATGAACATTTGCTAGACTTGAAATTCAAGACAGTTTTCGTTTTTGTCTGTCTGCGGCCACAGCTCTCATCTCAACTTTATTTAAGCAGATTGCTAAACAAACAGTAGCCTCCCTTTTAGCTACTTAAAATCAACAGCTTAATTGCTGTTGAGCCGTATGTGCCAATTCCACTAAGAAGCAGTGCAAAGTTTTGTTCACAAGTACTGTTTACATCGCGTCCAAGTGGTAAGCAGAAAAGACATTTTCAGTATCTAGACTGTGTGCTGATTAGGAACACGTAGTCATCAAGCAGTCAGTCTTTAACTACACGCCTCACAAGGACATAATCACAGATAAGAGACCTGCCATTACAGAAAGACAGCATTCTTAGCATAACCTTTCCCTGCTAAGAAAATTATGTCCTGTGCTGCTGCACTTTCAATTTCAGAAGGGAGGGGAATAGAGCTCGCTGCAATTATTTTGTGGGTGTCTGGGAAACAGATTGTGAAATGTCTTAGATTCTTGTGCTAAAGAGTGGCTCCTTGTGCAACATCCAATATCGGCTGCTCAAGACGGGGCCCAGATTAACACGGATGTGTTGGTAGATGCAAACAGCCCGAAAGCAAAAACAAAAGTAAGGTTGGAGCCAGCGCAGATAAGTAACGAGGCTCTCATGCTCAGTGTTTTTTCATGTAGGGACTCCTGTTAGCCAGAAAAAGTACCTCCCTTAGGAGCTGGGAATTAATGCACGTCTGATTGTGAACCCGTCATTCAGAGGAGAAATGGACAAGCTATTCCATCACTCCTTAGTTGATCTTGGCTAAACTCTACTTGTAGAAGTTTATTCACAGCCTGTTAATTAGTAAAGTCCGTGATCGCTATCCGCTGCTGTGACTTCAACTGGGGATTTAACTCAGTCTGACTCATGGCTTTGGACATTAATTAGCACCAAGTTCAAACAGCATCACGCCTTACAGCTTTGTTCCATGTGCGCTTGGCAAACACCCACTGGAGTTTAAGGCACCGCAGCTCACAGTCCCCATCGCCACTCTCCTCACCGTAGCACGCTCAAAGCAGAAGGTGCACCTCTACCCTCAGAGATTTAATGAATTAGAAACTACATTTCTAAATCTAACTTAAAAAACACCCTGTGAAGGAGTGGAGAGTAAGTTGTTGTCAGATTTAGCGTTTGTCCCCACAGACCCACAGCAGCGCCACATGCATTTGGGTAGGTGCCAGTCTACGTGCACACACTCAGCCGGGGCTCGGACCCCTACCAAGAAGGGCAGACCAGTGGGGCAGCAGTCACTAAAAACACGCTGGTGGACCCCAGCACGGGGATGAGCCCTGCCAGAGGGGCTGTTGGTGTGGGCACTTCCAAGGAACCATGGGGGGGTAACTTTCTTCCACCTCTGCAGCTGGACTCCCTTATCTCTCTGGTTCTCTGGGGCTTTTTTGCTGCCTTTGAAGGCTGGCATTGCATTGCGTACTTGCACTTGCAACCACCAGCGATAATCAACCGGCTCTTTGCAAGCCCTCAAGGCTGTCCTTCCTCACCATGGCCTCGCGCTCTTCATCCTGCGATCAGCCACGGCCAGCCTGGCCAAAGGCAGATAACAAATCCCACCCGGCACCCCGGCCCCAGCCAGGTGGAGCACGGAGCACAGCTTCCTCCCGAGCCGGGGCAGGCACGGGCTCAGAGCTGCCGCAAACCTGCGGAGAAGGTCTTGTGCCGCAGGGCCTGGCTGCGGCAAAGGCACTGGGAGCACCGCCGTGGAAAACAGATGCCGCACAGTCAATATTTAATTGTGTGCCAGTCTCTCTGCCGGTACTAACCACAATCGTTTAGGTGTAGAACAAAGGGTTTTGACTTCAACACAGAAGAAAAACTGTGGCTCGCTACTCTAACTGAAATTTAGTCTCTTGTCCTAATTTAACTGAATTTTACAAGAGTCTCAACAGGTTAGCTATGGTCAGCTGAGACATTTTCACTCACTCAAGTGGGGTAATTGGCCATAAAAATCTTCATATTTTGAAGGACACTTTCAAGCACATAAATGTAGCGCAGACTGCCTAGCTAACCCGTAAACAATTTCTTTGCTTCCCAATCTATTTGTGATCCTGTACATAACACGTAGCCTCCCAGTACATCTCCTTAGCTTCATGGTCAGTGTTGCCTTCCAGTTAGCAAAAAAACTGCAAAGGCATTGCAGCCACAGTTCTAGTTTATTCCTGCAAAGCATATTCATATTATCACAACAACATCTGATTTCTACCACGTATCTCCTTGTGTCCTTGTGTTGTGAAACAACAGTTGTGAGAGGCTACAGAGGCAACGCTGAAAACCAAAACATCACATTCCATAAATTGTTTCTGGAGGACAAGATAAATCACTTAATATTGACCAAGCTGGCTTTGGGAGTTATGTTGAACCAACTGACCAAAAATCAGCATCAGAAAATCAGAAGTTCTATTAGTAGACTCATAGGGGCCTGAGTAACAAGCCTTTGGCTTTAGACACAACTACCTACGGATCGTAATTCTCCCTAATCAAAGCAACTAGTTGAAAAGATTTGTCCCTAGTCACAACTAAAATTACCTTTTAATTTTTGCTCAATCAGTAACTATGCTGCTCCTGGGGAACATCGTCGTGGTGTCGGCAAGCTCGATGCAAATCAGAGAAAGAAAAGGAGCAGCTTATGGCTGGAATTTGCCAGGAGCCCCCAACGAGCGCGTGGAACCACTCATGCACGTGGCACTTGCACGAACACAACTATTTCGGACAACAGAATGTTTTTTTTGAAACCTGAAATACTTACATTAGTACAACACCTTTTTTGGCATATACAAAGACTTGCATTCAAACCAGTGAATACCTGTGCTCAGGGTAAAAGGCACCAACACAGGAAAACAGTACAGTTCCCACTTGCAAAAATCAATCTGATATTTAAAATCATGGAATGATTTAGGGTGAAAGGGACCATTGGAGGTCCTATGGTCCGACCTGCTCCTCTCAAGCAGGTCCTGCCAGATCAGGGTTCTTGTCCAGGCAGGGACAGTTTACCCACACGGGCAAAATCCCAGTATGTTCCCCTGAACTTCCAACAACGGCCAACACAGCCCCATGGTCATGTCTCGCACACGAGCCAGCTCATGGCCGGTTTTGAATGCCGGGCTCACCGGCAAGACATGCAGCCAGGCATTTAAACCCGATGGCTGCGGGCGCTGCTGCCCTGCTGCCAAAGCTCCCTGGACAACCCAACTCAAAACATATGTGAGCTCCTCCGAGAAACTTTTTTCCTTACTTTAGCCAAGGTAGGTTTGAAAACTTTTACAAAACATAGTGACCGAAGCCAGACAAAAAAATTCACTTAAGCATTGGTTTTCACGGAGCACATACCGCTCCGCTCCTGCAATTACCAGAGCCACTTTAGGGAACCATAAGAGCAGTAAGAATACAACATGCTGCCTGAACAGCTGAGCCCCAGTTTATTTTTTAATATATGAAGTCACTAGAAAAGCATTTACTGCATGTTTACAGTTCAAGCTGACCCAAAAGAAGACATAAATGGGTTTTTCACTTTCTCACCGTTTCCAGAGGAAATTTATCATAGCTATATTAAAGCTATTTGTTCTTTTGCCAACAATGTGAATTCTGAGAAAAACAGCTCTTTTTGCTGCTGCACATTCACGCTGATGAATTTATAGGGCATGGTGCCCTCACGCTGTGCTCAGCTAAGCTAGCTATTTCTTGCGCAAGGCTACCACTCCGCTTCACAGAAGTAATTATCATTCCGTACTGAGCCTTTCCATGTATTTATCCCAATGTGACATTTTTATCAGGCCACCAAGTTTGTTCAGGGAATTTTCCTGTACCTGTTGTTCCGGCCTTCCAACCAACTCACTTCACTCACATAATACTTAGAGCTGCACTCTCCAAACAAGAAGGACTTTTAATTTTGCAGTGTCCCAAATGCCATTATTTCACTGTTTCTTTTTTTTCTTTTTTTTTTTTTTTTTGTGCCACGATCATTAATGAAAACATTAAAAAACACTGCTTGCAAAATCAACAGCTGTGCAGCTTTGCCAGTGGCAAATCTTCAACTCAATTGTGCCTGCAGCATGAAGCACTGTTATCTCTTCTTTATCCTATTCCCTTCTCATTTCACAACTTTTTCTACTAATCTCTGTATTGAACAGTTTGTGGTATACTTATTATTTCTGATTGTCAATGTATTGGGATAGCCACTGTTTTATCTAGCCCAGAACAGATTAGATCAACTGCATATCTTTCTCCTAAAACATGGACGTTTCTATCAGGGAAGGCTATCAAGTAAGTCTCACACCATCTATCTCCGAGTAAAACCATGATTATTGCACAATTTCTCATTTCGTGCCATGCTCTCCTACTTTTGTTCCAGGGCCCAGCATGCTATTGGCACTGTGTGCCTGCAGTGGCTTGGATAACTGGACAGACGGAGTCTTTTCCAGGCACGGAGCATCGCTCCTCATCTCACATCTGCCTGAGCACTGTGGGCTGTCGCTCCTGGGGTTTCATGTGCTGGAAGTCCTCCACGGCGCCGGGAGGTGGAGCGCCATGACTCCGGGGTCGGCAGATATTCTGATCTTCAGCCTCCAGCTTCGATATGGAGACCTTTATGCTCTTCCTACTTATGTATGTAGGAGTTCACAAGCCTCATCGTTCTCCGATTATTTGTACATATTCGTGCAAAAAAGACAAGGCTTGAGTCTCTAGCCTGAGAACTTAAACGAGTAAATTCACAAATATTGTCACGTCTTCTCAGCAAAATGGAAAAGCAGGAGTTTTAGCTGTTTCTTTTCCTTTTCTTATCAGTTTCACATTTACTGACCCTGCAGTCAGTGGGAACTGAACAGCCTGGACAGAGTCTGACCCTGCTGAAGTCGAGGTACACCTCGTTACTCATACCAGCAGGCATCCCCAGACACCGCCTCAACGCGACCGTACCGCTCGGGTTTTCCTGCGTCACTACAAGGCCACTCCGTCCTTTTATTTATCCACCTCACTTCTTTGTGCAACAAGCAATGCTTTGTGCATAGTTCACTTAGAAAGAAGACTTTACATATTTAAAATCATTTTAGGTAAAATTGTAAGTCTAGAAACAGGCCCAGGCAGAAATCTCATGTGTGACTATTCCCAAACTTAGAATCATCTCAGGTTCAGACAACATTTTTGATGGCTCTTTAAATTACCACAGAGAGCTGGGCAACATTCCTAGACGTTGTTTTTCCAAATGTAGGGTAAGATGATGATTATAAGCATTATGAAAGTATACCATAAAAGAACACTGTTATCTAACGCAATGGTCGGTGTTCAACACGCAGAAAAACCAGCAAAAAGCAGTTAATGGAGCACGCGTTGCTACAGTTCAGACCCTGAGCTTAGGACATGCTTATGCAAGTCAGGTTTCTTCAGCAGTACTTGTACGGATGGATCTGAGGCAAAAGAGTAATTTGAAAAGTAGGATGCTTTTCAGTCAACAGCTTTCCTTTGTGGTGGAAAAGCAAATATTTCAGCTTGAAACCAAATGGGTTGTTTTTGAAATGTTGCCCTCACCAGCCACCAGAAGTACAGTCTCATGTCTCTTCATCCTGCTGTCTCTGGGCCAGGTTCCTGAATGCCCCTACATCTCCTGTAAGGGGCCACAGCCTCATGGCAAGAGATTTGGAAGTCCTTGATTTGGTACATCAGCAGCTGGCTCCACTGAAAAATGGAGTTGTGACGTCTCTAGCTGCATTTGCCAAATTAAAATATTTTGAGTGCTGTGTAGTCAGTGCTTTTTTTTCCAAAATTTGTTTAAAAAAAAAAGTCAATATGTCCCCTGGAAAAACCTGTTTTGATTAAAAACTTTCTACCAGACCTCCTCTGAGAATAAAATTTCTCTCAAGACCTCTAATTCTAGATTCCAACTAAAAAACTAAACACCCCAGCTGAAGAAAATAGTTTGCACAACTAGAAATCTCTGCATAGACCTAAAAAGTTCAGAGAAACTTTCCAACCTCCTTCCCACTGAGGAAATGCAAAACCACTGAAGACAGTAACCCTGACCCTATCCCAGTGGATACTGCGCAAGCCAGTGTCAAGGAAAAGCATGTCCCCCAAGCAGCAGCAGTGCTGGTGAAGGAACATGTCTCCCAGGCGCTAGACAGCAGTTGTTCCTAAGATTTTCAGCTTTTGTAGTTGTGATTCTCCTCCTCTAGCACATGTTCAAGCTGCTTCAGGGTCCTTCTCCTTCCTCATAAGTGGAAACATTATTTGGAAATAGATTATTTTTTTTAAATTAAGACTTTTCTAGTACTGCACTTGTATAAGACCAAGATCAGCTTGGTCCACAGAAGGTCCACAAGGACCCACATTCTCATTCTCCCATCATCTTCACTCCCAGAGGAAGATGGGCAGGTCAAAGCATCGGCTTCAAGGCTTTTGCCAGCATTATACTTCACGGTAATACACTTCAGGCTCTAAAATTGCAGAGAGATACAAACCAATTAATTTTCAAATTCGCTATTAAGTCAGCTAGACCTGACAGTAAAACCCGAGGAGCAGGGTAGGGAGCAGGAAGTTTCTCAGAAAACTGAAATACATCCATCAGAGCATCTTGGGTCACAGACCTTTGGCTTTATTAGATCATAAAAATATGCAACATATGACAGAGCAAGTAATTAAATACTGTGTTCAAGCTTGATTGAACTCTCCACATCTGTACTAGGGGCCCTTCTTCCAGGAAACGAGCCTCAGCCGAGTACTTAATAAAGTACTGTATTAAATTAATCCAGCCATTTCATATTAAAAACCAACCAGTATTGTAAAAGAACAGTCAAATACCTAATATTCCAAATCTGTGTTCAGTATGTAATTGAGCTCTAGCAGAAGCACATCGCAGCTAAGATCATTACCCAGCTGGACGCGATGACTCGGTTTGTCCAGATTATTTTTCCCCAGGCAGATTGCTTTGTCAAGGCCCATGGAAACGTACAAATGGACAGATACAAGTTTCTGCTACTAAAAAAGTCTCGCTAATTCTGGCTGAAGTCTTACCGCCTGATGCGCAAACCTGTTCTCCCGCCCTGCCGTCTGCAAGGAGCCGTGCAGCCTGCCCGCACAGGAGGGACACACAGCTCTTGGAAGCCCCCTGCCAGGCTTTGTGGTGGGAAGGCTTTTCCATAAATACGGGCACTCTAAGTCAAAGAGACCTGGGCTTCTGATGCGGTGAAGACAGGTGAGAATCTGCCTCGTTTTTGAATAAGGCAGCAGGTACCTCATGCATTAAAAATATTACATGCTTTGGACCCTGCTTTGCCTGTTAAACCTCAGAAATTAAGAGCTGGCTGGCAGGGCTGAGTGTGCCCTCCAACGCTGAGGCCCTCACTTATTGTTGCAGTTGTATAAGACCAAAGGCCAAGACCAAAAGATGTGCTTAATGCTTGATAATCAGTTAAAAAGAAAAAAAAAAAAGCAACCATATAGAGCAACATTTCATTTTCGTACTGCAGAAGAGCTAGCTGGGAAGAAACAAAAACCTCTTGAAAAGATGACCAGCTTTTTCACCGTGGTTAGAATCCCTGCTCACCAACGGTACAGCTCCCGGTGCACCAACAGGACAGGGTTGAACCTGGAGAACACCCCCACGGATGGTTCACAGAAGTTGTTTAGTTCAAAGGAAGATGTTCAGTTGCTGTTTTAATCTCACCCTTTCTTTGTAGCACAGATTAAATGCCAATGCCTAATGAATTATTTGGAGAAAAAGTGAAAGAGAAAAACGAGGGGAAAGAAGCTACTCGCAGTACCCATTTTCCCTCGGAAGACCGCGCGGTCTCTGCGGTGGGGTCCGGAAGCCCCCGGCAGGTCTCTGACCGCCGGGTCCTTCAGCACTGGCAGGCAGGACGAGCATTAGCAACCTTTCTTCAGAGGTCTTAGGTCAAGAATAAGCCTACAGGAAGCGTTCCAAGAACGTACGCGACACTGAGAAGAGGAGCGTAAAGGCCTTTCGCTCACAAGTGGCTTGGGAGGACAAAATCCTGATTTTTACAGCAGCAAGACATCTGAAAAGGGGGATTTTGGCAGATGGGCCTTCCAGATCCGGTCTGTGCCGGGAGAAAGCTGCGCAGTCTGACACGCTGGGACAGAGAACGTCGCCACGAGCTGCCCCATTTATTTAAAGACAAGGGGACGGAGGTGCTGACCCCCCAGTGGCAGGTTTCAGTGCGGGGATCAGGAGGCCTCACCGTTCGCCCTCACAGCCCCCGGGGCTGAGGGCACCTCCGCACCGCACTCAGTCCTGCTGCAGTGCCACGAAGATGCCAGGGCCGGGGGGCTGCTCGTCCCAGCGCACCCCGCACTGCGCCTGCCAACTCGATGTCTCATGTCACCTACACAGGGTTTCACCCTCCCAACCACCGGCGTCTCCTCTGCCGTGACGCCTGCAGCTGCCTCCGCTGTCCGAAACCGCTCCTTCCCTGGCGGAGGAGCGTCGGAAGAGTCCGCGTGGAGCGGGGCAGGGGTGAGGGGCTGCTGGTGCCCACAGCAGGACACCCAATCTCACTGCCCGCCTGCTCTGCAGCCCAGCAAGAACCCACGCCAGATGTTCCGAAGATGGTACTGCGCTGGCGGGGGGTGGTGAGCTTTGGGTGTAACCTCAGCCCCTCTTCAGCTGACCCAGGCAGTCTTACCGCCACGGGACGAGCAGACAGGTTCAAACACGCACCTTGGTGTCACAGGACAGACCTTCCCCTGCAGCCGGCAATTTATGCTCCATCCGCATCTTCAAGTTTCTCTTCGTGATGGCTGACAACACATACATTTTTTAAAGAAAACCCACATGTAGACAACATTTGCTATGCTGTTTGTTATGGTTTTGTGTTTATTAAGACAGAATCTCACAGGATGCCCACCAAGACCCATAGGTGCTCCTGCTGGTGGCTGTCCTCCAGCCACCATGGCCACAGATGAAATAAATCAGCAAGCTTTCAGAAAATTCAGCATGAGCGTTTACATTTGGGTCCTGCTAAGGAGCAACAACAACAACAAAAAAAAAGGACACAAAAGACTAACAAGGGTTTTAAGTTAAAGCTCTCTACTTCAGCCACGGAGCCATCCCACTTTGTCCAGCTCTCCCCCCCTGCTCCCCCAGCTTCACTCCTGCAGTCCACATCCCAGTGCTGTCACTCCTCCTCCCAACATCTCCGTGCCTCTGCTCCAGTTGTGTCAATGAGCCACCTGCAGCTACTGAAGCCATATAAATTACAGCCTATCCTAAAAATCAATTAACACATTAGTCTGAAAAACACATCAGCTCAGCTGCTGCTCTCTGCTGCTGCTCAACCAGCCCTCCAGCCATCCAGAGGAGACACTTATGTTCTCTTAAAGGAACGTGCCCTCACCCGTGAATCAGGGTGTTCAGGGAGAAAAAAGACTGAAAAAAGTGTTTCTATTTTTCAGTACGAAGGAAAAAGAAAAACAACGTGCTTTTTTTTCTGCTGTCTTGTCTGAATACAGGGAATTCTGAAGGCAGAAACACCATGGCAGAGTGATGCACATCAGCTGCCACAAGACAAATGGCCACTTGACAACAGAGCAACAACTGGATGAATTAAATATGAACCAAACGAATGAC
Organism: Psophia crepitans; assembly: GCA_013399095.1. Classification (NCBI taxonomy): domain Eukaryota; kingdom Metazoa; phylum Chordata; class Aves; order Gruiformes; family Psophiidae; genus Psophia; species Psophia crepitans. The sequence goes on along the minus strand of VWZZ01006989.1, from coordinate 2,684 downwards.
CTTTCAATTAGCCACATCAAGTACCATGCGCTGTAATGCTTTCCGATTTACTTCTAGCCTACAAACTGCCCCAAATCCTCCATTTAAAATGTCCTGTAAGGTGTTGGTGAAACGCTGCCATTTCTGGGGGATTCCAGCTCGTCACTGCGCTGATGCTGTAGATGCCACACACAGGCAAGTGGGGAACTCGATAATCCTTGATCCTGGCTGCTGTAAATTCTGAGGCTGGCATTTAGCAGTGGCCAAACAGCACCTACCTGCTGTATTTTTTTCAGCTGGCACGCCAGCACAGTGAACCGACAGCAGCCCAAGGCGAGTCCCATGTTCCACTTGACACAACCAGCAGGAAGCCTGGCTTTGGTCTTTACGGCATGTTGTTCTGCTGGATGACAGGGTATGGTCTAACAGCACAATGTGTCTGAAATATCAAAATTTGGTTTGAACAGCTGATGTTGTAGTTGGAAGGCAAGTGTAAATTCCTCCAGCCACTTCTGCCAGTTTCAGCAATACCATGAAAAAATAAAATGTGGTGTAAATGAATACAAACAGAAGGTCAGTTCATGTGTACAGAGCATGAAGCGTAGCATTTTATTTTTTTTTATTCTCTCTCTTCTTGGATACGCATCGTTATTGTCAATTACTGCTCCCATTGCATCGCCTCCTCCCAGAGCTCTCCCACAAACAAGTTTGCCCTCCCCAGCCTGGGGGGATGCAGGAGCACCGTGGCCACGCTGCGCCCCGTTCCACTGCGACAGAGGATTTTCGGAGAAGCAGTCCTGACACGCTGCCCCGCGCCGCCGGCACCCGGCTCAGACACAGCCCACCAACAGCCCAGTCACAAACTGTACTGAGGTGTGTAAAGATCCTGGGAAAAACTAACAATGCACACACCTCAGCAAGCCCTTCACCATTTTCTTGCTGAAAGGGATAAAACCACAAATAATTTTGTTTAAGCTTATATTTAGCAAGGATTTTTCCCGGAGTGCTGCTGTCTGGTTGCTCACCGGGCTGCAGTGCAGCTGCCACTTGTCCCCTGTGCACGTCACGGCACAAACTGAATGAGGATTTCTGAAGCGTTTGTTTTAAGAGCCACTATGTATAATGCAATCCAAACCCTCATGAGCAGCTGGAATAAATTAGTCCACACAGCGTGTTTTAAAAAAACGATGTGTGAAATGGTTTAAAGCTACATAAGCCTTTAAAAAGCTAATAAAAAGTTTAATGTAGCAAGGAGGCTATCCAAATTAATATTTTACACTCCTTCTAAAGGAAGCATAAATCACACGTATCATGAGGGATCAGACTAGCACAGTGGAAATATTTCCAAACGGCACAGTACATCATTAAAAGCATAACCAGTTAGGTTTTTCTCCTTTCCCTCTCCCTTTCCCTCTCCCTTTCCCTTTCCCTCTCCCTTTCCCTTTCCCTTTCCGTTTCCCTTTCCCTTTCCCTTTCCCTTC